>JAECXV010000159.1:3000000-3546491 GCA_018153235.1 Drosophila malerkotliana malerkotliana
TTTTTACAAATAAAATAAACTTTATGGACCTTTTGAACATACATTTATTATATTTAATATATGGAACCCAAAACGTATGCAATTATGTAGAAATACAATTTATCTCGCTTTCCCGATTCTTCTGATTTAAATATTTTAGGACTACAAACAGTTGGAGCTTTCTTGCGAGACCGTCGAAGATGTTGAATCATGGAAAGCCTCATTCTTACGTGCAGGCGTTTACCCTGAAAAACAGGAGACCCAAGAAAATGGGGACGAGGTAAGCTTCATGAGAAACATTTATTTATTAGAAACATCTTGAGCAACATTTTTTTAAATTTATTATCACATTTATTCTATAAATGGAGCTACTTTAATTTTTAGTCATTGACTTCCTAATTACGAATCAGGATGAAAATCCTGAAAGGTGGTGACCTTTTTATTCTATTTAGAAATCTAATATTACTATCTATTTAGAATATTAGAAAATATTCTATTAAAAAATAAATTAAACCTCTTTAAGCACGAGGTGTTAGCTTTATAAAATTTGTTTTTATAGCCTTATAATACCCTCTTATAATTTTGGTCAGAAGTGTGCAACGCCTACTATATCCTTTAGCTACCATCTAACTAAAATATCCGAAATGACTTAAATGTCGTGTTTTTAAAAATAGGTTTGCAATTTATACAGATTGTATTAGGATAAGCAGTCATGTGACTGAAAGATCGGCAATAGTATTTTGTATTTGGTAAAAATACCAACTTTGGTAATTTTGAATATATAAATATACTGTGCACCCTTTTTTTTAATTTTGTATTCAAATAAATTGGTTTTATAAGGTCGACCAACTATATTTGATATTTGTGATTCATATCCGATCCTAACTGCAAGGGTATATCGGCTCCGCCAAAGGTTAGCTTTCCTTTCTTGTTATACCCTGGCAGAGGGTATTTTACAAAAGGATATTATAATTTTTGTCAAAAGTGTGAAACGCAGTGAAGGAGACATCTCCGACCCTATAAAGTATATATATTCTTGATCAGGATCATCTCCTGAGTTGATATGAGCATGTACGTCTGTCCGTCTGTCTGTCTGTTTCTACGCGAACTAGTCTCTCAGTTTTAAAGCTATCGTCTTGAAACTTTGCACACACCCTTCTTTCCTTTGCACGCAGTATATAAGTCGGAACGGCCCGGATCGGCCGCCTATATCCTATAGCTGCCATATAACTGATTAATCGGAAATGGTATATCTTTGGTGTTCAAATTTGACACAAGAGCTATTTTTGGCATTCATAAGGATCGGTCGACTATATCTAATAGCTGCCATATAACTGAACGATCGAAAATGGTATTTGGTAGAAATACCAACTTTGGTATTTTTGAAGATAGAAGTTTGGGACTTTTTTTTAGATTTTTTATTTTAGTTAATTGGTTTTATTATGATCTAATCATAAGGATCGGTCAACTGTATCCGATGTTTGCGATATATATCCGGTTTTAACTGCAAGGGTATATCAACTTCGGCTCCGCCCGAAGTTGGGTTTCCTTTCTTGTTATTATTGTTTTTATTTTATCATTTTTTATATTTGAATGCTCAATGGCATTTATATAATTTTATTCTCTGTGTCCCTTACCTCTTGGGGGGAAACAACAATGGACTACGATTTTTAAACTGGAGTCTTTTTTACCCAGATCGCAGCCTTATTTTTATACCCTTGCAGAGGGTATTATAATTTTGTCCAAAAGTGTGCAACGCAGTGAAGGAGACATCTCCGACCCAACAAAGTATATATATTCATGATCAGGATCACCTCCTGAGTTGATATGAGCATGTCCGTCTGTCCGTCTGTCTGTCTGATTCTACGCGAACTAGTCTCTCAGTTTTAAAGCTATCGACTTGAAACTTTGCACACACTCTTCTTTCCTTTGCACGCAGTATATAAGTCGGAACTATATCCTCTAGCTGCCATATAACTGATTGATCGGAAATGGTATAACTTTAGTGTTTTTAAAGTTAGAGAGTTCAAATTTCACATGAGAGCTACATTTGGCAAAATAATGCCAAATTTCATAAGGATCGGCCGACTATATCCTACAGCTGCCATATAACTGAACGATCGGAAATGTTTTTTGGTAGAAATACCAACTTTGGTATTTTTGAAGATAGAAGTTTGGGACTTTTTTAAATTCTATACAATAATAACTTGAGTTATGTTATCATATTCTCATAAGGATCGGCCAACTATATACGATGTTTGCGATATATATCCGGTTTTTACTGCAAGGGTATATCAACTTCGGCTCCGCCCGAAGTTAGCTTTCCTTTCTTGTTTATAGCTTATAGGTGCCAGTTTAAAACCTGAGTCTCTTACCAAAGTGGGGAAAAACGTCAGGGTGCCTTGAAGAACCAAATGTTAAGAGGAGCCCCAAATAATAAGACCTCCAATGAGTTCCTTTTGGAAACTGTTTTTATTTTGTACAATTATCGTATAATAAATATACATGAAAATCATAAATCTATTTCAATCTTCTTATCAACGCGCTGACATGCTATGCGACCCTTTCTCAAGTGCAATAAGCGTTCCACTTATGTATGTATGTGTGTTAGGCTGCAGGGGATCGGTTTTAGACCATGCTGTTTGTCTCGTATTTCAAGGGTCCGATCCCTTGAATCTCCATCTTTAGAATTTATATATCGGCTATTCCGGCGGATGGTCAACCAGGACCGAAAAAATAAATGTCCATATTCCTCAATTCTTTTTTTTATTTTCATAAATAAATATCCAATTTTTCATAATCTATTGGATTCATAGCATATCTCTTTTTTTAAAAAAAAAAGCCCTAAAAGTCAAAAAATGTAATTTTCACCTTTTTTTTACTTTTAAAGACATTTTATGTTTATTTATTTCTCAAGGAAAACATATGATGTGTGTTTTATTGTAATTGCTTCGCAACAAGTGAAAGCAGGTGGATAAAACTTCATGTGTTAAGTCATTTTAGTGTAAACTATTGAATTAAAAAAAAAAAAATCACGACTTTTTCAAGAATTTTTTTTTTTATATTGAATTTTAAAGTGGCATACGTTCGCGACCGTATATATGACGTACGTATAAAAAATAATATTATTTAAAAAAAAATTTTTTTTTTTTTGTTTAACAAGCTTATAATTAGTTGTAGATGGATAAAAGAAGTGACAATTAAAATTAAATTAAATTAAAATTTGGTGAAACATGATTTTTTAAGAAAATATAAATTTATTTATAACAAGAAAGGAAAGCTAACTTCGGGTGGAGCCGAAGTTTCTATATACCCTTGCGGTTAAAACCGGATATATATCGCAAACATCGGATATAGTTGGCCGATCCTTATGAGAATATAATAATATAACCCAATTTATTATAATATAAAATCTAAAAAAAAGTCCCAAACTTCTATCTTCAAAAATACCAAAGTTGGTATTTCTACCAAAACCCATTTTCCAACGTTCAGTTATAGGGCAGCTATAAGATATAGTCAGCCGGTCGTTATAAAATTTGGTAGGTCGGATTAACTGACCAAAAATATAATCTGTACCAAGTTCCAGTTTTCTATCTTCAAAAACACGAAAGTTGGGTCAATTCCGATCGTTCAGTTATATGGCAGCTATAGGATATAGTCGGCCTGATCAAGAATATATATACTTTATAGAGTCGGAAATGTCTCCTTCACTGCGTTGCACACTTTTGAACAAATTATAATACCCTCTGCAAGGGTATAAAAAAGTATCAGAAAATATTTTTTTCTTTAATTTTTTGGCACTAATTGCGTACGAACGTACGTTTGCGACCCCAGGAAATGCCCTGCAGAGCTGCCGGCACACTGACAGTGCAGCACTCTCAATTTTTTTAGAAGCTCTCTCATTTAGTAACATTTGACGCATTTGACATCCCAAACTTAAAAACTAAACCGATTCCGAAAATTTCTTAAAAAAATTTTCTCAGAAATTGGGTTGGAAAAATTTTTCTCCATAGAAAACATAGATAGGGAAGCGTAGTTTTTTATTTTTTTAAGAACTGATGCTAGCAAAGCTTTCTTTAGAATAAAATGAACTATTTTAGTGCCCATTCCAACTTTTGAATTTACAAAAAATTAAATAAATGCTTTGCTCGTATTTTTTTTGCTGCTACGCATACACTCAAATTTTCCACATGTGTGCGTTTTGCCCCCCACTGCACTATGGGGTTTTTTACCTGTTTTTGTGGCATTAATTAATAACTCGATCAGTTTTGGAGATATCGACATGAAACTTTACCAATCGTTATGTTTTGATCCTAGGCACATATAGTATGAAAATCGTTCGGATCAGGAAACAATATCCTATAGCTCCCATAGGAACGATTTGGTAAAAGTAAAGATAATTTAATGAAATTTAAGGAGCTGATATTTGTTGCTATTTAAATACGATATAGCAGTTTTGAACCAAATCGGATAACGCTTTCCCTGGGAACTATTAGTTTAAAATACCGGATTTCAGTGTTCTTCCATACAAATGCATATAAAAGTTGAAAAAGAAAAACTCCTTCATACAGTAGTATTAATCTTATTATTTATTTTTTTCATTTTCTATAATATATCAATATTATCCAAAAACAAGAAAGGAAAGCTAACTTCGGGCGGAGCCAAAGTTGATAGACCTTTGAAGTAAAAACCGGATATATATCGCAAACATCGGATATAGTTGGCCGATCCTTAGGTTGGATGAACTGACCAAAACTAGAATCTGTACCAAGTTCCAGTTTTCTATCTTCAAAAACACAAAATTTGGGTTAATTCCGATCATTCAGTTATATGGCAGCTATAGGATATAGTCGGCCAATCCTTATGAAATTTGGTAGGTTGGATCAACTGACCAACAATGACGTCGTAATGTCAAAAATAGCTCTCATGTGAAATTTGAACTCTCTAACTTTAAAAACACCAAAGTTATACCATTTCCGATCAATCAGTTATATGGCAGCTATAGGATATAGTCGGCCGATTCCGGTCGTTCCGACTTATATACTGCGTGCAAAGGAAAGAAGAGTGTCTAGAGCATTTGGAATCTCTCGCAGCTTGATTGTGCGATCAATCCAATATCATTCCATGGACTTTATCCACAATTTCTGGTGTTGTCACCTCTCTGGAACGACCCAGGCGATCATCGTCAAAAATGCTTGTACGCTCGCGTTTAAATTCAGCGGTTCAATATTTTATTATTGAAAACGATGAAGCTGAACCTTATAAACTTTTTCCAACTCCTTATTAATATCGTCGTGGGATTTTTTTTTAAAACAGAAATCTTATGACAGAACGATATTTGATTTTATTCATGTTGACGACAATGCAAAAGTGAATGCGCAAAAAGTCCTGCCAAAATTACCAGTGTTAATAAAACCGCATGAACTTTATCAAAAGAAGAGTAGATCCATATAGGAATTATGGCTGTTCGTCGCGTCAAAGTGGGTGCTATTGGCAAAACAATAAATAGACATCGAAACACAGACGTGTCTCGGATCTCTCCGAACTTGTTTAAAGTGGCGTGTTCCACACTGAAGGGATTAAAACCACACCAACCACAACCCCATAAAGTATTGTTATTGTTGATCAGCCTCAAAAGCCGACTTGATATAGTCCGTCTGTCCGTATGAATGCGTAGATCTCAAAGACTATAAGAGATAAATGTGTAGGATTTGACATGGAGACTCCTACAATGACCACGCAGTTCAAGTTTGAACTGCGCATGTCAAATTTTTTCCACGCCACCTCCCGCACCCACAAATTGCCAAATTCTGTAGCGCAAGTACTGGAAAGTTTTTTGAAAAACTTTTGATGCCAAACTATATCTATAGGTAATGTATATCTGAAAAGCCAATTTCATTTAAATCGACCGATTTCTGGAGGAGATATATACAATTTCCCATACAAACGCCCATCAAAAATTTTCCATCCCATAAAATTTTGAGCGCGTGAATCTCGAAGACTATAAGAGATAAAACTATCAGATTTGGAACTAAGAGTTGTGTGGTATCCGGGGTGATCAAGTTTGTGTTTGTGTGTTTTTCCACGCCCCCTCCCTCCCCCAAAACAGAAACATGGTGCTAAAGCCAATTCGTTAAAATTTTTGGAAAATGTTTTGATGCCAAACTTTTCAAATTGCTTACCTTCACAAATTAAAAAAAACAGCCAAATCATATAATTTTTAGAGGAGTCTACTTCCCTACTAAATCGGCAGTATGGTCGTAGGGGGGCTGAAGTTGTTGATTTGCCCAAGCGCAAAAGTATGTATTAACAAGAAAGGAAAGCTAACTTCGGGCGGAGCCGAAGTTGATATACCCTTGCAGTTAAAACCGGATATATAAACATCGGATATAGTTGGCCGATCCTTGGCCTGATAAAATAACCCAATATATTATAATACAAAATCTAAAAAAAAGTCCCAAACTTCTTTCTTCAAAAATACCAAAGTTGGTATATCTACCAAAAACCATTTCCGATCGTTCAGTTATATGGGAGCTATAAGATATAGTCGGCCGATCGCCAATCGACTGTATTATTATTACTAACTGTATTATAATTTTGGTCAAAAGTGTGCAACGCAGTGAAGGAGACATCTCCGACCCTATAAAGTATATATATTCTTGATCAGGATCACCTCCTGAGTTGATATAAACATGTCCGTCTGTCCGTCTGTCTGTCTGTTTCTACGCAAACTAGTTTCTCAGTTTTAAAGCTATCGTCTTGAAACTTTGCACACACCCTTTTATCCTTTGCACGCAGTATATAAGTCGGAACGACTTCGGATCGGCCGACTATATCCTATAGCTGCCATATAACTGATTGATCGGAAATGGTATAACTTTGGTGTTTTACAGTTAGAGAGTTCAAATTTGACACAAGAGCTATATTCAATTACGATATGCCAAATTTCATAAGGATCGGCCGACTATATCTTATAGCTGCCATATAACTGAACGATCGAAATGATCGAACGATCGAAAATTAAAATAGGCGTGGGTGGCACCCTAAAGATATATTGAAGTTAAATTTGAGTGGATGTGTTTTGTGTGGCAGTCCTAATATTTAAAATTGGATATACATATGAGTTGTGTGTAGTCAATTCATAAGACTTCAATAAAGACCGCGTAACAACAGACTGAATTAGAAGGTGGTGCTGATCAAGAATATAGACTTTCTAAGATATCTCCTTCACAGCGTTGCACACGTTTGACCGAAATTATAATACCATCTGCAATGGTATACCAAAAGCAATTTTATGTTAAAAGTTTATTATTGCAGAGTAAGTTAGAATTAAAATCATTGTTATCTTTTGGATATTTGACTGTCTAGGGCTATGCTGAGCTCTTACCGCTTGCAGGCTGCTTTTCAGTTGGTACGTGAATAATTTTCTTTCTGTTATAAAGTGTTCTTGAGCAGGACAATATTTATACCCATACTCATAAATTGGCCCGGTTGATGTGGTGCCAGTTGTTGCTAAGGTATGTCTTGGCAAAGGGTTAGAATATATTTTCTCTAATGAATATAAAATTTACAAAAGCTAACATGCAATACATTTTAAAATTTTTATGTTTATATGTATTTAAAAAAAAAACATATATTTAAAAAAATTTGTTTAAATTAAAAATTTATTTTTTAATGAACATTATTTCTTACAGGAAGGACCAGAGGTTTGTTATTCAATCCTTTTAACTTAACATCTCTTTTTTCTATAACTAATTCGTAAGATTTTTAAATGCAGTATTATTTGTTGTTTACACCTCTGTATATACCACTAAATATATTATTTGATATATATTTTATATTCATATTTCATTATCGTCAAAAGTGTGCCACGCAGTGAACGGGACATTTTTAACACTATACATACCTGTATACTTCCGATTTACATTTTGCGCACTATTCTTCAATTTTACACATTGTATTTTTGCACATGCACATTCACATGCAGTGTCGATCACAAGTAGATACACTTTCAAAAAGTAAATGTTATGGTATTTTCCATTAAGCCATTTACATAAACTCAGTTTAAAGGTCAACACCACAGTGAAATTTTCGAAAAAGAAAAAAAACAAAAAAGGGAGTTTTCGGTCGAGTTTCCTGACTTTATTATACCCGGTACTCAACTTTTCCATCAACGATTTAACTAACCTTTCAATTTTAAACTTAAGGGGTTATATACCTTCTTTTTCGAAGAAAAAGAGGAAAGTTTGAATTTTTTTTTAGGTATGTAGCAATTATTTAATTACACGGATGTTTTAATATTTTAATAGTACACTTTATTAAGAATGTTTTTACAAAATTTGGTGAAAAAATATTGAATAGTTTTTAAGGGGTGGCTGTTTTCCTTAGAGGCCTTTTTTTTTTTAGAGCCTTGCGGTGACAGTTCCCCAGGTCAAACAGGTCAACTTAAATCATAAAAGTAAAAAAATTTCATTAGTTTAGAGTAATCTCTTGTGCTTGAACGATCGATTTTAAAATTTTTTGTTTTTGTTTGGATATGGCAGCGTTTTATGCTAAAAATGAACGTTTTGGTCTCTAGAAATTTCACTGAAAAATTTATTTCGCCGAAAAAAAGTTTGCGCGTGAAAAGTCGATCGTTCAAGCACAAGAGAATTTCATTACGAACATTTAAAAAAAAATTTGAAGTAAATCGGTTCAGTAGTTTTCCGTCAATCATTGTCACGCAAAGTCATTTTTCAAGAAACACCATTTCGAGATATTCGCGTTTAATGTTTCAAGTTCAGTTCAAGGCCGCAATGAGGCGCGCGGTTAGGAGCGCTGTAACTTTTTTTCTACTGCTTCAATCTCTATGAAAATTTGGGAAAATGTTCTCAAGGAATTGTTCTTTAAGATAAAGCAATAAAAAAATTTTCGATTTTTTGAAAATAATACCTTCTTTGTCGAAGAAAAAGAGGAAAGTTCGGATTTTTTTTAGGTATGTAGCAATTATTTAATTACACGGATGTTTTAATTTTTTGATAGAACGCTATATTAACAATGTTTGTGCAAAATTTGGTGGAAAAATATTAGATAGTTTTTAAAGGGTGGCTGTTTCCCTTAGAGGCTTTCTTTTTTTTAGAGCCTTGCGGTGACAGTTCCCCAGGTCAAACAGGTCAACTAAAACCATAAAAGTAAAAAAATTTCATTAGTTTAGTGTAATTCCTTGTGCTTGAACGATCGATTTAAAATTTTTTTTTTTATGCATACGGGAACGTTTTATGCTAAAAATGAACTTTTTGGTCTCTAGAAATTTCACTAAAAAATTCATTTCGGCGAAAAAAAAGTTTGTGCGTGAACAGTCGATCGTTCAAGCACAGAAGAATTTCATTACGAACATTTAAAAAAAAATTTGAAGTAAATCGGTTCAGTAGTTTTCCGCCAATCCATGTCACCGCAAAGTCATTTTTCAAGAAACACCATTTCGAGATATTCGTGTTAAAGTTTCAAGTTCAGTGCAAGGCCGCGACAAGGCGCGCGGTTAGGAGCGCTGTAACTTTTTTTTCTACTGCTGCAATCTCTATGAAAATTTGGGAAAATATTCTTTAGGAGTTGTTCTTCAAGATAAAGCAATAAAAAAATTTTCGATTTTTTTAAAATAAAAAAGGTATATAACCCCTTAAGGGTGGACATCTGAGTAACACGCGAAAAAAAAGGGGATTTTCTGGAATTTTTGTGGCCAAATTAAAAAGCCAAAGACTCAATTTGTAAATGAAGTTTTATTATATTATATTTAAAGTACAAAAGAAATTTTTTTTTAATAAATCGAAAACAAAATGGCGGCTTTGCAGCTGCCGATAGGGGCATTCGTAGGCCCTATTTTCATGGCCGGACAGCTAACGTCCTAAATGTTTGATCTAGAACAGTGGTCGGCACCCCAATACATTGATATGATTTTACCGCATTAGTGTTAGTAACGAATACCAGAAAGTAGGCTGTGAGCATGACGTTTCACACATTTATACTGTGTGTGTGTGTGGCAGAGCTCGGGCAGAGAAATTTCCTATGCCCCCGAGATAGGGCCTTGCCGACCTCTGATCTAGAACAAAAAATCAAGTTTGGTTAAGTTCTATACATCAACGTAAGATTTTTTCGATATATTGATTTTTTGCAAAATGATGAGTGTTGAAAAAAAGTTAACATTTACATCACAAAATTGTTGATAAAAAAAGGAAACTATTTAAAAAAAATCCTACGTGTGTCGATAGACAAAGGTATTTTGAATATACTGTTAAAATCTCAGATCGATAGGTTAAGAGTTGTTCGAGTTATGTTTCCGGCCGTCTAAAAAAAAACGGTTTCGAGAAAAACTCATTTAAAGTTTTAAGTACTGTGGGATATACTTGTGATACTTGTGAAGCATCGCCGCAGAATGGAAAATTTCGACACTTAGACACATTTGCCGGACTCTATCTTTGATGTTATTTTTAAGACCCTAAAGAATTTTTTTAAGCGACAACCAAATTTTTAGATTTTTTTAAAATTCTACTCAGATGTAGACTTTTGGACAATGAGCTGTTTATAATACCCTTACGTTTGCGATAACACAAAAATTTGACAAAAAACCAATTGGTCAAAATAATGGTAGTGAACATTTGGAAAACCTACTACAGCCTAAATAAATTTTCTACAAATGTTTAAACGACTGATTATTATAAAGCAGTGGGGGCAAGATCTCATTTTCCATAGCACGCGTGCGTTAGGTAGAAAATTCTGCTGCATCGCGGCCTGCACACGCTGACACTGTGAACACTCTCTCAATAAAGGCATGCAATAAAGGCATGAAAGCGTAGTTTTTCATTTGTTTAAGAACTGTTGTTAGATGAAAAAGTTTTAAAATGTATGTTTTGGGAAAAATTATACTAGGTATGTTTTGAAACATACTGCTGGGACCACACAGACCCACGAAAAAAAAACAATTTTGGACTCGTACTATCACAGGATGTTCCTTCAAACTTTCAAGGGCTACTTGAAATGCCCGTTGCCGAATGTGAAGCGCTTGACTTAGTGTTTTATTTTTAAAAATAGTAAACAGTAAAATTATATGTTATATATATGTTATATACAAGAGCGTAGTCAGAATTTTTCACAGGGGGGGGGCAAAAATTCAGATTGAGTCAGAATTTTTCACAGGGCGAGCTCGAGGAGCCATGGCCTTGCCCATCTATGATCTAAAGTATATAAATATATATATATATAAAATGCGCTGAAGTAATTCAACCTTTTAAAAAGTATTTTGATTCATTTTCATTGATTTTCATCAATAAAAAATTTTGCTTTTTTAGTTCTCAACATAATCTCCTTTTAGACGTATGCACTTAGACCACCAGTTTCCCAATACCTTCCATAAAATAGGATTTGTCCAGGTCCTCAAAATAGGCGTTTGTTTCACAGATTACCTGTTAATTTGACTGAAATTTCTTACCCCCAAGCCATTTTTTTAAGTTTGGAAAAAAATATTAGTCACAGGGTGATAAATCTGGAGAATAGGGTGGATGGGGTAGAATTTCGTAATGAAATTCACACAATTTCCACAAGGCGGCAACGCTCTTGTGAACGGGAGCATTGTCCTGGTGAAAGAAAACTTTTTTCTTCGCCATGTGCGGCCTTTTTTCCTTCAGCTCCGAATCAAATCGTCCCAAGAGATTGGAATAGTATTCTCCCGTAATTTTTCTGCCTTTTTCCAGATAATCCACATGAATTACACCTCGGGCCTCCCAAAAAAACGTTGCCATCACCTTGTTGGCCGACAAACCTATCTTTTCCCTTTTCGGTGCCGTTTCTCCAGTTGAAATCCATTGCTTTGACTGTTCCTTACTCTCTGGTGTATGGTGATGAGTCCAAGTTTCGTCAACAGTCACAAAACGACGAAAAAATTTTTGTTTGCGTTAAGCAATGCCAAACTCTCCTTCGCAATATGCAAGCGGTTGCGTTTATTTTCCATTGTGAGCAATCGCTCACAAATTGTTTCCAATCCGTTCCCGAGAAATGTTTAGAGCATTTGTAATCTCTCGCAGCTTGATTCGGCGATCATCCAATATCATTCTATGGACTTTATCCACAATTTCTGGTGTTGTCACCTCTCTGGGACGACCCGGGCGATCATCGTCAAAAATCCTTGTCCGCCCGCGTTTAGATTCAGCAGACCAATATTTTATTGTTCAAAACGATGAAGCTGAACCTTATAAACTTTGTCCAACTCCTTTTTAATATCGTCGTTGGATTTTTTTTTAAATACAGAAATCTTATGACAGAAGGATATTCGATTTTATTCATGTTGACGACAATGCAAAAGTGAATGCGCAAAAAGTTCCGCCAAAATTACCAGTGTTAATAAAAAAATGAAACCGCATGAAACTTTCACAGTAATAAGCTGATAGAAAACACTAATCGAATACAACATTTTCAAATTTTTAAAAAATTGTATTCTTTGTAAGGCCGACTTTTTATCAGACTACCCTCGTAAGCTCAGTTAAAATAAAATCAGTTGCAAAAAATGGATTTAAATTTAAACAAGAAAGGAAAGCTTACTTCGGGCGGAACCGAAGTTTATATACCCTTGCAGTTACAACCGGATATATATCGCAAACATCGGACATAGTTGGCCGCTCCTTATGAGAATATGATAATATAACCAATTGATTACAATAAAATATCTCACAAAAAAATACTAAGCTTCTATCTTAAAAACTACCAAAGTTGGTATTTCTACCAAAAACCATTTCCGATCGTTCAGTTATATGGCAGCTTTAAGATATAGTCGGCCGATCCTTATGAAATTTAGCATGTCGTATTATTCTCAAAAATATCTCTCTTGTAAAATTTGAACCTTCCAACTTTAAAAACACCAAAGTTATACTAAGTATAACTTTATACAAAGTTATGCTCTTCTCTAAGAAGAGCATTTACTAAGCGAAAAAACGTAGTTTTTATACCCTTGCAGAGGGTATTATAATTTTGGTACAAAGTGTGTAACGCAGTAAAGGAGACATTTCCGACCCTATAAAGCATATACATATATTATTGATCAGGATCACCTCCTGACTAAATATGAGCATGTGAGTTAGGGAGTTCGGATTTCGCATGAGTGCTATTTTTGGAAAAATAATGCGACCCACAAAATTTCATAGGAAAAGGCCGACTATATCCTATAGCTGTCATATAACTGAACGACCAGAAATGACCCAACTTTCCAACTTTTAAAGATAGAAAGCTGGAACTTTGTACAGATTCTATTTTTAGTCAGTTAATCCGACCCACCAAATTTCATAACGATCAGCCCGAAATTAGCTTTCCTTTCTTGTTTTTAACTAAATTTTATCGGCTGACCAAAGCCTATAAGAAGCTGCCATATAGCTGAACGATCGAAAATGACTCAATTTTGGTATGTATTTTCTATAATAAAAAAAGGAAACCAAGTAAATTCATCTTAAAATGTAAAAGAAAACTAAAACTTTCCACTTTAATATATATTTAACACATATATAGTGTATTAACACTATCTACGTACATGTAAGATAGTATAAAGAAGGAGCAGCAGAAAGAATCGAAAGAGCAGTAACAGAAAGCAGTTTCAGAAGCAGCAGTATAACCAGAAGCGGAAATTTGAGGAGACACGATTGGTAACACAAATACAGGCAGAGGATGCTAATAAGAAAGTTGCAAGAGATTAAAAAGAGAAACGAGCTAGTAAAAGCGGCAGTAAACCGGAGTAAAAGAACAGCAGCAGCAGTAAAAAAAACCACATCAGACAGTAGTACAAAAGGTCGACAACAACAGAAGGCAGGCAGACATAGTGCGAACTTGGAGACGCCATAACTATAATTTCACATAAGAAGCTGTATTTTTTAATATTTTTAAAAAACTTCCCAACCTAGGTCTATATCAGTGTTGGGCAAACTCTCATTTTTCAAAGCACGTGTGTATAGGGTCGGAAGCCCAAACTTAAAAAATGTTTTTTTGAAAATGAACGAAAAAATGAAGCTAGCAAAGCTTTTTTTAAAACAAAATACACTATTTCAGTGCCCATTCCAAATTTTGAATTTACGAAATATGAAATCAAAAACTACGTTTTTTTTGCTCAGTCAATGCTCTGCGCTCATTGTTTTTCTCCGCTACGCACACACTAAAGTTTTAGACATGTGTGTGTTTTGCACCCACTGCGTTTTTACACAGTGGGGAATTTTCCCTGTTTTGTGGCATTAATTAATAACAAACAAGAAAGGAAAGCTAACTTCGGGCGGAGCCGAAGTTGATATACCCTTGCAGTTAAAACCGGATACATATCGCAAACATCGGAAATAGTTGGCTGATCCTTATGAGAATATGATTATATAACTCATATTATTATTATATAGAATCTAAAAAAATCCCAAATTTCTATCTTCAAAAATACAAAAGTTGGTATTTCTACCAAAAACCATTTCCGATCGTTCAGTTATATGGCAGCTATAAGATCAGCCGGTCGTTATAAAATTTGGTAGGTCGGATTAACTGACCAAAAATATAATCTGTACCAAGTTCCAGCATTCTATAGTAAAAAACACAAAAATTTTGTCAATTCCGATCGGTCAGTTATATGGCAGCTATAGGATATAGTCAGCCGATCCTTATGAAATTTGGTAGGTCTGATTATCTGACCAAAAGTAGTATTTGTACAAAGTTTAAGATTTCTATCTTCAAAAACACGAATGTTGGGTTATTTCCGATCGTTCAGTTATATGGCAGCTATGGGATATAGTCGGCCGATTCTTATGATTCTTATTGATTATGATTCGATTCTTATTTGGCATGTATTATTTTGCAAAAAGTAGCTCTCATGTGAAATTTGAACTCTCTAACTTTAAAAACACTAAAGTTATACCATTTCTGATCAATCAGTTATATGGCAGCTATAGGATATAGTCGGCCGATCCCGGCCGTTTAGACTTACATAATGCGTGCAAAGGAAAGAAGGGTGTGTGCAAAGTTTCAAGACGATAGATATTTTTGGCAACCCATTACGACATGCCAAATTTCATTAGGATCGGCCGACTATATCCTATAGCTGCCATATAACTGAACGATCGGAAATGACCCAACTTTTGTGTTTTTGAAGATAGAAGTTTGGGTCATTTTTAGGTTTGGTTTTTGTATTATAATAAATTGGGTTATATTATCATATTCTCATAAGGATCGGCCAACTATATCCGATGTTTGCGATATATATCCGGTTTTAACTGCAAGGGTATATCAACTTCGGCTCCGCCCGAAGTTAGCTTTCCTTTCTTGTTTTTTATATTTTTTATGGTAAAAAGTAAAAAAAAAATGTTTGGTATTTTTTATGACAATAATGGTAGATTTATGCATTTTGTAAAAAAAATGGGCGTGGTCATACTTTTTATTTGCAGGGAATTCGCTCTGTTGCAAACGAGGCAAGATATTTGTATGTTTTTTTTCTAGTGTTATACATCACATGAAAAGTTTTTAAAGCAACGTAGGCGTGTCCCACCCCCGCCCAAATTTTTTTTTGGCCTCACTCTTGCATTAGCACCGCATTTCTTATTGTAGCCTTCCTTCCTGAGTTTCGGAAAAAGGCGCTAGATGTTCTGAATTTAAAATTTATGGATCTACATTGTAGAGTCTACAACATGGACATAGACACTCACTCAACAAACCTAAAAATTTTTTCAAAACTCTTCCCAAAGTTGATCTTTTATTACGAATGCTTTGTAAGGACACCCCCTTCTATAATTAGAAATTGTTAGAAATACACCACGTTAAAAATATCATTTTTGGTATGTAAGACAAGATAGTTGGGTATTGTGCTAATACAGTAAAACTTAAATAATCCAAAATTTGAATACTTTTAAAATAGACATTTATGCCACAAAAACACAGCAAAATCCCCATATATATTTATAATAATATATTTATAATAAAGTGCTAGGTGGATTCTGCACCCCTCTCTCAAATATATCACTATCCTTAATGAATAAATACATATAATACATATTCAAGAAGCATACATTTGATAGATTTCCTGGAAGGAGTTTGAAACAGCGACTTCATGACCTTTGATGGTTGCGGAAGGAGCGCTCGTCAAATTTTTTTTTGTCGGTATAGTAATTCAAAAAACAAACAAACAACCTACAATTTTATAAAAATTCCTTATAACGGGAATAGGTTTAATTCATTTTAGTGCTTTGTTAAGTTTTGTTTGTATTTTTGTTGAGATACGTACATATATACATAGACAAATACGGCTGGTGATGGAAAATCAAAAATTAAAAACTAAAATTATATCGTAAGAGAATCAATTAGCTCAGGTAACGCTGATGGGTTTCACGAATATTAAATTGTTTGAGTTTTGGGAGAACTTCCAAGTTAAACACGCGATTTTTGGGGAAAAAATGTTTTTTTAACTATGGTTTTTATACCCTTGCAGAGGGTATTATAATTTTGGTCAAAAGTGTGCAACGCAGTGAAGGAGACATCTCCGACTCTATAAAGTATATATATTCTTGATATATTCAAACTAGTTTCTCAGTTTTAAAGATATCGTTAGCACACACCCTTCCTTTGCACGCAGTATATAAGTCGGAACGGCCGGGATCGGCCGACTATAGCTGCCATATAACTGATTGATCGGAAATGGTATAACTTTGGTGCTTTTAAAGTTAGAGAGTTCAAATTTAACATGAGAGCTACTTTTTGTAATACGACAATACAAAATAATACGACATGCCAAATTTCATAAGAATCGGCCGACTATATCCCATAGCTGCCATATAACTGAACAATCGGAAATGACCCAACTTTTGTGTTTTTGAAGATAGAAAGCTGGAACTTCGTAAAGATTCTATTTTTGTTTAGACCCAACCTACCAAATTTCACAAGGATCAGCCAAATATATCGTATAGCTGCCATATAACTGAACTGAATCTAAAAAAATCCCAAACTTCTATCTTCAAAAATACCAAAGTTGTTATTTCTACCAAAAACCATTTCCGATCGTTCAGTTATATGGCAGCTTTAAGATATAGTCGGCCGATCGCTAGAAAATTTGGTTGGTTTGATCAACTGACCAAAAACCTAATCTGTACTAAGTTCCAGATTTCTATCTTCAAAAACACGAAAGTTGGGTCATTTCCGATCGTTCAGTTATATGGCAGCTATAGGATATAGTCGGCCGATCCCGGCCGTTCCGACTTATATACTGCGTGCAAAGGAAAGAAGGGTGTGTGCAAAGTTTCAAGTCGATAGCTTTAAAACTGAGAGGCAAGTTTGCGTAGAAACAGACAGACGGACAGACAGACGGACATGCTCATATCAACTCAGGAGGTGATCCTGATCAAGAATATATATACTTTATAGGGTCGGAGATGTCTCCTTCATTGCGTTGCACACTTTTGACCAAAATTATAATACCCTCTGCAAGGGTATAAAAAAAGCTAGATATTCTATGAATCCAAAAGATTATGAAAATTTGGATATTTATTATTAAAAATACAAAAAAAGAATCGAGGAATATGGACATTTAAGAATCGAGGTATATGGACATTTATTTTTTCGTTCCTGGTTGACCATCTGCCGGAATAGCCCATATGTAATACACAAAAGGGTCATTTTGTGTTGAAGACGATTTTTAGATGATTTTTGTGAATTCGTTTCTTAGGCCCATTGAAACATATATCTTTAATTTTGTTAACATATGTATATGAAACCTATATTTAAGGATACATGTACATTTTTTAAATTGATAAAAATGTAAATTAAAGAAGATATTGCCAGATGAAGTAGCATAAAATAAAAAGAGCGCCTCCTGGCGATCTCGATTCAGCCAAACTAGTTTATTTAAAACAAGAAAAAAAGCATCTTAATTTTTATATCAGTGCTTGTAACGTGAACTAAAGATTTCAAACAATATTCATAAATAAACTTTTTACACAACTTAAAAATTACAAAAGAAAATATTTTTTTATCTAGTTTTTTTTTTTTTTTTTTGGTTATAGCCACTTATAAACTGAACATGTGATAAAAATTTGAAGGTGATCGGTCAATTTGCTTGTTGATAGCCAAATAACACAACATGACCTCCATAAAAAAATTTTTAAAATTTTAAAACCCGGAAAATCCTTGTTCTGTGTTGTGCACTTTTGACGAAAATTTTAGTTTTTTGAACTCACTTTCATGACTTAATACTGATATTTTTTTCTTTTTACCACGAAGAGCCGTTATTACCATATACAAGTTTTATTTTTTTGTTTCAAATTTGGTTTTAAAATATGCCTGCTCTTATTTTTTCATTTTAATATTTGTTGGAATTTAAGTTTTATGTTTTAACCGCATAGTTTTTAAATCTTTCACTGAGTGTGTAACTATAACAACAACTTAAATTAAAATTTATAAAATTTGTTGCATAAATTAATTAAAATTGTGCAAATATTATTGGTTACCGTTTGATGTTTTTTTTAAAACCTTAAAAAAACACTAAAAAATACAACAGTTTGAAATCCTTACCATCAATAATTTATTTTAAATCTACCAGGTATACTTTTTCCGGAAATATTCAAAAAATACTTAGATTCCGATATTGACAACAGGTTTTTTTTCGACATACAAAATTTTGTTATTTTTAAGTACATCAAGAAACGAAAGCTATGTTCGGGTAGGCCAGAGTTGTTACACCCTGCAGTTGCAATGGAATTTCTTATGTTATGATGAATATCGGATAGGAATACATCATCATTGGGACTTAAGTATTAAATCAATTTGGTATAATGTGAATTTCAAACAAGAAAGGAAAGCTAACTTCGCTCGAGGCCGAAGTTGATATACCCTTGCAGCTAAAACCGGATATATATCGCAAACTTCGAATATAGCGGATCGACCCTTATGAGAATATCATTATATAACCAATTTAATAAAATACAAAATATAAAAAAGTTCCAAACTTCTATCTTGAAGAACACCAAAGTTGTTATTTTTACCAAATACCATTTCCGATCGTTCAGTTCTACTATGGCAGCTTTAAGAAATTGTCGAATGATCGTTATGAAATTTATTGGGTCGGATTAACTGACCAAAAATTGAATCTGTACGAAGTTCCAACTTTCTATATTCAAAAACACGGGTCATTTCCGGTTGTTCAGTTATATGGCATCTATAGGATATACTCGTCCGTTTCTCGGCCGTTGGAACTTATATGCTGCGTGCAAAGGAAAGAAGGATACATCAACTCAGGTGATCCTGATAAAGAATATATATACTTTATAGGGTCATAGATGTCTCCTTCACTGCGTTGCATACTTTTTTCACAATCTCTGCAAGATTATACCCTTGTCAAATCAAGATTTGAGCGAAAAAAGAATGTCAAATTAAGTTTTGAGCAAAAAAATAAAAAATATTTAATATTTTAAAAATATTTTTTAATAGGTCCAGTAACCTTGTATGGGCACAGGGTCGGAATATATTATTCTGTAGCAGCCAGATTTATAAAAATATTGCTATGCTATGAATGCCGGAGCAGAGCTATAGCATATTAATATAACCTGATGTGTTCTGCTCTGCTACCATTTTTCTCCCTGTGCAAGTTATTTCCCTGTGCAGCAGCCGTAGCCGTAGTAAAAATTTGGGAGCAAGATGACAGCAGAGCAAATGAAGTAAAGGCGCACAATACTTTAGAACAGCGGTCAGCACCCCAATCCATTGATATGATTTTAACGCATTAGTGTTTGTAACGAATAGCAGAATGTAGGCTGTGAGCATGACGTTTCACACATTTATACTGTGTGTGTGTGTGGCAAAGCTCGGGCAGAGAAATTTCCTATGCCCTCGGGATAGGGCCGTGCCGACCACTGCTTTCGAAATAAATACGCTAGTATTATACTAACATTATAATCTCGTATTATATAAGTTAAGTAGTATTTAAACTGCTATTGTTATTAGCATTCAATGAATTAGTCTTAGTAAGGTAGGGTAAGTTGTGCGGCAATGCGAAACCAAGGAAACCTCCCGCATCCACTTAAGGCGCTAAGGCTCTTTATTAGAGGTCTGCAGGAATAAATTCTTATTGCCTTTGCCTTAGAAAACATTCGAATGGAATAGAATAAATTAGTGCAAGAGGCACAACGAATTGGGTTAGTGCGAATGAGAAAGTCCAAGAGAATTCCAACTCATGGGCATTCTATTGCTTTCAACCCGCGTGAGTTGGGGTGGGAGGAATGCAGCTGAATGTCTGAATGGTTTTTGAATGGTTTTTTAACACACTCTATGCATTCGTTTATTTTCTTTTGTTGAGCAAAACGTTTCTTTTAATGCTTTGTTAAAAATAAATGAGTTGACCAAAAGCACTAACCATACAGCATATAGACTACCCATTTCATACAACGAAAATGGACGCAAAAATTTCTTGCGACAGGCCCCAGAGCGAGATCTTACTCTCTTTCTTACGCTCATCTGTCATTGATTTTTCGCTCATATTCTCATTGAATGCTTTCTTTTTTTCAGTCTCTGAAAGGAGCGCGTTGAAGAAGTTTGGTCTGCACTTCGATTGATCTTTGTATGTACAATGCGTGTCACACATTCTCATACACGGTTGCATGTGTGCGTTCGATTTGGTTTCGACGCCAGCGCACACAAATTTTGATTTTTCTAACTTTTTAAGCTTGCTACCCTAAGAAAATTCGAGTATTCGTTATTCAATGAGAATATGAGCGTAAGATGAACGAAAGATGAGCGCAAACAAGCCGCTTTTCTTTACACGAAAAATACAAGATCTTAAATCTATTGAAAACTACTAATCAACTCACTTCACGCTGACTGCACGCTGCACGATGCTATACGACCCTTTCTTAAGTGCGAGAAGTGCATTACTTATGTATTTGTGTTATGCTGCATGATATTGGTTTTGACCCATGCTGTTTATCTCGTATTTTTATGGGTCCGATCCCTTGAAACTCAATCTTTGGAATTTGTATCTTAAATCGTGTTCAATGCTTGAACATTGTTAGTGTTTATTCGCGTATGAAAGCTTCCTGAAAGTTTTTCTAAGACGAATAGGCCAGCGCATGCGCGAGTTCTTGCAGGTGTGAAGATTTTTTCATTTTTTTATAGAGCGGCACTTTCATGTTGCTAAGGGGCAACTTTGTTTTGGAAAACATTACTACTATAATAAAAATATAATAAGGGTCGGCCAACTCTATGCGATATTTGTGATATATACCTAATCCTAGCTGCAAGGATATTTCAAAATCGGCTCCGCGAAGAGTTAGCTTTCCTTTCATGCTTTTGAAATCTATGTGTACCAACTCAAATTGAAAAATGGCATATAGCTTGCACCATATCTTTGGAATACTCACCAAAAGTTAAAATCCTCGATTTTATACATTTGCTTTTCTCCTTCTATGATTTTTCCCCAAACATTTTCCTATGGAGGATTTTTTCCTATTGAAATCAGAAGATAATATCACATAAAATTTTTTGATTTAACCCTTTCGACCCCAAATTTTTCCCTGTCGAAAAAAAAAAATTTTTTTTATTGTATTCTTTTTTTATTGGGCCATGTAGTATTTGAGTAAAATTTGAAGTCCCCACGCCCACTATTTTGGGCGCTACCGGAAGTTGCTTGTGGGCAACGTTGGGCAATGGTGTGTATTAAAGAATAAACTTTGAGTTGATGGTTATTTTTGTTTATTTTCAATTTTTAAGTGTGGTAAGATAAAAAACAGTTTTTATTGTTGTTGCAGCATAGGTGTACTTTACATTTAATACATTTTGACAATGGAGTTCCTGTCTTACACAGTCTGCAACGTCCTTTCTCAGCAAATACTACCCAATGTTCCATACAATCGAAACGCATAGAATTTGTAGGATTTGGCTGAAACTTGTATTTTCTGGATTGATTCGAAGACACACTGCTGGTTGGAGAACCCAAAGATATTATTGAGTTTTCTCTTTGCCGATTTGATGGCCGACCCCTATTTTTTTTTTCGAAAGAAGTAGATTGTAGCAGCTCATGAGCAACTTCCATTTGAAATTTGATAAGCGGTATATACTTTTGATTTGGGTTTAGAAAATTTAAATGTTTTCTATACAGCAGCCATGCATTTGTCATTGATGTTCCCAAGCACCAATAAAAGATTCTAATGTACCACTTTCTTGAACGGTGGTTAATTTTGTATAGCTCCATAAGCATGTCCGCTAAGTCTACTCCTCCCATACCCTTGAGCCTACGATAGCAGGCCTTGCAACATCAATGTAAACTTTATCTTTGGGACTCCATCGTTTGCACATCCCAACTGGTTGATGGTCTTCATACGAAGATAGTAGTTGAACCGACTTATTATCAAACCATTTGACGCATACAAGATTTTTGTTTGCTTCATATTTTGTATCAAATGATCCTCTTCCACGTTTTTTCAATTCTGCATCTGAAAGAAGTTTACAATTGCTTATGCGATTTTTTCGGATAGTTCCGGTTGCAAATATGCCATTTTCCTTCAAAGCAACCAAGAGGCTAACTGACGTAAACCAGTTGTCAAAATACAGCTTGAAAGGTTTGCCTTTGGGAAGACCTTTTGATAAATATAATACCACATCTGATGATATTCCCAATCCAAAGTCGGGGCAAGTGCCTTGACCAACATACAGTGTAAAGTCATAAACTAATCCAGATGTTCCAGCGCGCGTAAACATTTTTAAACCCCATTTGTGAGGCTTAGCTGGGTTGTATTGTTTAAAAGAGGATTGGCCTGAGAAAAAATTAAAATTGAATATATAAATTTTAATAAAATTTTACTTTGAATACCTTTGTACGCAATGATTTGCTCATCAACGCTTTGATGTTCTTCTTGGGGTAGTTTACCAAAACTTTCGTTGAGTTTGTCAAGTAAAGGGCGTATTTTGTACAGCTTATCATAGTTAAAATCACCTTTTTTGAGTTGTTTAGTATTATCGTTGAAATGTAAACATTGTTTGATTTTTTCAAACCTTCCTCGTGGCATTGCATCTGATATAGCAGAAAGCTTTAATTGTTTTGACCAAGCCATTTTCAATTGCGGTACTTTTATTACACCCAAGTATAATAAAATTCCGATATACCTTTTCATTTGATCTCCAGTGCATTGAAGCTCTATACCGTGCTCTTGCAACCCATACAAATTAGTTTGATTTGTTATTAAATCAATTACATTATTGTCAAAAAAACTGCAGAAATACTCTACAGGGGTCTTAACTTCATCGATTTGGTGATTACTATCTTCTTCCCAAATACACCCTAAGGCTTGAAATGGCCTCGTTCTCCATTTAAGTGTCTTTGGATCCACTTTTTCAAAGCAATTATTAGCCACAACACTAATTTCGTGGATACTTTTGTCTTCCACCGAATTTGCAATATGCTCAAATTCTATTGATTCTCCCCTTTCCAAAATACTTTTTAAATTATTCTCCAGCATTTCAGAGATATCTTCCGTTTCATCACCACTTTCTTCGTCAGTGGAGACATCCCAATCGAAGTTGATAATCCTCGCAATATCATCATTTGATAACCCTTTCTCTTTTGGTCTCATACTTTGGTATAAACTTGCAATGGCCCAAGGTTGCCCACAAGCAACTTTATAACTTTGAAAATTCGTCAGCTGTTTTTTAAAAGAAATCAATACGGGTGAACTACAACATAGATTAAAGAATTCATTTATTAACAAATTTCACTCACATTCTTTAACTTTTAATGCACAATTTAAAAGAAAATCACTTTCTTTAAATATACCTCACAATACAACGAACACTTTTTAAGCGAGGCACGTCCAGCACTTTTCAAATAATTTCGTCAAATGATGCGCAATCTAGAATTATTTTGCTTACATTATAAGTATACACATAAAAGCACCGTTATCTCGAAGAATAAGCAGAAAAAAACAAACGAAGCGACTACCGCTAGCTGCTAAACATTTGAAATTGCCCACAGGCAACTCTGGGGTCGAATGGGTTAAGGAAAAGTTCGAAATTGAATTAATTAGAGTTAGTTAAAAAGAATTTCATCAATTAAATTTTAGTTTTTGACCTACCTACCTAAACCAAGCTATATTAGTATTTTATTCCAAAGTTGGAAAGGAGTTTTAAGTACCCATGTTCACGACCATATTCACCCATTCAAATAGATACATGGGTGCATGTATGCGTGCTATTTCGTTTCAAAGCCAGCACAAATTATTTTTGATTTTTGTAACTGGTTTCTGGTTTGCTACCATAAGTAAATGGGAGTATTTATTATTGGATTAATGAAGACAAAAATTACCGATTGCAGATCCTTTCAAGGATTTATTGTCTTTTTGTCAAAATACCAATTTCCTCCTGTTGTATCAGTAACAAGAACTTCCGTCTCCAGCAATAAGTCAGCAATGAGTCTTCCTATATTTCGACGCCTCTCAGAGCCCTGGCCAAGTCACTTTCCTCCTAGGTATATCCTTCCAGGATAAAGAGAACTTCATCCGAAATTTCTGCTGGGCCCCCCTTTTCGATTGGCTCCACCAAGTCTGGATCCTTTCTCCCTCCTTACTCCAAATTTAATCCCCTCTTGGTGAGCTTCTGTATTACATGGCCTTTGTTTGCCTTGGAGGTTGACGAATCAATGATCTCATTTACAGACTTTCTTTGGGAGTTCCGTTCTTCACTTTTGTAGTTATTTTTATACCCTTGCAGAGGGTATTATAATTTTGGTCAAAAGTGTGCAACGCAGTGAAGGAGACATCGACCCTATAAAGTATATATATTCTTGATCAGGATCACCTCCTGAGTTGATATGAGCATGTCCGTCTGTCTGTCTGTTTCTACGCGAACTAGTCTCTCAGTTTTAAAGCTATCGTCTTGAAACTTTGCACACACCCTTCTTTCCTTTGCACGCAGTATATAAGTCGGAACGGCCCGGATCGGCCGCCTATATCCTATAGCTGCAATATAACTGAATGATCGGAAATGGTATAACTTTGGTGTTTTTAGAGTTAGAGAGTTCAAATTTGACACAAGAGCTATTTGCAAAATATTATGACATGCCAAATTTTATAAGGATCGGTCGACTATATCCTATAGCTGCATTATAACTTAACGATCGAAAATGAACCAACTTTCGTGTTTTCGAAGATAGAAAGCTGAAACTTAGTACAGATTCTATTTTTGATCAGTTGATCCAACCTACCAAATTTTATAAGGATCGGCCGACTATATCCTATAGCTGCCATATAACTGAACGATCGGAAATGGTGTTTGGTAGAAATATCAACTTTCGTATTTTTGAAGATAGAAGTTTTTTGGGAAGTTGGGACTTTTTTTAGATTTTGTATTGTAATAAATTGTTATATATATTCCTATTCCCATAAGGATCGGCCAACTATATTCGATGTTTGCGATATATATCCGGTTTTAACTGCAAGGGTATATCAACTTCGGCTCCGCCCAAAGTTATCTTTCCTTTCTTGTTATTTATAGAGCTCATATTTTTAACCCACGAGTGGCCAAGAAAGGGTTCGTTTGTCATGACATTTCAAAACGCGTCCCCGTGTCAAGATAAACCTAGTTTAAACTGAAGGGTCCAAGAACCCCCTCGGCATATGCTGTTCCGCCTTGGATTGAAGTGATTTAAGGCGGGAAGTGAGTTATAGCGTCGCAAACATGGAGAAAAGAGAAAGAAAATATCCGACATATTTTACAATACTACTACGACAAAAGCAAAAGTGCGTCTCAAGCTGCTACTAAAATTTGTTCAGGTTATAAAACCGATACAGTTTCTATTTCAACCGCACAACGATGGTTTCAACGTTTTCGTTTTTGTGTAGAGGTTATCAAAGATGCGCCACGCTCCGAAAGACCTTTCGTTGAATATTGCAGAATATTGCGAGAGACCCTCATAGTAGCAGCCGTAGCATCGGGCCAGAGCTGGGCATGAGTCATCAAATCATTATAAACCATTTGAAGAAGCTTCAATTCCCAAAGAAACTTGATGTAAGGGTGCCACAAGAATAAACGCAGAAAAAAATCGTATATATATTTATAGGGTAATTTAATTAATTACCAACCATATTTAATGACTAAAACAGGGGTGACTCCCATTGCTCTCGTTGCTTCTTTGTTGTTGGAAATGATCTTTCATATGGTAAATGCAAGTCATATACGTGTGTGAATCCCAGCATAGGCAAAGAGCAATTATTATTATTATATGGCCATGACAACCCTTTTATCGGGTCTCGGCCTGAAGCGCAATGTGCCTGCTTGCGTCTCTGTCCTGAGCGCGCCTTCGCCAGTTGGTAACACCAAGTGTGGACAGGGTTTCCATCACCTGGTCTTGCCAACGCGTTCGGGGTCGTCTTCTCCTTCATGTCCCAACAATTACCGCATCAAACACCTTACGGGCCGGAGCGTCTTCATCCATACGGGCAACGAAGGGTTTGAAATTTCACTCGACTGGCTACGTCAACATCACCGTACAGCTCATACAGCGATAAACATCGTCCACGCAGATTGGACCAAAGTGACATCACGCTTGGTGTGGCCAATGATATCAATATCATCAGCGTAACCAAGGAGCTGGACACATCTGTTGTTTAATATCGTGCCCGTCCGATGTACACCAGCCTTTCTTGTAAAATATTGAAGAATATACAAGACAGCGAGTCACCTTCTCTGAGGCCACACTTGGTAGTAAAGGTTTCGGATTGACCACTTCCTACCTTGACAGAGCTGATGGTGTTGCTCAATGTCATTTTGCAAAGTCTAGTCAGCTTTGCTGGTATACCAAGCTCAGACATGGCGGCATATAGGCGATCTCGCCGGGGGCTATCAAATGCGGCTTTGTAGTCGACGAAGAGATGGTACGTGTCGATCTGGTTTTCGTAAGATTTTGGATTTCCAGGATTTGGCGCAAGGTAAAAATCTGGTCAACAGTGGACTTGCCAGGCCTGAACCCGCACTGATAAGGTTCAATCAGTGCTTCAGCATGGGGTTTCAGTATTTCACACAATACGCTCGTTAGGACCTTGTATGCAACTGGAAGAAGACTAATTCCGCTGTAGTTGGTGCGCACCGTGGCATCACCCTTTTCCGGATGGGACAGATCATGCTGAGGTTCCAGTCTTCCAAGTGATCCCTCCATAACCTCAGCACGACCTCTGCTTCTATGACAAGATTTCCATCATCGTCCCTGCACGCCACTGCACCAGTCGTAAATCCTTGGGTCAGACGCTTGACCCTCTGGTAGAAGTTACGTGCTTAATTTTTGCATCTGCTGCTCTCTGTGCTCTCACACTCTCGCCTTTCCTGCTCTTTCTTCTCTTTCTGCAGTTTTCTTCTGTAGGCAGCGTCCTTTGCAGCTGTTGCGTCGTGTCACTCCTGATCGTACCATGGATTCCTTGTTAGAGGACGCTGGAATCCAAGCACTTCTTTTGCCGAATCTCAGGGAGTGAGATATGAGCACCCACATATCGCTTATGTCTTCAGGTATTGAAGGTGCTCGGCTTAATAGCCCCGAGACGTGAGTGGAGAATGCATTCTTCGCCTGTTGTGATTGCAGCTTTCCGATGTCCAGCCTTCTTAACGCACTTCGACGTGCAATCTTCGCCACACATAGCCGTGTGCGAATCTTATCTGCAACAATATAATGGTCGGAGTCGATGTTGGGACCCCGACAGTATCGCACGTCGAATATATTAGATGCGTGCCTTGCATCGATCACAACATGATCGATCTGATTTCTGGTCAGTCGATCGGGAGAGAGACAAGATGCTTTACGGATGTCCAAATGACGGAATCCAGTACTACGAACTACCATATTATGCGCAGCTGCAAAGCCTATTAATGTGAGACCATTGCTCGAGGTGGTCTCATTTAGACTTAATCGCCCGACGATAATCGCCCGTGGCACCAAAGATGTCTTCTCGTCCTACCTTGGCATTTAAATCCCCGAGGAGAATTTTAATGTCATGGGAAGGACAGCGGCCATAAGCTCGGCCGAGCTCCGCATAGAAAGCGTCCTTGGTGGCATCATCCTTTTCCTCCGTTGGGGCATGTGCGCATATCAGGCTGATGTTAAAGAATTTGGCAGTAATTCGGATCGTTGCAATTCTCTCGTTTGTTGGCCGAAAGTGAGAGACTCGGCGCCGCAGCCTGGCACCTACAACGAAACCACAACCAAATTCATGCCGTTCTGGATGGCAGCTGTAGTAAATGTCACAGTTTTTCTCCTTTATTTGTTGAGGGTATCTGCTAGTCGTCAACGTTAGATTGGTTCCTTTCCGAGGCTTCTCTTGCTTCCTTGACTGAAATTGTGTTTTACATGGGTGGATTCCAAGCCCTACGCCAAAACCTAGTTTGTAGAGTTAGGACTCTCGTCGCGAGCTTTAGTTTGCCACTCAACGGCTGTCGAGCGACAATCGAGGGAGAACCACGTGGAGGTAGTGCGTCGGCTTGAAGAAAGCAGTGACAGGAATCATGCTGGTATTCACCAAGTTAAATGCAATCAGACACTTTGACCTTTATGCTTTCCCCCCAAAGGGCAAAGGCAATTACAACAAGAAAGGAAAGCTAACTTCGGGCGAAGCCGAAGTTTATATACCCTTGCAGTTAAAACCGGATATATATCGCAAACATCGGATATAGTTGGCCGATCCTCATGGGAATATGAATATATAATCCAATTTATTACAATACAAAATCTAAAAAAAGTCCCAAACTTCTATCTTCGAAAATACCAAAATTGGTATTTCTACCAAAACCTATTTCCCATCGTTTAGTTATATGGCAGCTATAAGATATAGTCAGCCGGTCGTTATAAAATTTGGTAGGTCAGATTAACTGACCAAAAATAGAATCTGTACTAAGTTCCAGATTTCTATCTTCAAAAACACGAAAGTGGGGTCATTTTCGACCGTTCAGTTATATGGCAGCTATAGGATATAGTCGGCCGATCCTTATGAAATTTGGCATAATATTTTGCCAATAATAGCTCTCGTGTCAAATTTGAACTCTCTAACTCTAAAAACACCAAAGTTATACCAATTCCGATCAATTAGTTATATGGCAGCTATAGGATATAGTCGGCCGATCCGAGCCGTTTCGACTTATATACTGCGTGCAAAAGATAAAAGGGTGTGTGCAAAGTTTCAAGACGATAGCTTTAAAACTGAGAGACTAATTTGCGTAGAAACAGACAGACGGACAGACATGCTCATGCTCATATCAACTCAGGAAGTGATCCTGATCAAGAATAGATATACTTTATAGGGTCGGAGATGTCTCCTTTACTGCGTTGCACACTTTTGACCAAAATTATAATACCCTCTGCAAGGGTATAATAACTATTTTCCTTAATCGTACTAATCCGAATGAATTTTGTTGTTGGAGTGCCGAAAACTTTTCACTGAAATAAATTCATTCTTGTTTTTGTTTCTGTCAAAATGGCCGACCGGAAGCGATGCATTTCTTCGTCCCAAAACTTTTTTTTTTTGTAAGAAGCTCTGCATTATTTGTCATAGTATAATAATAAGGTAATGTAAAAAATGGATATACCCTTGGTATTATAATTTTGTCCAAAAGTGTGCAACGCAGTGAAGGAGACATCTCCGACCCTATAAAGTATATATATTCTTGATCAGGATCACCTCCTAAGGTGATAAAGCATGTCCGTCTGTCTTTCTGTCTGTTGTTACGCAAACTAGTCTCTCAGTTTTAAATCTATCCACTTAAAACTTTGCACACACACTTCTTTTCTTTGCACCCCGTATATAAGTCGGAACGACCGGGATCGGCCGACTACATCCTATAGCTGCCATATAACTGATCGATCGGAAATTGTATAACTTTCGTGTTTTTGAAGATAGAAAGCTGGAACTTAGTACAGATTCTCTTTTTAGTCAAGTAGCCCGACCTACTGAATTTCATGACGATGAGCCGTATATATCTTACAAATTCCATTCGATTGGAACTGGTTTTTGGTAGAAATACCAACTTGGGTATTTTTAAAGTTAGAAGTTTGGGTTTTTTTTAAAGATTTTTTTATTGTAATTAATTGGTTTTATTATGATATTCTCATAAAGATCGGACAACTATATTCGATGTTTGCGATATATATCCGGTTTTAACTGTAAGGGTATATCAACTTCGGCTCCGCCTGAAGTTAGCTTTTTTTTCTTGTTTATTATGATTTTATTTTAAACCCCTTGTGAATGTTGCTATAATTTTTTTCGCAGTATTTAGCACTTTTTTAAGCAGCACTTGGGCACCCCTGAACTAAAATTTAATAATACTCTATAATATAGAAACAAATAATTAAAAAAAAAAGGAATGCAAAAAATGAGAATTTGTCCAACGTATGTATATCGGGAAGACGAAAAAAGGTTTCGTTTTGGCCATGAAAACCTATAACGTTTGAATGAATTTTATTATTTATGATTGAGTCATTAAACGCAAATTTAAGAAAATATACAATTGATAATGCCAAATTTTCAGTACTTACAAAAGCTAGAACTATTTGTTAAACCTTTCCGTATACGTATATACGTATTTTTAAAGGAACTATCACACGTTTAAAACTTAACTTAACTTAAATAGTGCCTTTTTATATTACCGAAAGCTTCTCTAGAAACAGTTCTTAAACAAATAAAAAACGATTTATATTTTCTATGGCGAAAACCTGTTCTAACCAAATTTTTGAGACAAAAGTTTTTCAGTTAAAACATTTTTATACCCGGTACTCGTATAGTACATGTACCCGTATATTAGCCGTATATAAAAAATAAAGAAGGAATCATCTTCGACCCCATAATGTATAAATATTTATGATCAGCATCAACAGTCGAGTCAATATAGCCATGACCGTCTGTCTGTCCGTTCGTATGAACGCGTGGATCTCAGAGACTATAAGAGAAAGAGCTATAGCATTTGGCATGGAGACTCCTATACGCAGTTAGAGTTTCTTTCCAAATTTTTCCACGCCCCCTCCCGTTCCCACAAATTGCGAATTTCTGTACCGCCAATAAAAGAAGGTATTTTGAAAAACTTAATGCCAAACTATTCATATTGTTAATTTACTATATATATCTGAAAAACCAAACCAATATACCTGAACGATTGGAAATGGTATTTGATAGAAAAACCAACTTTGGTAATACCCTGCGAGTGTTATACATACTTTCAAATGGTCAATCTTTCTTACGAGTTTTTATAATTTATTATTAAAAAACTACCTAATCTGTTTGGCACATAACAAGTTGTGTTCAAAACAAGAAAGGAAAGCTAACTTCGGGCGGAGCCCAAGTTTATATACCCTTGCAGCTAAAACCGGATATATATCGCAAACATCGGATATAGTTGGCCGATCCTTATGAAATTTGGTAGGATAGATCAAAATATAATCTGTACCAAGTTCCAGCTTTCTATCTTCAAAAACACAAAAGTTGAGTCATTTCCGATCGTTCAGTTATATGGCAGCTATAGGATATAGTCGGCCGATCCTAATGAAATTTGGCATGTCGTATTATTTTGCCAAAAATAGCTTTCATATCAAATTTGAACTCTCTAACTCTAAAAACACCAAAGTTATACCATTTCCGATCAATCAGTTATATGGCAGCTATAGGATATAGTCGGCCGATCCCGGCCGTTCCGACTTATATACTGCGTGCAAAGGAAAGAAGGGTGTGTGCAAAGTTTCAAGACGATAGCTTTAAAACTGAGAGACTAGTTTGCGTAGAAACAGACAGACGGACAGACGGACAGACGGACAGACGGACATGCTCATATCAACTCAGGAGGTGATCCTGATCAAGAATATATATACTTTATAGGGTCGGAGATGTCTCCTTCACTGCGTTGCACACTTTTGGACAAAATTATAATACCCTCTGCAAGGGTATAAAAACGTTACACTATAAAATCTTCTACAGCGGAAAAATCACATTTGTTTTCGCTCTGTACATTCAAAAAAGTTGAGTGGTAAAACTTAAAAGCAACTGGAAAGTTGAATGTAAGGGGGCTTTCAAATATTACTTAATTACGATTTTGAAGTAATATTAGAACAGCCTCTAACTGCAAAAAAGATACTTTATTTTATTTATTTTAGAACATATTGGATATTAAGCTTACTTACGATTTTCTTCCTGCATATATTTGTGAAACTTGTTATTGAACTTAAACGGAAAGCGCCTCGGATTTTTGGACCTCGGATTTGGATTCAGGGACCCTGAAAACATATAGTAAACATGGTCTGACCTCCAGACCCGAAAAAATATTTTTTTTTGTGTGGCTGTTATTATTGCGTTTAATAATGACCCTATTAATTTACCCATCTTAATCAACAACTATGTTATATATTTAATTATATATACATATATATGCATTTTGAGAAAAATATATTTTAATTTTAGGTGTATAAACGAGTAGGAAAGAGTTTTTTTATACCCGGTACGCGTAGATTACAGGAAAATTTTGGAAATAAACGGTGACGGTCGTAGCCGCGCTTAACCCAGATCTTTTGATATTCGAATAAGTATTTATGTACTGAATACTTAGTCGAATTTTGGAAATAAACGGTGACGGTCGTTGCCTCGCTAAAGCCCCAGACTCTTCTCATTCGCGCAGTCATGCAAGTCTTAAATAAATCCTGAAAACGGATATAATTAACTTTTACATTCTTGATCATCATCAACAGTCGAGTCGATTTAGCCATGCCCGTCTGTCCGTATGAACGCGTTGATATCAGAGACTATAAGAGATAGAGCTATAGGATTTGGCATGAAAGCCCACGCAGCTCAAGTTTTTTTAAAGTAGATCTCGAACCCTTTAGTAGATAGAGATATCCGATTTGGAACTTGGACTCGTATGGTATCTGGGAAGATCAATTTTGTGTCAAAATATTGCTACGCCCACTCCCGACCCTAAAAATTTGTAAAATGTTTTGATGCCAAACTTTTCCAATGGCTATACCTATAAATCAACCAAATTGGATAATTTCAGAGGAGTTATAGACTTTATAGTCTGCTTCCCTACTGAATCAGTAGTAGTGACGTTGAAGGAAGTAGGGCTGCAGTTCGCCTCTGCCGGAGTTAATCAGGATGCTGAGTAGTAGAAAAATAACTCAGTATCAGAATTATTTTTCATAATTCCCTATATAAAAAAGGGAAAAAGTCCGATGCTGCCAACTACAGAGGAATCTCTAAGTTGTCGGCAATTCAAAAGTTTTTTGAAAAATTAATTACTCATTTGCACCTTTGCTCTTCGATCATTTCTCTATGTAAGCATAGCTTTATTAGGCATGCAAAAAATTATGTATTCAGACGATGTTAAGCTTTATTTTCAAATCCGCTTCTGCTCAATGCAAACTTCAGTTCGATCTCGAAAACTTTCAAAAAATAGTGTTTAGAAATTGATTTTATACTAAATTAATCAAAATGCAAACTTACGTATTTATCGTTTTGCCCTTTCCAGGCTACGTATATTTTCTAGTGAATTGCCTTATAAAAATTAACTCAGGTCAATGATCTTCGTGTCCTATTAGATTTAAAACTCAAATTTTCCAATAATGGTTAATAAGGCTAAGGGTGTAATTAGTTTTATTAAAAGGCGGTCAAAAGAATTTATCGACCCATACATTACTACAAGTTTATTTATTTTTTTGGTCCGTCCGATACTGGAGTAAGGTGTGTTTGGATCCCCCAATCAAGACCGCATAGAATCCTTACAAAAGAATTTTTTAACGTTTACACTTAGGGCCCTTAACTAAGATGCAAACCTTTTTTCCCTCTTATAGTAGCAGACTCTTACTAATAAACTTATTCCCCTTCCCACAATGCTGTGTCGTTTTTCTACATAACCTCATTAATATTGATGTAAATAGCCAGAATTCACTAACACCCTTAAATTTCAATATTCCTAATAAAAGGACTAGAAACTTTAGTCTTCTATTCCTAAAGTTAATCTATATGGGGTCTTATGTTCTAGCTACAAAGGTTTCTACAATGGATAGGGTATCATCTTTATTTACACTTCTTCAAAATTAAAAACATGAATTTTAAATTTTCCAAGTAATTCTTTTTAGTTATATTTCGGAACTTTCTATTTAGTTCTATAAATCGTTTCCCGAAAGCCCCTCGGTCGTCTAGACCTCTAAGTTTTGTGATGAATGCAGGACTGCTAGCTGGTGCACTAATTAGTTAAAAGTATTATAAATAATACAGATTATTTTATAGCCTTTTTGTGTACTCCTTTAACAAAAGGAGGATTTAAATTAGTTCCTATTTTAATTTATTGGGACTGACGCAGGGCTGAGCAGCCATAGCCCCCGGGGGCCCACACTTACTTCGGATTTTAAACAGACACTACGCGAAAATTTTGAATTTTCTGCTTAGTTTGACAAATGTGCGTTGGGCGCTCTCTACTTTTAGCACTGCAAACAACGGGTTGACTGAACATTATTGCATGCAAATGAGAATATTTTTTTCGACTTATGGTGTTTTTTTTGGTAAATTTTCTTTAGTTCCGACCTAAAGTCCTAAGTATTTTTGTATAGGTATATAAAGGGTATTGAAGTATTTTTGTATAGGTATAAAAAAAATACTTCAATATGAGAAATTATTCTGGAGAAGTGGTCGACAAGGTTCTACACCAGGGAAAAGAAAACTTTTCTTTCCGAGCCGCACACACATATTATTATTATTACTTCCTGGTAATTGTTACTAATGCTAATGCATTCAAATTATAACAATGTTTTGTGTTCAGACAAGAGGTCTGCAGGAACACATACTTATTGCCTCAGCTATAGAAGAATGCTATTGATTCACTGCTATAAACACCCCATCGAAGGAAAATAAATCTAAATCTCTAATCTCTAATCTCAACATACATATATCTTATGATTAATACCTACACATATAAATTTAATTTTAAATAATTAAATTTTTTTTTTAATATTAAGAATTTTCTTTTTCATGTAATGTATAGCCGGATTTTCGGCTATATAATTTTAATTTTATAGCTTATTAATATATCTGATGTTTTTCTTCTATTTCTCCAATCTACTATATCTACCCAAAATGCGTAATATATATTGAATATATTACTTGACTTCCGTTTGGTATCTAGCAAAAAGTATGTTAATTGAACTATATACTTAGTACTAAGTAGGTCTCTCAAACATATAATTTAAATTTTAAATGGTTCTTAATTAATATTTAGAATTTAAGAAGAAATCACGACACATACATATGATATACATACGTATATATGTAGGTACTAACTGCTCCCTTTCACGTTTTGTTGTGGAACTTTAAGTTTCTAGTCATAAAAAATGAGTATACAAAGTATTAATAACAAATTGATCTCTTGCTCCTGTTCCCTCTCTTTTTATACCCTTTTAATCACATATACGAAATGTGATTCTTATAGCTCTGAATAAGCTCTGCAATTGATGCAAATATTAATTTCAATAAACTTTTTGTTTTTAAGATATTTAAAAAAGCTCAGTCTGTCGCAAACGATAGACAGAAGGTTTTTTTTTTCAAAATGCATTTCAAATACTGATTTAAGTGATTTCTGTGACCAGATAATAATCTTGCGAGGGTATTTGAATTTTTTTTTTTGATCAGGATCTGTTTTGATAGAATGTGTAATAAGTTCCAGCTTTCTATCTTCAAAAACACGTAAGTTATACCATTTCCGATAAATCAGTAATATGGCAGCTATAGGACATAGTCGGCCGATACCGTTCGTTCCGACCTATATACTGCGTGCAACGGAAAGAAGGGTGTGGGCAAAGTTTCAAGTCGATAGCTTTAAAACTGAGAGACTAATTCGCGTAGAAACAGACAGACAGACGAACAGACAGACGGACATGCTCATATCAACTCAGGAAGTGATCCTGATCAAGAATATATATACTTTATAGGGTCGGAGATGTCTCCTTCACTGCGTTGCACACTTTTGATCAAAATTATAATACCCTCTTCGAGGGTCCAAAAAGCTTTTATCTTTAAAAATTTTTTATGTTGGGTCATTCTCAATCGTCTAGTTTTATGGCAGCTATGGTATATAGTCGGCCGATCCCGGTCTTTCCGTCTTATATAAAGAAGGGAAAGAAGGGTGTGTGAATAGTTTAAAGATGTAGTCTCATGTGTGAGGTTGAAAAAATCATTTTTTTCACATATTTCGAAAGTTAATTAAGAATGTACTGTTAAAGTTTCAAATAAAAATATCAAATAATGACAGAGATACAGCCCATAATCGACGGCGCGCCAACACCGAATATTATGAGTTAAGGGGCCCATCCACAGGCGAGCATGTTCGTCAACATGCTCGCCTACTTGAATTTCATTTTCCCCACTAACTAGAGCCAACATTCGTGCGAACATCATTTTTCGATAAATTTTCAAACTATCAATATGTAAACGGACAACTATAGCGGCACTCTAATTGCACTTATGGCAATAAGTATTTGCCATAAATAATATTGCAAAATAATATTGCACTTTTTATTCATTTTTCTCTACCAAAACGTTTTTTCAAACTGACGTTCGTGCCAACATTGCCATCCATTGTCGAGCATGTTGTTGCAAACGTTGTCAAAATAGAACGATTTCAATTCCATTCGAACATTTTGACAAACACAAAATTTGACAACGAACACTACCATCCACAGGAAAAATTTCGTCGAGCACAACATGTTCGCCGAACATGCTCGCCTGTGGATGGGCCCCTTTACTCGGTAGCTGCTATGCGCTTACTTGTTTATTGATGCTGTGTACGTTGACTTTTTACCTGTTGAAAAAGCTTTGCACACGATTTTGCATATTACAAATACACAGTATTGGTTATATATTACAGTATATATAAGTACTAGCGACCCCGTCAAACGTTGTTTTGCCCTTTTTTGTTTTCGATAAGGGCTAGCTGTTTTTTCTTCATTTATTTTGGTTAATAAATGTTTTTCAGTATTTCAAGTACATCCAGTATTTTCACGTACAGCAAAATTCCCCTCGCCAATACATTTGATCGCGCATATTCTTGGTCAGTTCTTTTTCAACATTACGCCACAGTTGCGATGATTTTAAGCAAGCATTGAATTCATCAGCGTACATTAACCGTGAACACCTGAAAGGAGTAACAAAGGGCCGTAAAATAGTTTATCATTGTTCCTTATATCCCTAAATGACCAATCCAATTCCCCAAGCGAATTTTTAAGTCCTATAGTGCATTCATCCAAAATATGGGCACTATGCCCATAGACGATTGTTTTTATGTTGCACACTGCATCTGGATTATTATGAATGTTCAATGACAGCTTAAGTGCTGAATGAGCTGTTATGCCTCCATCTAATAAGGTTGCTGCAACGCCAGAAGATGCAATGGCCAATGCGTTGCCATTTTTTTTTAATCGTAACTCGGCAGGAAGAAGCGAAATAAGGAATGTTCACTTTGCACAGTGGTCCGGCTTGTATGGGGAGAGCGGCCAAAAATACTTCTAGTTGAGGTAGGGATTGGAAACTTGGCACAAAATATTTATATTTTTATTCTAAAATAATATGTTAAAATCAGCCAGATCGGGCAACTATATCATATAGCTGCCATATAAGTGATTGATCGGATATGGTATAACTTTAGTGTTTTTAGAGTTAGAGAGTTCAAATTTGACATGAGTGCTATTTTTGGCAAAACATTACGACATGCCAAATTTCATAAGGATCAGTCGACTATATCCTATAGCTGCCATATAAATGTTTGATCGGAAATTACCCAACTTTTGTGCTTTTTAAGATAGATAGTTGATAGATAGTACTTCGTACAGATTCTATTTTTGGTCAGTTGATCCAACCTACCAAATTTCATAAGGATCGGCCGACTATATCTTATAGCTGTCATATAACTGAATGATTGGAAATGGTTTTGGTAGAAATAACAACTTCGGTGATCTTGAAGATAGAAGTTTGGGACTTTTTTTAGATTTTGTATTGTAATAGATTGGTTATATTATGATATTTTCATAAGGATCGGCGAACTAAATCTGATTCTTGCGATATATATCCGGTTTTTTCAAATTAAGGTTAGGTTACCTTTTTGTATTTTGCAAGCCGCACGGCACCTTACGGCACCTAAACTAAACTTTCTTATATTCTTAAAATGCTTAAGAATATTATACAAAAAAGATTTTTGAATGCCAACGAGTGCCATCACAACTAAAACTCTAACCAAACACAGAGAAGACAAACTAAGAACGTTCACAATTATGTACTAAATACAACAGTGATTTACACAAAACACAACAAATACCACATATACTTTTTATTGAAAAGAGAAAGTTAATACCTTTCTTTACAATATTAAAACCTTCCATGGCACAAACACTTGTTTAAAAAATGTTTAATAAGCTTTTTGCGGAGAGCTTCACTTGCACGTTGCTTACGCTGCAATTTACAATGAATATCATGCTATCACTTTCGATGCTATTCTTGAAGCGGACAGACAGATCAAAAGAAAAAGATGAATTATTTCAAATAGGTAGACCAATTATAAATAAGAATTGGTACATTTAAAGTCAAAATTTGGACTTTGGTTTTTTTATTTTTGGCCTACGGGCTGGACCACTGTGCTTTGGAACTTTCACTTTGAATGTTCACAATAATCACTTTGGAATAAGCAGAATTTTCAACAGGCTCTTACTGGAATGCTAGTCGAAGAAATTGCCCAGATGTGAATCCTCGATAAACTTGTTGCCGTTGTTAGTTAATTCTTCTTCTAACTATTAATCTGTGCGCTTCTCTTCTTTGAAAAGTGGTCTTAGTTGATTATGTTCATCTCGTGCATCTGTCGATTGTGATTCACGTAACTGCGCCATGCTTACACGCGCCTTTTTATTACCTTTATAAATTTGTTCTCCTGATCTCGTATTCTTCTATCTCGCGCAGCTCTAGAATTGACTGTTTGATGACTAAAATTGGCCCAATTGCGTTTTCTTGGCACTGGTGACTGTAGATAAGTAATCGGCGGACCCCTATTTCAGGGGCATATGACACACACATAAATGTACAATACGTTACTCTCACAGCCTACTTACTTTTATTCATTACTATAAGTGGAGTATAGTTCGGTGGAGTATAATTCGCGCTGTCGAACGGGACAAAAAGTATCCTATGTCCTTCTCCTGGCTCTAAGCTCCTACCAATTTTCACTCAAATCTGTTCTTTCGTTCTTGATTTATAAGTGGTGTAACCTATAACACGACTTTCTTTTATATATATAGATATATAAGAACAAAACGACAATAGAAATTTGTTTGTCCGTGTATCGACATCGTTTCGAAAATGGATAAAAAACAAGAGAAGTATGCGAGTAGACGTCCAAGTTTCTCTCCAAAGAAAAGAAGTTTTCGTGGTAATCGACATACAGCTGAAAGAAACTCTTCTGAATTTTTTAGTACATCAGCCAGTAAAATAAAAGGTACAAGTGATTTTAACGTCTCGTACGATCATAAATTCAGTTATGGCTTACTAAGCTTTGGTTTTGCGGTGTAATGTTTGCGATAGTTCTATAGAATTTATAAAAAAATCTCCACTAGGATTGGGGTTTAAAATAGTTGCCAAATGTTCTTGCCAAGAATTTGTAATTGATTCTTGTCCAATAATAAAAAATGCGTACGAAGTAAATAGACGGTTATGCTTTGCCATGCGGCTACTTGGGGTTGGTTTGGCTGGCATCAATCAGTTTTGCTCAATAAAGTAACTAGGTACTGGCATTAGTAAGAATGGCTATTATGCCTCACTTGAGCATATTCATAGTGCTGTAAGATCAGTTGCTACAGTAGCTTTCAAAAAAGCAGTAAGAGAAGAAAAACAGAAAAACGCTGAAAATGGGTATCCTGAGGACGAAATCACGGTATCTGGAGATGGCTCATGGGCTAAACGAGGAAAATACTCTAATAAAATTAGAGATGTAATTGTGAAATGTAAGGTATGTAAGGCTTGTGAAGAGTGGAATGGAAAAGAAGAAACACCTGCATATTTCGAGTGGTACGAAACTCATAACGAAAATTGTACAGCGAATCACGAAGGTAGCTCCGGAAAAATGGAGGTGGATGGTGTTATAGAAATGTTTAAGCGTTCTGTTGAATGGTTTCAAGTGAAATAAGCGATACATTGGAGAGACGGTGATTCAAAGACCTTTACTAATTTATTAGAAGCAGATCCTTACGACGGACAACTTCGAGTCGAGAAAAAGGAATGCGTTTTACATGTTAAAAAGAGAATGTACAGACGTGTAAAAGAAGCTAAAAAATCACTTGCGCAGTTTTTGAAGGCGAAGAAACAACTCAAAGAAGCTGAAAAAATAGAAGCAGGGAAGAAACGAAAATCTGAAGAGCCAGAGAATGCAGTTGTAGTAAAAACAAGAAATGAAAGCTAACTTCGGGCGGAGCCGAAGATTATATACCCTTGCAGTTAAAACCGGATATATATCGCAAACATCGGATATAGTTGGCCGATCCTTATGAGAATATGATAATATAACCCAATTTATTATAATACAAAAACCAAACCTAAAAATGTCCCAAACTTCTATCTTCAAAAACACAAAAGTTGGGTCATTTCCGATCGTTCAGTTATATGGCAGCTATAGGATATAGTCGGCCGATCCTAATGAAATTTGGTAGGTTGGATCAACTGACCAAAAATAGAATCTGTACTAAATTCCACCTTTCTATCTTCAAAAACACGAAAGTTGGGTCATTTCCGATCGTTCAGTTATATAGCAGCTATAGGATATAGTCGGCCGATCCTTATGAAATTTGGCATGTCGTAATGTTTTGCCAAAAAATGCTCTCATGTCAAATTTGAACTCTGTAACTTTAAAAACGTCAAAGTTATACCATTTCCGATCAATCAGTTATATGGCAGCTATAGGATATAGTCGGCCGATCCGGGCCGTTCCGACTTATATACTGCGTGCAAAGGAAAGAAGGGTGTGTGCAAAGACGATAGCTTTAAAACTGAGAGACTAGTTTGCGTAGAAACAGACAGACGGACAGACAGACGGACAGACGGACAGACGGACATGCTCATATCAACTCAGGAGGTGATCCTGATCAAGAATATATATACTTTATAGGGTCGGAGATGTCTCCTTCACTGCGTTGCACACTTTTGGACAAAATTATAATACCCTCTGCAAGGGTATAAAAACGGAAAGTAAAATGCGATTTATCAACTAGTTTCGAGACTGCAAAGCTCAAAACTCTTTCTTTGACCAATAAAGTGATGATCAAGTTGAGCACCTTTTATGGGTTGGCAATCTTGCGAAACTCTGACTCTGTTGATGAAATGAAGAAAGCTGTGTGGGCAACATTCTACCATCTCACATCTACCGACAAAAATCCGCATCGTACCTTCTGCCCCAAAGGACCAGATTCTTGGAGCGAATACCAGAAACTCAAGACACAAAATTTAGAGCACACTTATGAACATCCTCCCGCATTTGACGAAGACACCAAAATGTTGAAACCTATTTACGAAGAATTATCAGCGGATAGTCTCTTGGAAAGGTGCTTGGGCAAAAACACACAGAACAACAACGAAAGTTTTAATCATTGCGTTTGGAATCTGGCTCGAAAGCACATTTTTGTCGGGAAGAAGACGTTAGAAATTGCTACATTGACAGCTGCTTGCATTTTTAACGAAGGCTTTATGCCTGTTTTGAAAATCATGGAGGTCATGGGTTTGCAAATCGGAGAAGGCTGCAAGAGATATGTTGAATCCTACAATGAACATCGCATCGCAAGGGCGGAGAAAGAGACATTTGATGTATCATAAATGGCCAGGAAATCTCGTAGAGCAAAAAAAGTGGCTGAAAATGATGCTTATGAGGAAACTGAAGGAATACTCTATGCACTCTATAATTTTGGTCAAAAGTGTGCAACGCAGTGAAGGAGACATCTCCGACCCTATAAAGTATATATATTCTTGATCAGGATCACCTCCTGAGTTGATATGAGCATGTCCGTCTGTCCGTCTGTCTGTTTCTACGCAAACTAGTCTCTCAGTTTTAAAGCTATCGTCTTGAAACTTTGCACACACCCTTCTTTCCTTTGCTGGCAGTATATAAGTCGGAACGGCACGGATCGGCCGAATATATCCTATAGCTGCCATATAACTGATTGATCGGAAATGGTATAACGTTGGTGTTTTTAAAGTTAGAGAGTTCAAATTTTAGGTTAGAGCTATTTTTGGCAAAATAATACGACATGCCAAATTTCGGATAGGCCGACTATATCTTATAGCTGCCATATAACTGAACGATCGGAAATGACCCAACTTTCGTGTTTTTGAAGATAGAAAGCTGGAACTTGGTACAGATTATATATTTGGTCAGTTGATCCGACCTACTAAATTTCATTAGGATCGGCCGACTATATCCTATAGCTGCCATATAACTGAACGATCGGAAATGGTGTTTGGTAGAAATATCAACTTTCGTATTTTTGAAGATAGAAGTTTGGGACTTTTTTTAGATTTTGTATTGTAATAAATTGGATTATATATTCCTATTCCCATAAGGATCGGCCAACTATATCCGATGTTTGCGATATATATCCGGTTTTAACTGCAAGGGTATATAAACTTCGGCTCCGCCCGAAGTTAGCTTTCCTTTCTTGTTTTTTATATGCATACTTTGGCATGCTATAAAGTGTATTAAACTACGCAAGAATAAATTAAACAAAATATTTTCAAATAGTTTATGATGCTTATATTAACATAATTAAAAATTTAAACGATCGCATTATTTTTTATTACAAACAAATTTTTTTTAAATAACCTCTAAAAAGTAGGCTGGAACATAAGACTACATCCTTAAAGCTTCGAAATTTTTGAAAACTGAGAGACCAGTTCGGGTAAAAATTTTTATATCCACTCTGGACGTGAGTCTGATCAAGAATATATATACTTTGTGGGGTCGGAGGTGTACTGCGATGCACACTTTTAGGCAAAATTATAATATCCTCATCCAATATATCCATATGCAAATAGTACGTACTAAAAAAAATTTACGGAAAAATTCGATAAATGTATTTTTTTATGTGTACCGCGGAAACTGTGGGGGATGGACTTATTACAACTTATGGAACATAAGTTTGCTCAGATTGTTGATTAAGGTTATCCCAAAAGAGGCTATAAAGTGGGTAAAATAATGTGTACAGAAAAAAAAATGTATTTCATAGGCTAGTGTTATTGGCGTAGAAATTGATGAATAAGATATTTAAGTTGGTCTTTAAAAATAAAGACTTATTCAGATTGACATGACGTCTAAGTCTGTATTTCTGCCTGACAGTTTTATTTGGAAATAAAGTGGACACAAACAGATAACAGTTGAATTTTGGCAATGCTGTGTTAAGGATCCCCAATTTTATGCATCAATTTTTATTATGACTTCAGGAAAAAGTAAAAATCCTGTTGTGCAACAAAATTTATTTAAATAATTTTTTTTCCTGAAAGGTAGATAAAGTTGACTTTATCCGTCTTCTTTAATTTCTTAAATAATTTCAAATATTTTTATTATAAAGAATATGTTTTTGAGTCAAACGCAAGTACTAAAGCTGATTTTCATGTTAATTTTCATTAGAGAAATAAAATTTTATTTATCACATATTTCATACGTTTAAAACTTTATAATCTGAACGCACACCACTCATATTCAAATAATATGTTTTTAAAAATGTGTGGAGTGTTTGTTTTTAAGCCAATTTTAAAATAAATATTTTCATTAACATAGTCGACTAGTGAGGAAAGTTCGTCAGACCCACAATTGGAACGTCAAGTCGAGACTATACGCAATCTCGTTGATTCCTATATGAAAATCGTTACCAAGACTACGCGTGACATGGTTCCAAAAGCAATAATGATGCTCATTATTAACAATGCCAAGGATTTCATTAATGGAGAACTTCTTGCTCATCTCTATGCATCTGGAGATCAGGTATTTAAAATAAACAAATTGATCGAACCGTATTCTATTATTGATTACATAAAATGTTAACAATCTCCAGGCACAAATGATGGAAGAATCAGCTGAGTCCGCCACCCGAAGGGAGGAAATGCTGCGTATGTATCGGGCTTGCAAAGATGCCCTACAAATTATAGGTAAATGTTTTGAGTACATTTGGAACTTCTCAAATTTAAGTAATATTATAAAAAATACTTTATTAAGGTGATGTATCTATGGCAACTGTATCATCGCCTTTGCCACCTCCAGTGAAAAATGATTGGCTACCGAGTGGCTTAGATAATTCGCGACTTTCTCCGCCAAGTCCCGGGGCCCCACGTAAGCCAGGACCCACACCGGTAATATTTTCGATTTTCATATCTTTCGGGTTGATTTGTATCATTGTGGTTTTAGAGCAACATAGGTGGACGAAATCCCCCCTTGCCACCATCTACAGGGCGCCCAGCCCCAGCGATTCCAAATCGCCCAGGGGGTGGAGCACCGCCTCTTCCCGGAAGTCGCCCAGTAGGAGCGTTGCCACCACCAATATTACCATCGTAAGTATCTTAATAATTGTACTTCATAAAAAGTGACAATTTTATATTAATCAGAAAAAAAATAAAAAAAAAGGGTTTGTTTTGTTGTACATCGTCATATTAAACCGACGATTATAAATAGATCCTGTGGGTTTCTTTGTAGGTCGTACTTCACCTTTATCTAGAAAACAGTAGTTCAAAATAATGGAAATACTTTTAAAGCGTACCTATTAGGTATTAAATTACGTAAACACAGAAATAGAAGTTTTTTTTAGAATCCTGGCTGACCTAGACCTCTTGGCATTATAAATGACCTATATATTTTTAATTTTAATTTTCCTAGCAATGATGTTGAGATAGAGCTATAGGATTTGGCATGGAGACTCCTATAATGCCCATGCAGCTCGGAATTTCCCAGCACAAGCTAAAGCTGTCGCAATTTCTACATCGAATGAAAATTTTTCATCATGTTAGAAACACGCCTAACAAGAAAAAAATTTTCTACATAAATAACTACATTTTTTAGCACAGATCACCGGTAAAGCTACATCCGATGCGATATAAGACCCGTTTTAAATTCAAGGGTATATCAACTTAGTCTCCGCCCGAAATTAGCTTTCCTTTCTTGTTTTTGTTAAGATTGATCCTAAATGCGTAGAGCCTTTGTGTAGTGCACTGTATATTTTATTGTTCTTGAATGTTTCGCTGTCTAATTGGTACTAAAGAAAATTGGAAATGTTGCCATAGGTGCTGTTTATTCGTAGTGTGTACGCATTATTTGGATTTTGGTCTAAAATATAAAGATGGAAATATGAGCCAACACTACTTAATAATTAAGCGATAGTTTCCAAAAACCCCGGCCCACACTGAAACATGGTTTCTGGATGAGGAAGTTCCGCAATTTTCCTTATTGTGGCCGGGTCAATTTTCCTGATGCCATCTTGAGGCCTTACTGCTCGCATGACGTTGTACTTTCCTGGGTAGGTTTCGATTACCGTCGCTAGGTGCCATGATGCTGGTAGTGTATTGGACTCCTTGACGAGCACAACGCTGCCGATCTTGATGTTGGGTGTTGCCTTGGTCCACTTTGGTCGTTGCTGAATACTAGTCAGGTACTCCTGGTGCCAGAAACCTTGGTACATCGTTTAGATCAGTGGTGCTCATCCCATTGCTCTCGCTGCTCATTTGTTTTTGCAAATGCTCATGCCTACCGAGTTGTGTGAGTCTGCTCACGCCATAAGCATCGTTGGTCCCATCATAAGCAAAGGGCAATTACAATAACAATTTTTCGTGTTTTCCCTATTCTCCTCAATCGTACTAATCCGAATGAATTTTGTTGTTGGAGTGCCGAAAACTTTTCACTGCAAGAAATTCATTCTTGTTTTTGTTTCTGCCAAAATGGACGACCTGTAGCGATGAAATTGTTCTTCGCAGAACATTTTTTTTTAACTAAGAAGCTCTGCATATTTGTCATAGTATAATAATAGGCTGTTCTAAAATATGTAGGGCCTTTTTTTTTAATGGCTGTAATAAAATGTATTTTTTATTATATTGATATTTTAAACCCCTTGTGAATGTTACTATAATTTTATTTTTCAGTGCAGCCACTTGGATGGGAAAAAAATTCTCGCACAAATGTATTGGTGATTTTTTGCATTGGTATGGGAGTTTGCTCTTCCGTATGCAGAGCTTGGGCACCACTGGTTTAGATACTCTGCCAGTATCCCAAACGGCCCACAGAAATGTGGCCAAGATCCTCCTCCGGGATCGTCGTAAATAGTCGCCCGATCAGGAAATGGGCTGGTGACAGATAGTTGCTATCTGCATCCGACGTGTAGCATAAGGGTCGTGAGTTGGCAACCGCACTGATCTGTGCCAGCAAGGTGCGAATTTGCTCATGTGTTAGTGTGCTGCTGCCAATGACTCGTCGAAGATGCAGTTTGACACATCGAACTGCTGATTACCACTTTCCTCTCCAATGTGGAGCACGCGGTGGGATGAAGGTCCATCGAATACCTTTGTCTGCTAGAAAGTTTGCTACGTGATCCTTGTGTTGTGTTGAGCTCAGTACCGACATTTATATCTCGCTTCGTACGCTTTTGTCTGAAAGAGAAAAACAGTTGTAAGAATTGTTCAACTTTACCAAAACTTGATCCTTGTTCCTCAGCCATAACGGACCCTTCCACCAAAATTGGAAGTCAATGAGCTCGGATATACCCAAGCCCCGGGATGCACAATCCGCTGGATTCGATTTTGAGTCCACATTCCGCCATGCATGTTTAGGGATAGTTTCCAAGATTTCGGCGGTGCGGTTCCCAACAAACGTCTTTAGTTGGGCTGGTGAGTACGCTAGCCATGATAGGACTATTGTGGAGTCGCTCCATGCATAGATTGTCAAATACTTGTGTTTTAATCCAGCCTTGATGGATTGCAAAAGTTGGATTAAAAGATATGCACCCCACAGTTCCAGGCGTGGCAGAGATTGTTGCTTTAAAGGTGCCACCTTTGTTTTTGCTGCAAGTATGGCTACCGAAATGGTTCCATCGTGCTTAACCATTCGGCTGTACACTACTGCTGCGTATTCCTTCGTGGACGCGTCTGAAAATCCGTGCAATTCGATCTTGTCGGTGTCGCTCTCGACCAAGCGTGGTATCTGAAATTGTAGTAAGATTTCTAAATCTGCTCGCCATTTAAGCCACTTGTCGGCTCGGTAGTTCGGTAGTTCGTCGTCCCAATTCATATTTAACACCTAGAGTTTTAGATATAGTATTTTTAATTGAACTACGTTTGGTGCTAATAGACCGAGAGCGTCGAATATGCGTGACACATTCGACAACACTTGCCTCTTGGTGCAGCTTGGACTCTTTGTTAGATTCACAGTGTACGACAATGTGTCCTTCTTAGGGTTCCAACGCAGCCCTGGAACCTTTACCGATGAGTGTGAGGAATCCTTGTTATCCTCTGATTCAATGTATTTGGTATTCGATACCCATTTACTAAGCTCCAGCTTAGCACAGGACATCAGTTGGACAAGTTCGTCCCGATTACGTCGCAGCTCATCCTCACTATTGGATGCAGTAAGAACGTCATCAACATAGAAGTCTTCCACCAAGATTTTTGCTGCAGTTGCTGCAAAACTGCTCCTGCTGTTCCATACGTCCATGATGTTCCATACGTCACCGTGCAAAGTTGGAAGTGCTTGATGGGATCTGACGGATCCTCTCGCCATACATGTCTTTGAAAGTTTCTATGTTTTTCGCTCACCCAGATTTGACGGTACATTTTGACTATCTCCGCTGATATACGTGTTTGCACATACGGAACCGCAGGCACACAGCAAAAAGGGTCGCTGAATTCTGGGTTCGATGGAGAGTGTGTCGTCCTTTGGCGTCCGGTATGAGCCATCGAAGACTACTTTGAGTTTCCGACCCAATACAGGATGATGTGGCAGGTAGAAACTCCTTCCGTTGGGAATTTCGCTCGGTGAGATTTCTCGCATGTGTCCTAGATTTTGATATTCTCTCATGAAGTTAACGTAATCGTTTCGTAGCTGTTGATTTTTTACTAAACGGAGTTCAACCGATTCGAACCGCTGCAAAGCTCCTGCTGCGAATTCAGGATATGAGGCGGTATTTAGGATATGAAGCTCCACGATGTATTTGCCATTATCGTCTCTAGTGTGAGTGTTGAGAGAGTGTTTCTCGTCCTCTTCGTCCTTAGGTTGAACTTCTGCCTTGCGATGAATGCTTTCCAGTTCCCAGAATCGTCTGAGTGTAGCGTCAACGTCGATTGTCATTGTGAGGGCCATAGTATTGCTCGCCCTTGTAGTGAAGACTTGTAGTGGAGACGCGTCGATGCTGTGCCTTTCCAATGATGAGGTGATCTTTCCAAGCACGCGAGCATGGACTACTTGTTGATCCTTTGAAATACGGGATTGGATGCGTAGGGTGCTGCATCCCCGGGTTGTGCCTGCTTTAGTTGATGAAAATATACGGGATGGCTTACGAGCCAAACCAAGTCCGTGTATACAGCGTTCAGATACATATGACAGTTTTGAGCCTGTGTCCAAAAGGAGTCGGCATGGTACCAAATCCGTGTTAGCGTTTTGAACGTTGACTATAGCCGTGGGCAGGGTGCTTCTGTTCCATCCATGTGATTGTGTTGAACTTGCAGTGTCTGTTGCACATAAAATTGCTGCGGAGCCTTCTGTTTGTGCTGTGTGACTAATAGTCACCAGTGAGATGTTCGCGTTAGGATCATCCTGATGCTCACCAGTTTGAGCGATTGTACCAATTGTGTGTTGCGTACCTTGCAGATGCAATAGTGTATGGTGACCTTTACATTGTCTGCAGTTGAACGTCGATTTGCATTTTCTGACCCCATTACCAGAGTTCAGACAATTGTAGCATAGAAATTTCTTTCTATGACAATTCTTTCTATGACAAGTTTCAGACAATTGTAGCATAGAAATTTCTCCTTAGCAAACGAGATTCTCTGTCCTGCAGACATACCCAAAAATTGTGGACATCCAAACAGACGATGTTCTGTAGAATGGCATTTGCTGCACTTGTTTCCATCAAGCGCAACCAACGAATGTGTGACCTTCATTGTTTTGTCACCAATAGAGGCTGCCGTTTTACCTCCAGTTGTTTCGCGTTTGCTTAGCTCCAGCTCCTCGCATCCAAGAATTTGAAGCATTCCTCTAGTGTGGGTGAGTCTGACCCCACACTGCGTTCGATCCACCTGCGTCGAATATCTGCGTCCAGTTTTTCCAATGCCAGGTAGATGATCCAACAGTCTCGTCCTGTTTCCTCAATGTCATCCAGATCATCCGCCCGATTTCGTTTGCGCTGGCTGACACCTTCCGCAAGGTTTCTGCATCAGACCTTGTTATTGTTGGCAGCTTCATTAACTACTCCATAAATGAATTCACGATGTGCCGTGGACGATTATATCTTTCATTAAGTCGCTTCCACGCTGTATTGTAAGCTGCATCCGTAATAGTTATAGGCAATTCGCTTTGAGCTGATGCCTCTACCATTGGTGCGGTACCTGAATTCGCCGCACTGACGTCACCTCTTGTAGGTCTTGGCAAGTTTGCAGTGGCTTGATCTGCCGCCAACTGCTCGACAATAGTTGTTGTTGTTGTACTTATATATATGTTACTTATATTATGTAGATTTTATTTATATTTTTTTCTTATAGATTTAAACCAAAAATTCTCCATAACCCTAAACTTTGGGCTCCTCTGAACCAAATTTAAGATAAAATACATCTACAGTTGCGGACAATAAAATCCGGACAGGCGTTTCTTTATGGAGTAAATTTGTTTTAAATCGATGTGAATTCAAAACGTGTTCTTTTAAATTGTTTTATTTGGAAATAAAACGTATACTTCAATATTCGATGAAATAACCAAAAATGTAGGCAAACAAAAAAAATTTTTTTTTGAACTATTCCAAAGTAACAAGAATTTTTGAAAATTATTTCTTAATAGCTTAGTATTTAACAAATTCAAAAATAATTTTGTTTTGGTTCGTAAGTATTTAGTTAGTCTTCCTTGAGTTTTTAATACAGCCTTTTGTCTTGATGGCATAAAATCTACCAAGTGTTCGCTATTTTTCTTAATCTTTTCTATGTCTTCTCTTCTTTTCTATGTCTTTGTAATAGACACTTTCCACTAAAATTCTCTATTTTTATTAAATTCTCTTATTTTTATACCCTGAGCTTAGTGTCGTGATGTGACACGGGAAAAACGGTGATTTTAATACATGCTTATTTTACCCGGTACTCGTAGAGTACAAGGGTAAATTGTAGTTATGTGAATGTATGTGACATAGAGAAGGAATCGTCTGGATCTAGCTTTCTTTGAGTTCGGACGCTCTTATTATACCCTTGCAGAGGGTATTATAATTTTGTCCAAAAGTGTGCAACGCAGTGAAGGAGACATCTCCGACCCTATAAAGTATATATATTCTTGATCAGGATCACCTCCTGAGTTGATATGAGCATGTCCGTCTGTCCGTCTGTCTGTTTCTACGCAAACTAGTCTCTCAGTTTTAAAGCTATCGACTTGAAACTTTGCACACACCCTTCTTTCCTTTGCACGCAGTATATAAGTCGGAACGGCCGGGATCGGCCGACTATATCCTATAGCTGCCATATAACTGATTGATCGGAAATGGTAAAACTTTGGTGTTTTTAGAGTTAGAGAGTTCAAATTTGATACGAGAGCTATTTTTGGCAACACATTACGACATCATAAGGATCGGCCGACTATATCTTATAGCTGCCATATAACTGAACGATCGGAAATGGCCCAAATTTCGTGTTTTTGAAAATAGAAAGCTGAAACTTAGTACGGATTTTTAGTTATATTTTTGGTCAGTTGATCCAACCTACCAAATTTCATTAGGATCGGCCGACTATATCCTATAGCTGCCATATAACTGATCGATCGGAAATGACCCAAGTTTCGTATTTATGAAGATAGAAGCTTGGGACTTTTTTTTAGATTTTTTATTGTAATTAATTTGTTTTATTATGATGTAATCATAAGGATCGGCCAACTATATCCGATGTTTGCGACATATATACCGCGTTTTAACTGCAAGGGTATATCAACTTCGGCTCCGCCCGAAGTTAGCTTTGCTTTCTTGTTTTGGGTTTCTTTTTATGTATTTTAACTTTTAAAATAGGCCAACGATTTTGAATCCGATAGAAAAAAGGACTACTGCCTGTCCAGTCTAATGTTGATATTAGATTTTTCTGCAAATAATTTATTACCTAAATTAAAAGAAAATACTAGAAATTTAAAACTTTAATTATCGTTTAAACCAATCCTTAAAAAATTAAAAAAAATATATCCATTTTTTTACGATAGCGCAAGGACCTGAATCGTCCTGAAAGATTATGTTTGGGGCATGAGAAAGATGCTCCTCCATCCTCCTCCTGCCTGGCCAGTCTAATGTTGATATTCGATTTTTCTGCAAATAATTTATTACCTAAATTTAAAAAAAAATACTAAAATTTTAAAACTTTAATTATCGTTTTTAACAAATCCTTAACGAATTCAAAAAAAATGTGTCCTTTTTTTTGCACGATAGCAAGGATCTGAGTGGTCCTGAAAGATTATGTTTGGGGCATGAGAAAGATGCTCCTTCATTGAGGGTAGAAGGTGACGATTCAGTACACCTTGAAACTTTTTGGCATTCACAGTTCCATCAATTAATGCCAAATCACCAACGCCATAGTAAGAAAATCATTCGGCAAAATCACCCGGACCATTCGGCATGCTCCTTGCCTGACCTTTCGCCGTAAGCAATTATTTTTGAAGCGTTTGTCTCATTTGGGGCGCACGTAGCTCATACTATTGTAAGCCAAATGGATTATTTTGGTGCCGTTAGAAAAAATGACGTTCCGCCAATCGTGCATTCGTGCCAAGATTCGTGCATTATGACCCACTGTAGCCCTTTCTGGAGCATTTTTGCGGTAAAGACAGGGTTTTTTGCTGTTCGCCGGCCATGAAGTCTTGCCTCCTCAATGTTCCTTCGAACGGTTCGAGTGCTTATTTCGACTCCTTTTGTTTTGCAGATTTGAAACCATCAGTCATGCCTAATCGTGAAAGGATTCGATCCTGGTGGTAGTTGGTCTTCTTTTTCTTTCCTGATCCTGGCAAATGCTTTAAAGTTCTGTTTTTCTTAAAAAATTTGTAGGAAATCCTCGAAAGAAGACTTAATAAATCTAACGTAAGAGCTTATTCCTCGGAAGCTTAAGATTTTTGATTGTAAGACCAATATGGCCCCTTGGACATTTTCAGTCATTTTCGACATATTTAAAAAAAAATTTTTTTAACATAAGAATTTTAATAATATAAAAATACTTTCAGATCATGAAAGCTAAACCTTCCGCATATAACGAAAAAATTTCAACTCGATATAATAACACGCGCTACTACCACACTAATCCAAAGTTCACATTTAGTGCAACTAGTTAGGTGTCCGGATTTCATTGTTCGCTACTGTATGTATACAGATATATTAATTTTTTCATCCATCCTTGCCTAAAGAACACCTTGCCTATATGGACCGCATGCGTCTATTGTTTTGTCGCACTGCATCAGATTAGAACCTTGTCTAGCTTCTACAAAGGAATTGTAAAATCTCTCTTGTAAAGCACACGATTGAAAATTTCAGTGTCTCCATAATGGCAAAGATCTCGACCTGAAATACGCTGCAGTAATTGGGGAGTCGAAACCATTCGTTTAGAGCCAGTTCTTCACAAAAGACCCACTTCAATTTTTTGTCATCGTTAAGTAATCAGTTTTCCCTTTCATATCGTGCCTCATCTCGGCCTCATCGCTGAGAGATTGTCCGTTTTGGCCCTTTTTGTTTCTGTTGGTACAAGGTCTATGATGGTGTTAAAGGTGTCATTAGGCGAAGTGCACCGACTGTCTGATATGCAGAACTCCGCCATCCCTTGGGACTTTTCAAGCGAATTTTCGATCGGAGCGCGGCGGACAGACAGGAATTTACAAAATGTATATGTAATACAATGTATATGTATATGTAAAATGTAATACATATACGACAATAAACAAAATTTTTTGGGTCAAAAAAATTTCGTGTCTGTATATATTTTTTACATGTAAACAAGAAGGGATAAAAAACTTCGAACGGATGGACAAAAAAAAATGTTCTTTAAATTTAATATAGGCTCTGTGTACCAAAGCGGATTTGTTGAGCAAGACGAATATTTCCATGGCAGGAGTCAATAAAATAAAAAAAAAATAATATTTAATAATACAAATTTAAAAAACAAGGAAGGAAAGCATACTTAAGGCGGTAATATAATGTAAGGTAATATGCCCTTGCAGTTAAGTTAGGATGTATCGCAAATATCGGATATAGTTGGCCGATCCTTATGAGAATTTCATAATAAAACAAGAAAGGAAAGCTAACTTCGGGCGGAGCCGAAGTTTATATACCCTTGCAGTTATAATCAGGTATAAATCACAACTATCGGATATAGATGGACGATTGTTATGAGAACTTTATTATAAAACCAATTTATTAAAATACAAAATTAAAAAAAATTATCATCATCTAGCTTCAAAAATCCCAATTTGGTATTTTAACAAATGCAAAAGTCCGACCTTTCAGTTATATGGCTCCTTTTAGATATAGACGGCCAATCCCAATAAAATTTTTTGTTCAAATTAATTGACAAAAAATATTATATGTAGAAAGCTCAAAAACACGAAAGTTGGGTCATATCCGATCTTTTAGTTATATGGCAGCCATAGAATATAGTCTGCCTATCCCGGCCGTTCCGACTTATATACTGCGTGCAAAGGAAAGAAGGGTTTCAAGTCGGGCAAGTAGGGCAAAGTTTCAAGACGACAGATTGAAAACTGATATGATTCCTTCTCTATGTTACATACATTCACACGACTACAATTAACCCTTGTATTCTGCGAGTACCAAACACCAAAGTTTTGTCGTTTCCAATCGTTTATTTATACACTGGTGCCACAACACTCCTTATGGATCAATCAAACGTTTCACATAAAGGTGAAGTTTCATTACTGATTTAAGGCACAACATTGGCAAGATTTTCGGTGTTTTGGAAATCACCCAAAACAAGAGTGTGTGAAACCAAAGATCATTAAATATGTACATACATACATAGATGGGACATCTGGACCCAAACGGTCAACTTTTTCATCGAGTTAGTCCGGGAGGAGGAAAAAAAATGCATAGGATTAGAATTCTTTACATGTATGTTCCGCGACGGCGGAAAAATTTTTTGGTTTCCAACCTTAAATTTCTGACGATATCGGCTTCTGCATAATGAGCAGGAGGACAATAGTGGTCGTATTTATCACTATAATAGGCATCAATAATAGGCATTGTGGTGTAGAGTGTTGAGATGCTGGCTTTAAAATGTATTGTCGCAGGTTCTATGCGGAAACTGTTTCCTTTTTTTATTTTTTGATAAACATTCTTTTTTTTATAGGGTTTTTTCAACAATATTGCAATAACCCTAAATTAAGCTATAGATAGACAAATGATATCGATGCGGTTTTCTTTTATATATGTTTTTTTAATAGTATCAATAAATACGAGAAAACAAAATTTTAAGTGGAAATAAAAAAAAATTTACGCTAGAAAAGGACCCTAGCCGAATTTGATAATGGATTTACGGAGTAACGATAATAGAAGATAACACCGATTGATATATCTGATTCTTTCCTCTTGGGTCCATGTTAACGTTTTATTATTCCAATGTTCCAAAGATGTTGCGGTCTAAAAATAGAATTCTCCCTTGTGGTCTCTCATCGGTCTAGCCTTTGTCGTATATTAAGAACACTTGTTTCTATGAGATGTCCCATCTATGTACTGTATAATCTTTGTTGATACCTTAAAGTGAAATTGAAGCGAAATTTCAGTGGAAGGGTTATTTTTGGCATCCCTAATATTCCAGCTATGGGATATATTCGGGCAAATATATAAAATTTATTTTTTGAAGTAAATCCAGAGCTTGGATGTAGCTTTTATACTGGTAAAATCTGGTTACTGCATAGATCATTTTACGACCGATGATCAAAAGCTGCTTGTATTGTCGATTGTAGTTGTCCAAATGTTTTAAAATTTGTACGAAAAATTTTATTTCCTACTTATTTTTAAAAAAGGACGAAAAAAGATAATAGCATGTAGATCAAGTAAAGAATATTTTCTAATTCCATTTCTGCAGCACGAAACGTTCTTGAACCAAGTTACAATTTTTAACAAAACTTTGAAAACAAATAACGTTTTGTTTATTTATAGCGTCTATAAATTGTTATAGACGAATTTTAATATATCCAAGAAGATTGTGTAAATTCAGACCGATCGGTTTACCGAGAAATCGAAATCTCTGACGATAGAAACGCTGTTTTGAGAAAAACACTTGCAAAGTTCTCCGGCTTCCTTTGATGCTTTAAACTGTAACTTGAGCATACAAATATGTACATGTATAGCTCCGAAAATATTTATAGGATTGAGTTTTTTTAACGGACATGTACATATGTATGTATTTAGGATTACAAAAAAAATTTGTTTTTTGGAAAATTTGAATTGCGTAAAACCCTTTAATTCAGATTTTAATAACAAAAAAAAAGTTATGTGATGAGTGCCTACTATAATACTCTTTGAAAAGGTCACGCAAGGTGTGTCGCAATGTAAAAATCAAGATCTTTTAAAATTATGTGGTCATAATTCCAAAGTTAAAATTAATAAATTTTTAAGAATTTATATATATTTTTTTTTTAATTCCGATTTTTGTGTTGGTTTTATACAATTTCATTGCAAAAGATAAAGTTAATTCATTTGATTTTGCCGATTTTTTTCTTTTTCTATCTTTTTCATGTATACACCACGCATCTGTAAAATAATCACAAAAATCTGTAACAATGTTTAAAAATATCTATGTCATCATGGCAGACGTCGTTAAATTATTGTGAGCCACCGAGATGCATCTATAGCCGATTCACCTTTAAATATGACTTGCTGTCTATTTAAACAACAAATCTTTCTTCGATAGCGTCAACTATGATATTATTCCGGCATAATCAGCATAGATAACCACGATGTCAAATCAAGAAATTACAAACTTAAAATTGTTTCTGTGTAATTGTAGTATATTATTATTCTGCCACGTTAATGTTCATTAATAAACGAAGATAACCCTGTGAAAATCCAAGTTCTTGATTTAAACCCAGAAAATATACGTGTTGATTATATTTAAAGATGATATTGTCTTAAACAAAAATATGCTCAAAAATAATATATCTATATATAATAATGCGTGAAACAAGCATTGTGTGGATTCACTTAAAACTTTAATGAAAAAGAAAATTAAATTGTGTTTATAAACTTATTTTTGAGTTATTGTTGAATATTATATTAAGAGTATTCTATAATATAAAATATAAACATAAATATGCAAGCTTACAAATATTTAAGTCACAGATCATTCCATTGTACTTATACAAAAATGTAGTTATTGTACGTATATATTTTATTTAAAAGTATCTATTTACATTGAGGATCCTATTTATCTTTGATTAATTTTTGTTTTAAAAACATTTTTAAAAAGATATGAAAGCTGTGCATAGACAAAACCTGAGGAAAAAATACCCTTGCAGAGTGTTATAATTGAGTTTGTCCTAAAACGTCCAATGCAGTGAAGGAAAAAATGAGACTCTTTAAAGGAAATTGGGATTTAATTGCGATCACCTTCCGAGTCAACATAAGTAGAACACATTTTCTGTTTATTTAAATGCAAAAAAATCGTTGAGTTTTAATGGATGATGATGTGAAGATATATTTTACTCTTAGTGAGTAATGGCCTATGTATGTAGGAATGGCTGGGATCTGAACACTCGTAATTTGCATATGTATACCCTTGATGGACTTAAATTTTTACTAACGAATTTAAAAAATGTTTAATAAAATCGGGCAACTAATCTTTTATCTGTCATATACCTGTAATTCTATAATTTCTTTGAGATTTATTTTGTAAGAAATGGGTTCGTTCACATATATCAATTATTATTGGCCGTTTAAGTCCAACAGTTCTCGCGAAATTTGGGAGTTCAATATAATATTAAATTTGCAAGGGTATATAAGCTTCGGTTCTGCCCGAAGCGAGCTTGTCCTTTTGTTTATATTTGTGAATCGGCGAATCTTGTTAAAAATAAATTGTTACTGTTTATTTATATATAAATTAAATTTTCGAAAATTTAAAAAGTTAAATTGGTTTACAATAAACATTCACTCCGAAAACTGTTGACAACAATATAAATTTAACGTTAATAATAAAGCTACGCTTCATAAACACTATTTACTGTTTTATATTCAATTGGCTGAATAAATATCTATTTTCAGTATAGTAAAATATAAAAAGATAAAAAATATAAAAAGAGTATAAAAGAGTCAATTATTCTCCTTAAACTTTTTATACTCGGTACTCGTAGAGTACAAGGATATATTGTATTCATGTGTATGTATGTAATATAAAGATGGAATCTTCCGACCGCATAAAGTAAATATATTTTTGATCAGCATCAGCAGCTAAGTCGATAAAGCCATGTTCGTCTGAACGTCCTTCCGTTTGTCCGTATGAATGCGTGGATCTCAGAGTCTATAAGTGGTAAAGCTATAGGATTCGGCGTAAGATTCCTTACTACTGGTAGGGAATTCCATTTCTATAATACCAACGCAGTTCAAGGTTGGAAACCCCCTTCCGCCCGTAAAAATCGAATATTTCTTTAGCGACATGTAAAGAAAGATATTTAAAAAAACTTTTGATGTGAAACTATTTCATTAGTTTATTTATATCTGGAAAATAAAATTCAGCCAAATCGGGCGATTTTAAGAGGAGGACTTTTATTTACCACTTCCGATACAAAAGTTTTAAAATTGTGAACGCATGGATATTATCGACTATAGAAGATAGAACTGTCCGATTTGGAACTTGGACTCGTATGGTATTCTTGCAGAACATGTTTATGTCAATTTCCACACCCACCCCCGGCCCCAAACGGAAATCTCGCTGTAGCGCCAGTTCTTACATAGCGCCAGTAAGGACTTATACTCTTTCTATTCTGCTTCCCTTATGAATTGTTTCAGTGGTTTTTCCCCAGAGAAAAAAAGTATGCAAGAACATTTTTTTTTTTGCTGAGTCCCTTGTTTTATTAGTGGACGAGAGGAGAACTGCGTAAAATATATTCGGGAAACTTAAATATAGCCGAATATGGTACAGAAAAAAAAAACAATTTGCTTGTATCTTAAAAGTATTTATTTGAGAATATCTTGCATTCAAGATATATATATATATATATATATATTGGAACGTACGATTTAAAAATGTTTTTTACAAAATAATATTTGGAAACTACAATCGGGTGGTCTATTAATTTTTTTTTTTTTTTTTGTTAACGTTTAAAACGTAAAACATTGATTTATGTTATTCAAACAATGTCCCTGACTATTTTCAATAGTTTTTTTTCATGGAAAAAAATAACTTGCGTACAAACTTTTCATTGTTGTAAATTGTTGTCATTGTTTTCATTTAGACTATGAGTGAAAAGTCTGGGGACAATCGATTGCATTTTTAAATTATATTTCAATTTTAACAACTGAAATCGGAAATAAAAGTTTATTGTGTTTCCGGATTCACCGTTAAAAAATGGTGTGTGTCTTTTTCCCACTACCCGCAAAGGCTTTTTTGTGGTTAAATTTTTTTGAACTCATAAGTCATATTTGCGGTCCCAGGTTTGAATATGTTTACGCTGGTTTAAATGAAACGGTATATATTTACTAGGTTTATACACCAAATAAAAAGGCTTGCATTAGTTATGTCTGTTTTCTTATCAAAGAGTATTTGCTCTTTTTTTAGACTTGCATATTTTAGACTTTTAGACAGAAAAACGTGGGATCCGACGATGTGAGGATGAAACAAGAAAGGACGGTTATAGTCGAGTTTCCCGACTATATAATACCCTGCACTTATCTCTTCTGCTCACAATTTAACTAACCTATAAAGTTTAATCTTTAACGGAAGAGATTCTTGGCAAAATATGTTTGTTGCATAATTGGAGGCGGGAGTGGGCGCGGCAAAATTTTGTCACAAACTTGATCTCCGCGGATGTGACTCCAAGTTTCAAATCGTCTATAGTCGTCTATATCTATAGTCTTCGACATTTCATTAAAAAGACCTTCCAGTAATGGCGCAACAGAAATTCGAAATTTTTGGGGTCGGAAGGGGGCGTGGTGGGCATTAAAGGAGTCTCCATGGAAAATCCTTTAGCTGTAACTCTTTAAGTCTCTGAGATCCACAAGTTCATCGACCCGGCTGTTGATGCTGATCAAGAATATATATACTTTATGGGGGATGATTCTTTTTCTATGTTACATACATTCACACGACTAATGTACCCTTGTATTCTAGGAGTACGGGGTATAAAAATGATAGAAACGAGGGTATTGCTAATGAAAAAATTTAGACTGGATTTTTTAATATTTGAAGAAGAAATAAATATAATAACTTATATCAAACTTCAATGGCGATGGAATAGAGAAGCGGTGACCAAAACTCTATTGCATATGGTTGGAAATTTCTCTACCCGGCCTCTGCCTGCACAATGTGTTTGTGTGGTCACCACTATGATCACACTATAGGGTAAATTACCATTTTTTCTGGAATTTAATATATAAAGTGAACCCAAATAGGTTTTTGAATGCTGTTGGTTTAGGCCATAAAAAGCTACTATTAAAAAAATATCAAAACCCCCGCCTCCCATAAGAAATGGAAACCATTTTATATTACTGGAATTTTTATACCCTTGCAGAGGGTATTATAATTTTGGTCAAAAGTGTGCAACGCAGTGAAGGAGATATCTCAGACCCTATAAAGTATATATATTCTTGATCAGGATCACCTCCTGAGTTGATATGAGCATGTCCGTCTGTCCGTCTGTCCGTCTGTCTGTCCGTCTGTCTGTTTCTACGCAAACTAGTCTCTCAGTTTTAAAGCTATCGTCTTGAAACTTTGCACACACCCTTCTATCCTTTGCACGCAGTATATAAGTCGGAACGGCCCGGATCGGCCGACTATATCCTATAGCTGCCATATAACTGATTGATCGGAAATGGTATAACTTTGGTGTTTTTAGAGTTAGAGAGTTCAAATTTGACATGAGAGCTATTTTTGGCAAAACATTACGACATGCCAAATTTCATAAGGATCGGCCGACTATATTCTATAGCTGCCATATAACTGATTGATCGGAAATGACCCAACTTTCGTGTTTTTGAAGATAGAAAGCTGGAACTTGGTACAGATTATATATTTGGTCAGTTGATCCGACCTACCAAATTTCATTAGGATCGGCCGACTATATCCTATAGCTGCCATATAACTGAACGATCGGAAATGGTATTTGGTAGAAATATCAACTTTCGTATTTTTGAAGATAGAAGTTTGGGACTTTTTTTAGATTTTGTATTGTAATACATTGGAATATATATTCCTATTCCCATAAGGATCGGCCAACTATATCCGATGTTTGCGATATATATCCGGTTTTAACTGCAAGGGTATATCAACTTCGGCTCCGCCCGAAGTTAGCTTTGCTTTCTTGTTAAAGATAGACTTACCGAATTTTATCAGCAACTCGCATTTCTGTTGCCGTCAAATTTTTCTAAGCTTAGAATTTTGCCACACTCCTTAAGCCCTAATGAACTAAAAAAATTAATTTCATGTGTAACAACGCTATTAGCCCGCAATATAACCACAACAAAGATGTTTATAAAATATACTTTGGCACAAATGGTACCACTTTTATTGGTCCGACTCCGTCGGCCTCTATCAAACAATTCCCTTCTCTCCCCCGCATATGAGCCTACTCTTTGGGAGAGAGACCCTCGCTCTCCATTTCCTTTCCGCTTTCTGGTGCTGGTGCAGTTCTCCACAATATGTATGCTAATTTTTTATATGTCCTGAAAATTTGATCGGATATAGTTGGCCGATCCTTATGAGAATATCATACATAATATAACCAGTTTATTACAATATAAAATCTAAAAAACAGTCCCAAGCCTCTATCTTCAAGAATACCAAAGTTGGTATTTTTACCAAATACCATTTACGATCGTTATAGGGCAGCCATAAGATATAGTCGGCCGATCGTTATGAAATTTGGTAGCTCCGATCAACTGACCAAAAATAGAATCTGTACGAACTTTTTGGAAAGCTTCTTGTTTGTCGCCCCAAACGATTACTTCACAACTGTTTAAAAGCTTCCTCAGGTGTTCGGTACTATCAGCCAGATCAGCCACGAACTTCCCAATTTAGGTTACGAACCCTAAGAAACTGCTTACTTCTTCCTTATTCTTGGCGCTTTGAATCTGGTGATGACTTGAAGTTTTTCTGGGCCGACCTCAATGCCCTTGTCTAACAAGATGTGGACCAAAAATTTCAATTTCTGATTCCATAAAACGCATTTCTTGTCATTTAGTTGCACGTTGTTGGCTCGAAATATGCTCTTAACATCCTCCAGCGATTTATCATGTTCTCCCAAGTTATTCCCAAATACGAAGACATCGTCGATGAAATTTAATGCGTTTGGGCAGGACAACAACAATTCTTCCAATATCTTTCAAAAATCTCTGGAGCTGAGTTTGTTTCGATCATTAAACGCTTGTAGCGGAACAGGACACGGTGCATAATAAATGTAGTGATCTTACGACTACCCTCATTATTATTCCCTTGCAGAGGGTATTATAATTTTGGTCAAAAGTGTGCAACGCAGTGAAGGAGACATCTCCGACCCTATAAAGTATAAATATTCTTGATCAGGATCACCTCCTGAGTTGATATGAGCACGTCCGTCTGTCCGTCTGTCCTTCGTAAAGATCGGTCTACTAAATCCTATAGCTGCCATATAACTGAACGAACGGAAATGACCCAACTTTCGTGTTTTTGAAGATAGAAAGCTGGAATTATATACAGATTATATTACAGTACAGATTACATTTTTGGTCAGTTTATCCGACCTACCGAATTTCATAACGATCGGCCGACTATATCTTATAGCTGCCATATAACTGAACGATCGGAAATGGTTTTGGGTAGAAATACCAACTTAGGTATGTTTGAAGATAGAAGTTTGGGACTTTTTTTAGATTATGTATTGTAATAAATTGGATTATATATTCATATTCCCATAAGGATCGGCCAACTGTATCCGATGTTTGCGATATATATCCGGTTTTAACTGCAAGGGTATATAAACTTCGGCTCCGCCCGAAGTTAGCTTTCCTTTCTTGTTTTTTTTTTTTTCGCGGTCTTTCTGAATTTGAAAATGGCTTGTGCATCAATAAGAGCATCAGCTAGCATTCCTGTATTCATCGTAAAGCTTAGAGGCCCAGACGACCGAGGGGCGCTCGAGAAACGATTTGTTAGTACATATTATGCAATTTGAAATTTTTTAAGCTAAGAGGATATAGTAAGATAGTTTTAAATTCTATATTTTAAATTAGAGGGACAGGAAAGAGATGTAATAGAGTAGAGACCATTGTAGTTCAAACATAATACCCTAAAAGGGTCACGCAGTGCATATGTCGAACTACAATGGCTAAGGAACAGAGGACTAAAGTTTCGAGTCCTTCTATTAGGAATGTTAAATTTTAAACGTTTTAGTAAATGCTGGCTATCTACATCCCCGTTAATAAGTTTATGCAGAAAAACTACATCGAGCATTTTCCAACGATTTGTTAAGCTAGGTAAGTTTATAAGTAAAAGTCTGCTACTGTAGGATGGAAGCTGAAGATTTGCATCCCAGTATAGACCTCTAAGTGCAAATTTTAAAAAGTTCTTTAGTATGGATTCTATGCGGTCCTTTTGTACTCCATATTGGGGACTCCAGACACATTAACCGTACTCCAGTATAGTACGTGTTTTGGTTATATAGGGGTCATTAAATTCTTTTGACCACCTTTTGATAAAACCAAGGACTCCTTTAGCCTTATTAACCATTAAGGAAATATGGTCGGCAAATTTAAGTTTTATGTCTAATAGTATGCCGAGATCATTAACCTAGGTTAATTTTTCTAAGGCTATCCCATATATGGAATACGTAGCTTGCAGAGGGCAAGAACGATAAAAGGACATATGTTTGCATTTTGATCCATTAAGTATTAAATCATTAGCTAAACACCATTCTTGAAAGTTATCAAGGTCAGACTGAAGACTGCATTGGGCAGAGATGGATTTGTACTGAAGACAAAGCTTTACATCATCTGCATACATAAGAACTAGAGAGTTCGTTAAAGCAGGGGGCAAGTCATTAATAAAAAGCGTGAATAATAGCGGGCCAAGATGACTTCGTTGAGAGACGCCAGATGTAGCACGGACCAAACGGGACTGTATGTTTTTAAATAAGTCTCTTTGTGTCCTTCCATCTAAATAGCTGCAGATCCACGTTAAGAGGTCTATAGGAAAACCCAGCATATTCAGTTTACTCAACAAGAGTGAGTGATTAACTGAATCAAATGCTTTGCTGAAGTCTGTGTAAATTACATCGGTTTGATATCCCTTACAAAAGCCATCTATGACAAAGGATGTCAACTCCAATAAGTTTGGACAGGGAGAGATGATCGAAGAGCATAGGTGTTGCAAGTGAGGGGTAATAAATTTTTCAAATAACTTTGGAATTGCCGACAACTTAGAGATGCCTCTGTAGTTGGCAGCCTCGGACTTTTTCCCTTTTTTATGTAGGGGAATTATGAATGATTATCAGATAACAAGTTTTTCTCAGATAAAAACGGACAGAAAATAAGACTTGCTGCTTGAATGTTATATGCGTAAGGCTGATCTGTCAATTTAGGCGGAGAATAATTTGAAAAAATTCTAGCAGGGGTGAAAAAGATACGTGTTTACGCTTAGTGTTTAAAAAATTATAAAACTGCTTTGGATCCTGAGTAAATTGAAACCGGCAGCGGTCAATATAATTCCTATAATATTCAGCGTTATGCACGGTAAAATTCGACCGAGCTAGTAGGTATCTTGAAAAATCAACACTACTGCAGGTTTTATTATATTTTAGTAAGAGCCTATTTTTAATATTTTTTAGGTTAGTGAGGCACCTTGTATACCAAGGAGAATTTGTTGAAGCGGACGGATATTTCCATGCCACACAGGAGTCAAAAAATGTATTTTAAGTACAATAAAATTTGTTTAAGGTGGCGTTAAAATCAGTGCATGCCAGAATATCGGACCAATCATATGTATCGATAAGGCTATTAAGTTTGTGAAAATCGGCTTTACGAAAGCAGCGAATTTTATTTGCCACGCATAGAGACATCTGATCGATACCAGGAATAGTTTCGATAGAGACCTCCAGCGTGGGGTGATATGGATCCTCTGCGGTACCATCCGGATCAGATACAAAACATAAGTCTTAAAGCCGACCTAACGAATTTCTAACATGGTTAATCTGACCTAGGGACATGTCAAACATGCCCGCGGTGAAGTCATGGTGGGATGACTTTATTAAAGGGATATTAATTATGGGATATTAAAGTCGCTTTAATATCTAAAATAATATTTAAAAAATATTATTAAATGCTGCCAATATGTGGGCGGTTCAGACATAGATGGTATATTTGAACATGTAATGTATAAAGATTTCACGGACATAGTGATTTTAACGCAAATAAATTCTGTGTCACCAAACTCTTGGGATTTCACCTCTTCAGAAGCAAGAGTAGAGTCTACCGAAATAAGGACTCCACCCCCCTTCGCTGAGGTCGATCCCGCCTAAAAGTGGTGTACTTACTTGGAAAAACTTCGGAGCTAAAGATCTCCGGCTTTAACCAAGTTTCTGTAAAGGCTATAATATGGGATGCCAAGGAAGAACTATCAGAATATAGTTTAGGGAGTTTGCTACGGAGCCCCCTAGTGTTCTGATATCAGTGTTAGTGACGATACTAGTTTTTTGGGTTAGTGGACGAAGAAGAGGTGGAAGGTTGGTCAGTGGTTCCGATATTGGGAAGTCTCACTCCCACTGGTTTTATAACTTTTTTCTTTACGGAAAAAAGAACAAATCGTCTTGAACATCAGCGCGGGCACACGAATCTTGAAAGAAGACGTGCGCCGTGTATAATTATATTGAAATTTAGTTATGACCTCCACCTTTATATCTGCTGTTGTTTTGGCTTTGATATAAGCCGAGATATCAATCTCTGAAGTATCAGGGGCAAGCCGAGAAACAAATATATGTTTCGATGGAGGAATCACCTGTAAGGGTTTTGGTGTCGCAGGTACGAGAACTGCAGCATCAGTCAGTGCCGGTGGTCCGGACTTTGGAATACCCTTTTGGGTAACCCTGACGGGGGTTTCATTTAATAAATCCTGTGGTATCACTTGAAGGGATACCACAGAGGACATTTGCTCAGACAATTGCTCATTTTCCTTGAGGAATTCGGACGGCGAATTGATCTCAGTTCTAGCCCTTGGGGTGGCCAAAGATATGAGCGGCTGCGTTATTGACGGCTGAGTAGACTGAGGCGGATCACAAACAGCGGATTTCTTACGCTTTGGAGACTCTGTTAGTAGCTGAAGGCTGCTAAACTGAGTGTCAAGCGCACAGAGTTGGTCATTGACTTAACGAAAACCACTGATCAACTCTTTAAATCCATTTTTGGTCTGTCTTATGAACGACCACATTTCGCCTTGGACAGCACGACAATTTTCACAACAATAGTGTATACCACACCTACGGGAAATGGCAACCGAAACTGAGGCAGTGAACCCAGCACACTTGGCGTGCAATGGATGGTAGGCTGGGATGTGGAAATTGTCTTGTTACAAGACTTTATAGCGCAGACAAGTTTAAATTCCATTTTTTTATTAAATAAAACGAAATGAATATATAAAAAGTTAAAAAACACTATACCTTGAACCACTGTGCCAAATAGGAAGCCGAAGCGGGAGCTTTGGAGAGTGCAAAAGAAAAGTGCAGAAATAGAGATAAGCCGGGGAAGAAGCAGAGCTGAGCTATGCTTGGAATTGAAATTATTCAAATTATTAATTCGACTCCAAATATACAAAAGCACTCGCGAAGCGATACGGTTTAAGCTTAAGATTCTTAAGATTCACAATATTCAATTCACAAGTATGTAAACACCGGTTTACCAATATTTATCATAAACGCAGTGCGCACAAAAAAAACACGACCGTTCGCTTAAGAGAAAGAGAGGGAAGGTCATACGTTTCGTCATAAACGTATCGAAAGTTGGCAAGGGATAATTTTCGCGCCGTATGGCTTTATTTCCCCGTCGCATATACTTGAATGTCCCCATCGTAATTGAAAGCGATTACGACTGGAGAGATCCAAGAGATTTCTCATGGGTTGTTGTACCGGGACTACTGACTCGTCAACGGAGAGCTTTACTGTGACATCAACTGGATTAATGTCTAACCCAAGTCTCAACAGTCTCAACAGTGACGCGTCTCAACAGTTATTTTTTACCCTTTTCGATTACGTAAAACGTAGCAATCAGTTCTGGATTGTTCTGTACTGAAATCGGGGCTTCGAAAACCTGCAGCACTTTGATGCTGCTTTGTAAACTGCCTGAGTCAATAATCATATAGACTGTATCGCCACCAATTTTACAAGGGATTTCTGTCTTCTGTAGTGTCTGATCTCCGACTTGAAATGAACCGGTATCCTTGGAGCTAACAGTCTTAATGCCAATATTACCAGATATAGCCTTTATTGTCGAATCTTCAGTGCGTCTTCGTTTTTTGAACGCTCACACCTCGACCAAACAAATTTGTTAATGCTGATTGGCTTGTCCTGGTGAGTCAGACTGCGTCTGTCTTTTCACCAGTTCGTCTATATTACAGGTAGGCCTTCCAGATATCCTTAGTATGAAAATTGCTTAGATCCTTCCCCTTAAGGTCTTCCAATCTATAAATGGCAGAGCCAACTTAATGTTTTATCCTAGCTTTGATGCCGATTGGCCCCAATTTATCATTAAAATTCGATGCCAAATTAGTAAGCTGAAATTTCGTTTAATAACCTCTTCCCCTATTTCAAACGATTTTGGTCTTGCTCTCAGATCGTAAGTCCTTCTATTTTTCGAAAATGCCCTTTTTAAGTATTTCCCAATATCAGCACGAATGTTTGTAAATTCGTTTTCCGTATGTTTTTATACCCTTGCAGAGGGTATAATAATTTTGTCCAAAAGTGTGCAACGCAGTGAAGGAAACATCTCCGACTCTATAAAGTATATATATTCTTGATCAGGATCACCTCCTGAGTTGATATGAGCATGTCCGTCTGTCCGTCTGTCTGTCCGTCTGTCTGTCCGTTTCTACGCGAACTAGTCTCTCAGTTTTAAAGCTATCGTCTTGAAACTTTGCACACACCCTTCTATCCTTTGCACGCAGTATATAAGTCGGAACGGCCCGGATTGGCCGGCTATATCCTATAGCTGCTATATAACTGATTGATCGGAAATGGTATAACTTTGACGTTTTTAGAGTTAGAGAGAGTTCAAATTTGACATAAGAGCATTTTTTGGCAAAACATTACGACATGCCAAATTTCATAAGGATCGGCCGACTATATCCTATAGCTGCCATATAACTGAACGATCGGAAATGACCCAACTTTCGTGTTTTTGAAGATAGAAAGGTGGAATTTAGTACAGATTCTATTTTTGGTCAGTTGATCCAACCTACCAAATTTCATTAGGATCGGCCGACTATATCCTATAGCTGCCATAATTGAACGATCGGAAATGACCCAACTTTTGTGTTTTTGAAGATAGAAGTTTGGGACATTTTTAGGTTTGGTTTTTGTATTATAATAAATTGGGTTATATTATTATATTCTCATAAGGATCGGCCAACTATATCCGATGTTTGCGATATATATCCGGTTTTAACTGCAAGGGTATATAAACTTCGGCTCCGCCCGAAGTTAGCTTTCCTTTCTTGTTTTTTTTTTTTTTTTTTGTATGTCCTGCTTCATCATTTCACAGATCTAACTTCCCAAGCAACGTGTAATCTTTTCCATGCGTTATGATTGTCTAACCAAACACAATACGATAAGGATCAGCTCCGACTGATTGATGTATTGAGTTTCTCAACACGCGGTTTATTTTGGGCAGGATAATATCCCACTCTCTTTGATTACTAGTATGACGTACATAAGTTCGAAGCGCTGCGTTAATGGAGCGATTGACTCGTTCGGCGGCATTAGCTTGAGGGGCGTTCGCCGCAGTGCAGATATGCTTAATACCATACTTAGTAAGAAATGCTGCAAACTCATGACTTTTGAATTGCGATCCATTGTCACTTACACTGTATTCGGGAACTCCGAAACACGTAAAGATTTCATCCCTTAAGAAGCCGCTAATAACCTGGGACGAAAACTTCTGAACTGGCTTGAGAAAAGTAAACTTGGAGAAGTGGTGAAGTAAGATGAAAATACCTATATTACCTTTCTTCGATCGTGAAAAGGCCCTATGAAATCTATATACAATCTTTGAAAAGGTCGTTCACTGATGATTTGGCTTCCCACAGGTGGTCTTTGGCTATGATTTGCATACTTTGACGCCCAACACAATTCACATTTTGCAATATATTGCCGAACGTCTGAAGCCATTCCTGGACAAAAGAAATTTCGTCGGAGCCATTCCAAACATTTGGCTACGCCCCCATGTGCCGAAGAAAGTTGATCATGACTAGAGCGGATAACATACTCTCGCGGGGCGATTGGAACGTACCATTTCCAAACCTCATCCCTATTTTCAATTGTGAAAAGGCGATTTCGATGATAAATAAAATTGTTGATAACCTGGAAATCGGGTAATCCGGCTTTGATAAACTTGTCTTTTAGTGCCGTGTATTCTTCGGATTGAACGGCACTTCACGTTAAATCAATTGTTGGTGAAAGCTCAAACTCAGTTAGAGTCCCACATCCACTTCTTCGAAAGAACGAGAAAGCGCATCGGGAACTATATTTTGCGATCCCTTTCGATGTTCAATTTGAAAGGTGTATCGTTGTAATTTGAGTGCCCATCGGGCCAATCCACCACTAAGATCGGTCTGGTTCATTAACCACCGTAAACTGGCATGATCAGTAACAATTTTGAAAGGATGCCTTTCGATGTACATTCGAAGCTTCAAAACTGCCAAAACGACAGCCAAACACTCTATTTCGGTTACGGTATAATTACGCTGAGCTTTGTTCAATTTCGTTGACATGTAGGCAATTGGTCTTTTTATGTTTTTTTTATGTTAAGTGCCGCTGCCACTTCATGAAAAGATGCGTCAATTGGACAATTAAAGGCTTTTCATAATTGGGGTGCATTAATAGAGGTGCTGAACACAGTCGCTTTTTAATTTTTTCAAAATGCGGATTGAGCTTGCTCATTCCATTTGAAAGCCTAAGAGCTATGTTAGTGGAAATATTACGGTGGAGTATTGGGATAAGAACCGCTGGTACCAACCAGTCATTCCCAAAAAACGCATTAGCTGTTTCTGAGTACTGGGAACGGGAAATTCGGCTACCGTTCAAACTTTTTCGGAGTTGGTTTGCAACGTTCCTTCTCCTACAATAAAACCCATTATACTTATTTCAAGCCCAATTGACTTTTTGCGACATTTATAGTCAACCCTGGCTTTCGAAGTTGGACAGCTTCTTCGGCCAAGTGTTGCAGATGATCCTCAAATGTTAGAGATAGAACAAATAAGTCATCAAGGTAAACTAGAACATGAGATTTCATATTATATGGAATCACCATATCCATTAGTCGACAAAGAGTCTGTGGCGCATTGGACAATCCAAATGTCATACGTTTGAATCGATACAACGGTCGATTGGGGACTGTGAACGCTGTTTTTGCCCTTGATTGAGAATCTAATCCGATTTGCCAAAAGGCATCTTTGAGACCAATTTTCGAAATACAGTGCACAGGTGGCAGTCGACTCAACAACCCTTCTAATATAGGCATCGGATATGCATCTTTCACGGTGACTAAGTTTAGTTTCCTTGCGTCTAGACAGAATCGAACCTTGTTTGGTTTTACTTTCAGCGTAACTGGTGATGACCACGCTTGAAGGCCTTCTTCAAATACATCTATCAATTTCTTCACATAAAAGCCTTTCCCTGGCAGGAGACAACGGATAAAATCTCGATTTGATAGGTTTGGCCTCCCCTGTGTCGATAGAATGTTATACTAGAGAAGTTTTCCCTTACTCGTCTACCTCAAAGAATTTATTACCGATTTTAAACGTTTCTCCGAAAGAGAAAGATGAATTTTGTCTTTTTCTGTTTCCCCTTTCGTATGGCTTATCTCACTTATATTTCCCACCAAAGATAACGAAATTCCGAATTTCTTCCAGACATCCATTCCGCAAGCGAGCGAGCACATTAACGAACCCATGAAACTGTTGCTCTCTGAATCTTTTCGTAAAGAGTCAGAAAAAGACACTTATTTGCAGACAACGAGAAACGGTCGACAGTTATTTGCAAGCTCTGTTTTTTACGTAATGAAATTATATGTATGGGTATTGTGTAGTATGCACATATATTGAATACCCACTGTACCAAGAGTACTTTAAGGGTGTGCACTGTAACACTTTGTTGCAGTGTTTACATAATCCAAAGTACCGTTCATAAACCCTAAGTGGCCGAAATATGAACCGATCGTTATGGCTTAGCCCGCACATAGAAAGTGCTAGTGTCTGCAATTCAATTCAATTCAATAATTTTGCTTTATTTTCCAATATCATTTTCAATTTTGTTTAAAGCTAACAAATTTTTACTTAGAGTTTAGACCTATTAACTATCTTTACAACTATTATATTCTATATTTTGTTTATTTAATATTTATTTGTTCATTTTCATTTACATTTAATAACCCAAGAAAATGGTAAAACTTGGCTCAATGGGCTTAAAGAATAAAGATAAAACCAAAGATTATAAAGTACATAGATGGGACATCTCATACAAAGAAAAATTTTCTATGGCGGGTTCCAGCAGTGGAACCCGCTGGAACGAGCGGATTCCATTCTGCGACAAGTTAAGTTTGAGAAATTTTTCGCGCGACAATGAATGAGGAATAGCCGAGGGGTAGAGTGCTTGGCTGGTGTGCAAAGTAAAACGAGTTTAAACTAGGCTCGGGAAGTCCATTTTGTTTTAATTTTAAATCTATTTATATTATTGTTTTATTATATTAATGTGTTTTCCTAAATTTATAATCCAATAAAAACAAAAATACAAAGTTGTAAAATAACCTTAACATCGTCTCAGTTCGTAGTGGAACCCGCTGTAAAAATGTCTATAAGTGCGGGTTCTATGGCATTTTGGTAGGCCGCGTCATGGAACCCGCTCTCAAATGTTTTAATTTTTTCCGTCGTGGAACCCGCTGTAATAATGAAAACATTTGAGAGCGGGTTCCACGACAAACGGCTGGCAGATGAGAGATGGAAAGAGAGAATTCTATTTTTAGATCGTAACATCTTTGGAACGATGAAAGTTTGAAACGTTGTAATCGAACCAATGTAAGAGTAAAGAGATCAGAAATATCTTTTATTATCCTTACTCGTCAGCTCTGTTTTTGGTATAGTTTCTAGCGCCTCCTTTAAGACCAATTTTAAGTATCATAAAATCAACTTCGAGGGTGGCCTAGATGGATAGTGCGCGGTCCTTATTCATGGGGGTCCTGGGTTCGATTTCATTAGCGGGCGGGTTGTTTCAATTTTGATAAAGTTTTAGTTTTATGATTCTTTTTATATTTACTTTTATTTTTTTATTATTTTTTTTTTTTACTTTTAATTTTTACGTTATTATTATTCTATTACAATTGTTGTAAAAATAAGTGACGGACGTGTCAGATGACAAAATGCCGGAAGGACTCCCTTGAAATTTTATTAGCCGGACATAATGAAGAACTAAACAATTTTACAATTGTAAAATTAAAGAATAGCATTATAATTAAGGAAAAATAAAAAAAAAATAAATATAAAAGAACGAAAAAGTTCAAAGTCCTTACGAGGATTCGAACACAGAAAAATCACTCATAGAGTAACTACTCTATGCATTACGCTACTATCCTGTCTCGATCTGCGGCGATTAAAAATACTATTTGTGCTACCAACTACCACATCGGCGCATCGGAAACAGAAACGAGAAATTGAAATTTGGAAGCCAAAACATTTTTACTCCGTCGTGCGAGCAGTCACACATACATACATAGGTTCACAATTTTATTGACGGATACATGTAATGAGTTCTAAAAATAGAATCGTATGCATGTGCGTTCCCCCCTCACCAACAAGCTCGACGCAAAAAGTTGACCGTTTTGGGCCCTGATGTCCCATCTATGTACTTTATAATCTTTGATAAAACTAAGACTGGTGCTTCGTGGTTACTAGCGTAATACTAGGAAGGGAAGGACCTGTCAGCACGCGGATGTGCGATATAGGATTTGCGAATGTTGAATTTGTTTGTTGAATGAGAGATGAATGAATGCATCGATCATTTTAATATCTGCTTTTAAGTGTAGACGGTTGGTCGCATAGAAAAAAGGTAAATTATAGATCATTTTTAAGATTTTATTTTGAGCAAGTTGTAATTTATTTATATGGGTCTTGGCACTACAGCCCCAGATTTCAGATCCATAAAGCATTATGGGTAAAAATATTTGTTTGTATATTGTCAGCTTATTGTGAATTGACAGATTTGATCTGCGATTTATAAAAGGGTACAATATTCGGATGGTCCTATTTATTTTGTCAATGTGGCCATTGAAAATAAGTTTTTTGTCAAAATTAATGCCAAGATACTTTATGGAGTTTTCCTATTTAATGTCAGTGTTATTAAGTTTAAGTTCACTATTTGGCAGAAAACACAGTTTCCGTTTTTGGTGAAAAAAATGGATTTCGTTTTTGAGGCATTTATTTTAATTTTCCATTTATAAAAATAAGAAGATATTGCATCTAAGGACATTTGGAGCTCGTTTTCTATGGAATTATAAGTAGTGCCAGAGCTAAACAGGGCTGTGTCGTCGGCAAATATAGATATATAATAGCAAAAATAAAATATATAAATAGGGGGATCTCATAGGTGTAAATGTTATAAAGAACTGGTCCGAGCACAGAGCCCTGTGGGACACCTGCTTTGACTAGTTTTTTATTCGAATTGGTACCATCAAGACTGACGTAAAAGTACCTATCTGAGAGAAAACTTTGGATGATCTTTGTTAAATATATTGGGCTGTTACAAGTGATAAGCTTATGGATTAGACCATTGTGCCAAACAGTATCAAAAGCAGCTTTTATGTCAAGCGTTACCATGCCAACTGACTTTTTTCGTGCAAAACTTTCCTTTATATAGTTAGTGATTTGATCAAGTGGGTGAATACAGTTCAGAAAAGCACGAAAGCCATATTGGACTGGGGGTAAAATGTTATTTTCTTCCACATGCAGATTGAGCCTAGATTTAATTAATCTTTCAAACATTTTTGAAAAACCACATAGCAAACTTATCGGACGGTAATTGTTTGGACATTCCGGTGGCTTCCCTGGCTTAGGAATTGGAATAATTCTAGCAATTTTCCAATTTTTGGGGAAATAACCAATTTGAAGACATTTATTCATGATTAGAGCAAGAAAGTCTATCGCATTTTTATCTATCAAGTTTTTTAGACAAATGTTTGGAATTTCATCAATGCCAGGTGATTTGTTATTTTTTAGTGACTTTATTATGACGTCAATATCCTTAGAAGTGATTTCAGGTGTGAATGTTAGGTCATTCAAATTGTTAAATTCGCTTAAAGTGTTTTGGACTTCAGTTGAGGTATTATAGTCAGAGAAACTGTCAGTAATGTGATGTTTTGATTCAAAAACTTCTGCTAAGATATCTGCTTTTTCTGCTCTTGTAGTAAACAATATATTATTGTGAAGGAAACTTGGGATAAACTGTTTTTTGTTCTTAATAATTTTAGTAAGCTTCCAAAATGGTCTGGAATTCTTGTCCAATTTAGATAGTTTAAGATTCCATTTTTCATTGTTAAGCTCAAATATTTTCTGGCTAATCATGTGGTTCAAATAGTTTACCCTAGCCTTAAAGATGGGTTGTCTGGTTCTAATCCATTTTCTTTGATTTGTGTTTCTATCACTGATTATATTTTTTATCCATCGTGGAATTTTCAAAACTATGGGCCTAATGGCGCTTCCGGTACACACTGCTTTATTGCATTTTGTATGCCAGCTTGAAGAATATTGACCATTAAATCTATTACTTCTTGCTCCGCTTCAAAATCCGAAAGAGCTTCGAGATTGGCTAAGGTAGCAACATTGAGGATATGCTTAAATTTTTTCCAGTTTGCTTTGGAGTATTGCAAGTGTGTAACATTTTTGCAATGAACTCCTTTAGTAAACTTACAAAGTACTGGTAAATGGTCCGATGAGAGATCAGTATGTACAATTGGCTCGGAGAAATTTATCGGTGAATTTGTAAGGAAAATGTCAAGAGTTGAAGGCTTGCTACTAAATGGTATATAGGTTGGATCTTTGGAGTATACAAGCGAGAATTTTCCTGTTGACAAAAGCTCATGAAGGCAATTTCCAAACGAGTTAGCTCTGGCACAATTCCATAAACGATTTCTGCAGTTCAAGTCACCACCCAATATGTAATGGCCATCAATTTGTGAAAATTTTACTAGGTCGGCCCTGAACATAGTTTTTTTGTGTTTATTTGTTATAGGAAAGTTGCATGGATTGTTTAGGCATTTAGCTGATGCACCAGGAAAATAGGCTGAATATATTTTGAGAGAATTGTTGGAGTCAATGTTTATCTTTATAGCAATGTTTTCTATAAGATGAGTCTTTATACTATTGATTTGTTCATGCTGAATACTGTTCTCTACTATAATTGCAACACCTCCACCTTTTGTGGTACCACGATCATTTCGGTAAACTTTATAATTTGGTATAGACAGTTTAATTTTATCCGTTACCCATGTTTCGCTAACAAGACAAACATGGATTTGGTTTTTAGTGAGGAAGTTAACTAACTCAAGACGTTTACTACTGACGGCACGAGCGTTCCATGCCATGATATTAATATGAGTGAGGGATTTACTTATTGGAGTACACATATTTGATAGCAAGTTAAGTTATTATATTGAACTGCTCGCTTTTTGAGGTACAGGCACTCAGTTTATTTATGAGCTCAGTCGTAAGAGCTGTGATTTCGTCGATGGTAAAAAGGTCGGGAGAACTCGGTGGATTTGAGTCGTTGTTTACGACTGCATTTCTGTTGTTCTGGTATGAAACTTGAGGAAGATTGGGCGGCCGAATCGGAGTTGAGTGCTGTCTTGGTACGGCTGATACGAGCATATTTCGGTTTGCTCCACGAACTGTTTGGTTCTCGTACCTCGGTTTGATGAAACGATTACCGCTGGACGATCGTCGTTGGAGAAGCGATTGATAAGAAAGTCGGCAAGGGCACTGAGGGTCGGAGGAGGGACACTCTGTCAGGACACTCAATGGTCTTGTGTGGGCCGGCACAGTGGGCGCAAGAGGTCTTTACAGCGCAATGCATGGATGCCCATAAAGCTGGCAATTGTAGCATTGTGTCAGTTTGCTGCTTGGTTTTGATTTGTACTCCCATCGTACTTTGGTATGGTTTATATATATGTAGTCTTTGCGTACCTGGTGCAGAGTGATGCTTTTATTAGCGAAATAGACTACATAGAGCATAATTGTTTTAACCTCAATGCATTTCAGGCCCATGTTATTAAGCAAAGTTTTGACGTCAGCATTGGGTAGTTTGTCAAGACCAGAAAGTACCGCCTTGTAAGGTTTGGTCTTTTTGCAGTCGTACGAATAGAATTCGCATTTGAGATCACGCAGTTGAGTGCAAATTTTATTGTAGTTTTCTTCACCTGTGGTGAAAGTTTTGATACCAATAGATATGGTTTCGATATAGTAGTCACTTATTTTAATGCGGATGAGAACATCATGTAGGAACTTGGCAGTCTGTTTAAGGACAGTAATAGGTGGCATTTAAGTAGCCTCTTTTGGGACGACTTCAGGTTCCTCTTCGACGTCATCAATGTTGTTGTTGTCCTCAATAGTTTGAAGCGGACGATAGTAATTTGTGAACTCGTCACGAAGAGCTTTGTTCACAGTAATATTTTTCCTTTGCGTTGGCATTTTGTTAATAACGGCTGATGCTACAGCATCGCCAGTAATTGTATTTTGACGTTTTATGTTTATGATAATATGCACTTTCAATCGACAAAACTTTTAGCTCTTTATTTAGATAGCACGATGTGCTGATCGTAATAATAAAAGATAACAAACGAGATCAACGTATGCAAGACAACCGTACACTCGGAGTGTAAGTCAGAGACTGACTAGTGTCAGCATAATCGTAACAAACGGTCAGCATATGCATACCCCTCGCGCCTCCACTTGAGAGCGCATAACAACGTTTATTATTAGTAATATTATTATATTCCTTTATACATAAGTACATAGCCGTCTCTCTGCCGCCGCCTGCGAGCAGCGCTGCTACGAGACAACTCACTCATTATTAATGAAGTATTAAAAGAAGCGTTTTACTCAACATAAGAGAATAAACCAGTGTTGCTCATCCAATGGGAGAGCAATGGCTCTCGCTGCTCATTTGTTTTTGCAAATGCTCTTGAATACGGAGTTGTGTGCGACTGCTCACGCCATAAGGTACCGTTGCTCACGCCAAAAGCTTCGTTGGTCCCAGCATAGGCAAAGGGCAATTACAATAACAATTTTTCGTGTTTTTCCTATTCTCCTCAATTGTGCTAATCCGAATGCATTTTGTTGTTGGAGTGCCGAAAACTTTTCACTGCAAGAAATTCATTCATGTTTTTGTTTTTGCCAAAATTCTCGACCTGAAGCGATGAATTTGTTCTTCGCAGAACATTTTTTTTTTTAAGTAAGAAGCTCTGCATTATTTGTCATAGTCTCTAATAATAAGCGGTTGTAAAAAATGTTTATAATTTTAATTGCTGTAATAAAATTAATTTTTTATTATATTGATATTTTTAAACCTCTTATGAGTGTTACAATAATTTTATTTTTCAGTGCACCCACATGGATGGGAAAAAAATTCTCGCACCAATGTATTGATGATTTTTTGCATTGGTATGGGAGTTTGCTATTCCGTATGCAGAGCTTGGGCACCACTTTAATAAACAAACGCATAGAGTATTTTAAAAACCATTCGAGGCATTCAGCTGCATTCATTCCAAAAGCACTCTTTTTACTTCCCACCCCAACTCACTCGGTTTCAAAGTAAGAGAATGCTCATGAGTTGCGTCTCTTTCACTCATTCTATTCCATTCGAATGTGTTTTATGCCAAAGGTAAAAAGAATGTATTCCTTCAGACCTCTAATATCAATCTCCGAAGCGTGCGGGACAGGGGCGGCAAACAAAAATATGTATTGATGGAGAAATCATCCGTAGAGGTTTTGTTAACGCAGTGGATATGTAGTTGGCCCCGGGGGTTCTGATGATAAGAAACTCTGTTAAGTGACTTGCCACGGGGTTTCATTTATTTGCGTGCCACGGTGGTCATATCAACAAATTGCTCATTAATACAGAGATATTCCGAAGCCGAATTTTATTCATTATTAAAGTAGAACCATTTTTGGAATAAAATTAAAAAATATTATTAATTTACAATGAATAAGACATTATTAGGTTACATTCATTAATTTAAGTATTTCAAGTATTTTATTTGCAATATTTATATAAAATAAGAAAACGCCGTTTGTTTACAACCAGGTCACAATGCGGGTTTACTTATTACTTATTACTTATGCTTTGGGAGTGAATGGGAACTATAATATATTGTACGGTATATACAACTATAATTGGTTGTACGGTAATATTCTACGATGCAATAGGTATTGGAACTTGACTGTAATAACCGCAATAAGAAGAAAGTTGCCATTTTAACCGGAGCAAGATTTTACTAGTGAGTTCGAAGTTTTATTTTAGGGACGAGGCTTGGAGACCCAGGGTCTTTATTTAGACCCTATCAGCTTATGTTAGCCTCTCCCAAGAGAGCAAATCTTTTCTTATTGGATCTTTCAGGATCTTCGTTGAAGTTCTGAGCCAAACGATGTTTGAAAAGTTTAACTTTCTCGGCGTTCGGTAAGCAATTATTTTAGACCGCTACTTTCTTCTTCAGATATTCTTATACCGTTTAATTTACCGCCCGACCCGCCCTACTGACCACATTTAATATGACTAATTAATAAACATTTTTAACTTCGGGGATGCCCAAATCGTACGGTTTCGATGATTTTTGATCCCTCCCTCCCCATTAGTTGGCTAGGGTATGTAGTTTGGTGGTTGCGACGCAACAGAGTGACTGGGAGAATTTTCCTATAAAAATGATTCGATTGTCGTCCACATAGCTCCCCTCTTCTACATAGAATGGAATCGACGGTTATGTCAGCGTTGTCTATACCACTGTAATTATGGAAAAAAAAATATCCTTAGCTAGAGAGCTTCCAATAAGTAACATAACAATTATTAGTCTTGTGCCAAAGATGTTTCGATGCTTCAGTTGGTTGCCTGTATCGACCCTGGTTAACCCTACTTCCGCCTCCCATTTTTACGTATTGAATGTTCTCCACCATTGTTGGCACAAATCCATTTAAAAATCGGATGGAAAAGCTTCTGCACCTGATTCCCGTGACTGTAGTTCGGTCTTTGTGAGACGGCCTTAGAGTATGTGCGTGCGTTGGAGTTGACGGCAAAAACTATGACGCCACCTTAAAGCTGCAAAAGGTTTAGTAAGCGGCAGCTGATTTTTCAAGCTCGTGTAATTAAAATATTACAGCTGAGTGCTACAGCTGATCGCTTTGCGATCTCTCGGACAAATTCAGTTACGGCCCTTGTTGGCATAGTTACAACTAAACAGGTTGCCAGCTGTAGCATTTTACAAGTACTGGTGTAGAAGGTTGATGTTGCCACCCAGAGCAAGTGGAAGGTAATGCAGGGTGACCCTGAGGATTGCATCACATCGTGCAATTCCATTGCAGCCTTTATTAGGTGTACATTGGGCTAGGAGAGCGCTTGCGGATTTTGCGACCACATCACACGTCCCTATTATATGACGTCGTAGGCCCTTTAATCCAGTTAGCTCTGCATTTGTGATCAATAATTCATTTACTGCCGTATAAATGGTATATTATGGGCGTTCTCACATAATCAACTCCCACCGCAAATTTCTAAGTTTGTCGCCGATACTTTGCTCTAAGTACCTTGACCTATCCCGGCATTGTAATTCGTCAAGCTGCACCAAAACCTGCTTCATTTTGAAAGCGCCACCATCAACCCTCTGTTCCTGAAGTTTTCCAGTAGCGTCGTCTCATCATCAGCGCCCGCACCCGACAATTCTCTCGTAGCTTGAAATAACTTTGATAAAATGGTGCTGCTAGCCACCGCCAATGTCCTCCGAATCCGAAACCGCTCTGGAATTTAATTGCTTGGTTAGCGCTGCTCCATAGCGCTGGTTACTCGTAGTCACCTCAAGAAAAAGCTTGTCTCCGATCCCGACTAGTCAGCCTCCTGGGCTTGGATGAGTTGCCAATCATCAATTTGAACATGGTTATATAAGTAAATTAAAACATGGGGTGGTATATTATATTATAATCGGTTATCCCTCGCTGTAGTCAGTGGTGTCGCAGATACTAGAGAGATGATGGGGTAATCGTCCCTGGCAGTTGCCGAGGGGGTTGCTTCTTCTTGTAGGTTAGGTTAGGTTGAGGCGGCGATGCGGGGCCAGTGCTCCTATTAACCAGTGTCCCGTAATGGCCTTGACTGTCAGACTACAGTCCTGCCTAATAAGGGCGATAAGCATCATTGAACTCTTTATAAAGCGGATGGGCCATATCATGCGTGAGTTCCTGCAGTTTTGGACATTTCTCAATTTCCTCAGTCATGCGCGGTCAAAGTGATCCCTTCATTTTAGCCTACACGTAGCTAAGGGGATGCCTACTTGTTCCATCTCCAGGAGGAGAGGATTGGTAGTACCTGCTCTTGCTAGTTCGTCGGCGGCGCAATTACCCTCGTGGTCCCTATGTCCGGGCACCCATATGAGGTGGATGTCATACTGCTCTGCCATCCCGTTAAGAGATCTGCGACAGTCATTTACTGTCCTGGAGTTGGATGAGAATCCGTCAAGGACTTTGAGTGCCTCTTGACTGTCTGAGAAGATACAGATTGTTTCTTGATTGCCAGTAAGTGCTGGGGATCTAAGTGCTTCCCCGATAGCTATTACTTCTGCTTGGAACACACTACAGTGGTCGGGGAGTCTGAAACCGCCTCCCACCTGGCCATTCAATTTTGAACCGTCTGTGTAAATATGGAAGGAACCGGCTGGTCCCGGCTGGTTTGTGTGGCCCATTCCTCCCTTGTTAGAATGGAAACCTTGTATTTTAAGGTGGGATGATCAACAGGTACGCAGTAGTCTGTAGCCCCCGTTGGCGTGCAGTGGTGTAGATCCAACTTGGTATGTCCATAGTCAGTCCATTTCCAAATGCCCGTCTCGCGTAGCCTTATTGCCGATAGCGTGGCTATTTTGGCCCCCATTATCTCTACGGGTAATAGGTCGAGTATGAAGTCTAGGGCATCCGTCAGTGTAGTACGTAGGCTGCCTGTGATACAGACCTCCGCCACCCTGCGTTTTCCTAAGTTTCTCTCTTATTGTGGAGTTTGTGAGAGCAGGCCACCAGACCACCACCCCGTAGAAAAGGATGGGTCTTATGACCGCTGTGTAAAGCCATCTTACTATTTTTGGGGACATTCCCCATTTAAGGCCAATGGCTTTTCGGCATGTATACAGCGCGATTGTTGCCTTGTTAGCTCTATCCATAGTGTTTGACTTCCAGTCCAGTTTCCTGTCTAGCGTAATCCCCAGGTACTTGGCGCTACCGCTAAGGGAGAGTGTTTCTCCGTTTCTGCCGTCTCCGTGGATCGGCCCTTCCTATACGCATGCTGTGTTCCCGAGATATCATGTGGGTTGATAGTAAAATTAATATGGTGGCTGATTAATCTCTCCATTGTCTTGAGAAGGAAGGACGGCAGGCTTATTAGAGCCTTATTTTAAGAGCCTTTACGCTGCATCGCGTGAGACGCTCTCGGACCAAGGTTCACCTTAGGGGCCCCGCCGGTTGGCTTGGAGGTTGACCCTAGGGTCTTCCTCTCCACGCCGTTCGGTGGTCCCATGGCTAGCCCCACTTTCGAAGAAGAAGCCTTGGCAACCTCCTCCGCACCGACGCGTCCCGCCTCCAGATGTTGCCCCTCTGTGGGGGCTTCTCCATCTCAGCAACTCCTTGGCTTTTGAGTGCCTTGGAGTTTGACGGGTCACTGACCCCATTTCCGGACTATTTTAGGGAGTTCCGTTCTCCACTTAGGTTTTATTTGGTAAGTTACAATTCATATTTGGTCCCACGAGTAGGCGGGAAGGGGTTCGTCCATCATGACATAGCCCGCTTTTCATTATAAGCCTGGTTAAAACTGGGAGGTCGGCCGATCCCCCAGAGTCCTTATATAAGCGTCCGAGCCCGCCCTCGAACGCGCATCCTTCGGCATATGCTGTTCCTACTTGGATTGGGGTGATTTAATGAAGGGAGTGTTCTTCTCCCCGCCCGACGACCATTAGCCAGCATCCTCGGCAGAGACATGACCTTACTGGGACCTGTTCCCAGCCGCCCTCACGTGGAGAGTATAGTCGCACTATCAGCGGTGTACACAGTTACGGCACGCAATTGCGTGTAGGTGCCCCTGTTGTACCCGTTGGCTGACGGCCCTACTCCTTGTAAGTAGTGAGCGATGTTTGCCGAGGAAAATTCCTTCTATGACGGGAATTACGGTGGGAGCACTTGCTCCGTTATTACGGACTTCATCAACTTATCAATATATCAACTGATAATAGTCCGGTAGGCTTTGAACCGAAAGCATCGTTTTATTGTTTGTTAAAACATAAAACCACTCTTATTTACTTAATCTTGGGGCCATTCTCGGGCAAAACCAACTCATTGGGCTGGCAAGACCCTCCCAGTTCCATCAAAATCAAGCCACCTTCGAAAAAGAAAGCCTATTCTAATTTTCAAGATGACGATTCCAGCGACTCCGAGCATGGAGAAATGAAGCGGAAGTCTGCTAAAAAACCCATTATGGAAGACGAACCTACCACCAGCGAAGCAGCCAGAGCTGCACTTAAAGCTAATATTGAAAAAAATTATTATGTCTTTCAAGTCAAGCGGCTATGCAGCTCGGTGGTTACGGTTGAGCCACAAAAAAAAATTCGACGATGTGCCCCAATGCCATCGCTGCCAGGGCTTCGGTCACACGAAACGGTACTGCCATCTGGAGTACAGATGCGTAAAGTGTGGTGATAGGCTCCCATCGTCCGAATGCACCAAAATCGCCAGTGAACCAGCCGTCTGCCTCCACTGCGACGGATCACACGCGGACTCTTACAAGGGCTGTCCAGCCTACAAAAAGGCAAAGAGCACGTTCGCCCCCAAGCAGACTGCCCCAAGACGCCAGCAACCTCAATTCAGCAAAATTAACCCTAACATCAGCTATGCTGGCGCAGTAAAAAACGGAGCACCACAGTTTGACTCCAACCCCAATCCCGATCCCAGTCTTCCAAGTAATCCAATGGACGCCCTAATGGCTAGGATGGAATCTATGTTTGAGCGCATGATGGAAAAGGTCTTGAGCCAAATAGCCCAAATGATGGCCACCGTTTGCAAATCCTTATGCATACGCAATTAGATATAACCATATGGAATGCTAACGGCCTGGTAAAAAGAAGGCCAGAGGTCGAGCTTTATTGCAAGACCCACCAAGCAGACGTTCTCCTCATATCAGAAACGCATTTTACCAACAGATCATACTTGACTATTAGAGGATACGACCTCATTGCCGCTAACCACCCGAACGGTAGAGGTCGCGGGGGCGCGGCCATCCTTATTCGCTGCTGCATCAAGTATGAGGCACTTCCAGCCATGTGCGAAGACTGGGTGCAATGTGCCCAAATGAAAATCTCCACTACCAACGGTGACATAACAATCGCTGCAGCATATTGCCCCCCCAGGCACAACATCCACGAACAGGAATTCGGCTTGCTATTGGATTGCCTCGGCTCCAAGTTTATAATCGGAGGGGACTTTAATGCTAAACACCCCTGGTGGGGCTCCAGGATTACGAACCCAAAGGGCTCGGCCCTATACAGGCAGATTCAGTCCCGAAACTTGAGCTGTCACGCAACCGGTGCACTCACATACTGGCCTACGGATCCCCACAAAATCCCAGATGTCCTAGACTTCGCCATCTCCGGAGGACTGGATTCTGCCGGAATTCAAGCGAGAGAAGTAGAAGACCAACGCCCTCCAACCGCCCAAGAGCCACTGACAGGGACATCCATTTTTGGAGCCCAGAAGTCGAAGAACTCAAACTTGAAAAGCTACGACTCCGAAGAGTGTGGATACTCTCGAGGAATCCTTTGGACAAAACCGCCTTCAATAGAGCGACCAAATGTCTGACAGAAACGCTGGCAAGACTAAGAAAGCAGGCCTTTGACGGGTTCGTCGAACAACTTGAGCCAGGCGACCCTCAACATAACTTATGACGAGTCACCAAATATATCAGACAGCCGCTGAAAAGGATCCCACCTGTACAAAGAACCGACGGCAGCTGGTGCAGGTCGGAGATGGACAGGGCCAACGCTTTCGCCGAACACCTCGAAGGTGTCTTTACGCCTTTCGATCGCTGCTCACCGGAGGATGCTGCTGAAACAGCCCGTCTGCTAGCCGAGCCTTCCAGGGACGCCGATCCAATACCACCAGTGACTGAGGAGGAAACAGCTGAGCTCATAACCATCATGAGCAACAACAAGGGCGATGATGGTATCAATGCAATTGCATTAAAAATGTTACCACCTCCAAGCATTCAGCTAATTACGAGGATCTATAATAGATGCTTGGAGATAGGGTACTTTCCGTCCACATGAAAACGTGCCCAGGTAACTATGATACTTATGCCCGGGAAACCCGAAGCCAACCTTTCGTCCTACCGACCAATAAGTTTGTTACCAATGCTCTCCAAAATACTTGAACGAGTGTTTTTAAGCAGAGCAATGCCAGTATTTGACGAGGCTGGACTGATCCCTGACCACCAGTTTGGCTTCAGGCGGCGACACGGTACGCCAGAGCAGTGCCATCGGGTAGTGCAGTGCATCCTGGACGCGTTTGAAACCAAGAAGTACTGCATGGCCGTCATGCTGGACGTGAAGCAGGCGTTTGACCGAGTCTGGCATCCCGGTCTTCTATATAAATTAAAGACTGGCCTACCCCGGCCATACTTCCAGTTCCTAAAGTCCTTCTTGGAAGACCGTAAATTTGCTGTTAGATGTGGCGAGGCCATCTCCGGTATAAGAGAAGCTCACGCTGGTGTACCCCAAGGCAGCGTTCTTGGCCCGTTGATGTACAATGCATACACGGCCGACCTCCCTGTTCTTCAAAGGCCTGACCTGCTCGCAGCAACCTATGCAGACGACACCGCCTTCCTTTCCACCGCCGATAGCGCATTGGGGGCAGCCGAAACGATGCAATTGCAGCTTGACTTGCTCAGCGACTGGCAAAAGCGATGGAACATTGCCGTCAATAATGAGAAGTCCACTGCCTCCACATTTTCTCTCTGCAAAGGCAACTGCCCTCCAGTTAACCTTAACGGCTCTCCAATCCCACAGGTAGACAATCCCACGTACCTGGGATTCACCCTAGACAGGAGGCTCACCTGGAAGCCCCATCTGATTAAGAAGAGGAAACAGGCTAATCAAAGACTTCGATCCTTCTACTGGCTTATAGGTAGGAGATCGAAGCTGAGAACTTCCACTAAACTCCTCATTTACAAGGCATACAGCTCTGGGGCACTGCGAGCAAGACGAATGTCCGAACAATACAAGCTTTCGAAAATAGAGCCCTTCGAATCGCCACTGGGGCCCACGTCTATCATGACAATCGCACCATCCACGAGGTTCTCAATTTCCCTTGGGTCAAGGACGAGATACAAAGAAGCAGCGCACGTTACATGCAGAGGCTTCATAATCACCCGAACCGGTTGGCCAGCTCCCTGCTGGACAACAGCGAGCAGCCCAGAAGACTAAAAAGGACACACCCGCTGTACCTCCCCTTACTACTCTAATTTATTTCTACCATATTAATATTTAAAATTATCTATGAGTGAAGTTTATGGATAACATTTAATGGTTGTCCCTAATGGACAGTTTTAAATAAACGTTACCCTGCTATTACAAAAAAAAAAAAAAAAAATTTATCAACTTCAGTTAACTTATACATTTCTTACTTCCTATAAAAATCTGGTTTCCTATTTGTCTATGCGAGCGTTGCACCAGTTGGGTATTGACAAGATTGATGAATTTCCAGTGGGAGGCGAAGATCTTATTGCTGGTGGTAATTTAAGGAATTCAACGTTAAGAAGCTGTTAAGAGATTCGGCTGTGGAAGTGGTCCTCCAATATTCGTATTAAGAAGCTGTTAAGAGATTCGGCTGTGGAAGTGGTCCTCCAATATTCGTAATGTAATATCCGCCGTGCCGAGTTATTGAAAAAAATTTCCTTGAAGAAATAAAACACAATACATATAATCAATTATTTTTTTATAATTTTTTTTTTTTTATAAAGCAAATCAAATAGATCAATCAAAAATCAAATCAATCAAAAATAGAAGATTCATTCATTAGTGCAGTGGGGGGCAAAACGCACACATATTTAAAATTTAAGTGTACGCGTAGAAGAGTGTTTTCGTGCAAGGCTCCAGTAAACACTGCGAGGATAGGCTGATAAAAATAAGGCTGTTTTTTTCTTAATTTTTCTTTTTTATTTCTTATTATAATCTCCTTTTAGACGTATGCACTTGGACCACCGATCCTCCAGTTTCCCAATACCTTCCATAAAATAGGATTTGTCCAGGTCCTCAAAATAGGCGTTTCTTTTACAGATTACCTGTTCATTTGACTGAATTTCTTACCCCCAAGCAATTAGTTTGGAAATAATTTAACAATTTAAGTTTGGAAATAAATAATAGTCACACGGTGCTAAATATGGAGAAGGTGGATGGGGTAAACATGGCGACAACGCTCTTGTGAGAGGGAGCATTGTCCTGGTGAAACAAAACTTTTTTCTTCGCCATGTGCGGCCTTTTTTTCTTCAGCTCCTAATCAAATCGTCCCAAGAGATTGGAATAGTATTCTCCCGTAATTTTTCTGCCTTTTCCCAGATAATCCACATGAATTACACCTCGGGCCTTTGCCATCACCTTGTTGGCCGACAAACCTATCTTTTCCCTTTTCGGTGCCGTTTCTCCAGTTGAAATCCATTGCTTTGACTGTTCCTTACTCTCTGGTGTATGGTGACGAGTCCAAGTTTCGTCAACAGTCACAAATCGACGAAAAAAATGTTTGTTTTTGTTTGCGTTAAGCAATGCCAAACTCTCCTTCGCAATATGCAAGCGGTTGCGTTTATTTTCCATTATGAGCAATCGCTCACAAATTTTTTTTTTAATGCGTTCCCGAGAAATGTTTAGAGCATTTTTAATCTCTCGCAGCTTGATTCGGCGATCATCCAATATCATTCTATGGACTTTATCCACAATTTCTGGTGTTGTCACCTCTCTGGGACGAACCGGGCGATCATCGTCAAAAATCCTTGTCCGCCCGCGTTTAGATTCAGCAGACCAATATTTTATTGTTCAAAACGATGAAGCTGAACCTTATAAACTTTGTCCAACTCCTTTTGAATATCGTCGTTGGATTTTTTTTTTAAAACCGAAATCTTATGACAGAAGGATATTCGATTTTATTCATGTTGACGACAATGCAAAAGTGAATGCGCAAAAAGTTCCGCCAAAATTACCAGTGTTAATAAAAAAATGAAACCGCATGAAACTTTCACAGTAATAAGCTGATAGAAAACACTAATCGAATACAACATTTTCAAATTTTTAAAAAATTGTATTCTTTGTAAGGCCGACTTTTTATTAGCCTACCCTCGTAAGCTCAGTTAAAAAAAAATCAGTTGCAAAAAATGGATTTAAATTTAAACAAGAAAGGAAAGCTTACTTCGGGCGGAACCGAAGTTTATATACCCTTGCAGTTACAACCGGATATATATCGCAAACATCGGACATAGTTGGCCGCTCCTTATGAGAATATGATAATATAACCAATTGATTACAATAAAATATCTCACAAAAAAATACTAAGCTTCTATCTTAAAAACTACCAAAGTTGGTATTTCTACCAAAAACCATTTCCGATCGTTCAGTTATATGGCAGCTTTAAGATATAGTCGGCCGATCCTTATGAAATTTAGCATGTCGTATTATTCTCAAAAATATCTCTCTTGTAAAATTTGAACCTTCCAACTTTAAAAACACCAAAGTTATACTAAGTATAACTTTATACAAAGTTAAGCTCTTCTCTAAGAAGAGCATTTACTAAGCGAAAAAACGTAGTTTTTATACCCTTGCAGAGGGTATTATAATTTTGGTACAAAGTGTGTAACGCAGTAAAGGAGACATTTCCGACCCTATAAAGCATATACATATATTATTGATCAGGATCACCTCCTGACTAAATATGAGCATGTGAGTTAGGGAGTTCGGATTTCGCATGAGTGCTATTTTTGGAAAAATAATGCGACCCACAAAATTTCATAGGAAAAGGCCGACTATATCCTATAGCTGTCATATAACTGAACGACCAGAAATGACCCAACTTTCCAACTTTTAAAGATAGAAAGCTGGAACTTTGTACAGATTCTATTTTTAGTCAGTTAATCCGACCCACCAAATTTCATAACGATCAGCCCGAAATTAGCTTTCCTTTCTTGTTTTTAACTAAATTTTATCGGCTGACCAAAGCCTATAAGAAGCTGCCATATAGCTGAACGATCGAAAATGACTCAATTTTGGTATGTATTTTCTATAATAAAAAAAGGAAACCAAGTAAATTCATCTTAAAATGTAAAAGAAAACTAAAACTTTCCACTTTAATATATATTTAACACATATATAGTGTATTAACACTATCTACGTACATGTAAGATAGTATAAAGAAGGAGCAGCAGAAAGAATCGAAAGAGCAGTAACAGAAAGCAGTTTCAGAAGCAGCAGTATAACCAGAAGCGGAAATTTGAGGAGACACGATTGGTAACACAAATACAGGCAGAGGATGCTAATAAGAAAGTTGCAAGAGATTAAAAAGAGAAACGAGCTAGTAAAAGCGGCAGTAAACCGGAGTAAAAGAACAGCAGCAGCAGTAAAAAAAACCACATCAGACAGTAGTACAAAAGGTCGACAACAACAGAAGGCAGGCAGACATAGTGCGAACTTGGAGACGCCATAACTATAATTTCACATAAGAAGCTGTATTTTTTAATATTTTTAAAAAACTTCCCAACCTAGGTCTATATCAGTGTTGGGCAAACTCTCATTTTTCAAAGCACGTGTGTATAGGGTCGGAAGCCCAAACTTAAAAAATGTTTTTTTGAAAATGAACGAAAAAATGAAGCTAGCAAAGCTTTTTTTAAAACAAAATACACTATTTCAGTGCCCATTCCAAATTTTGAATTTACGAAATATGAAATCAAAAACTACGTTTTTTTGCTCAGTCAATGCTCTGCGCTCATTGTTTTTTTCTCCGCTACGCACACACTAAAGTTTTAGACATGTGTGTTTTGCACCCACTGCGTTTTTACACAGTGGGGAATTTTCCCTGTTTTGTGGCATTAATTAATAACAAACAAGAAAGGAAAGCTAACTTCGGGCGGAGCCGAAGTTGATATACCCTTGCAGTTAAAACCGGATACATATCGCAAACATCGGAAATAGTTGGCTGATCCTTATGAGAATATGATTATATAACTCATATTATTATTATATAGAATCTAAAAAAAATCCCAAATTTCTATCTTCAAAAATACCAAAGTTGGTATTTCTACCAAAAACCATTTCCGATCAATCAGTTATATGGCAGCTATAGGATATAGTCGGCCGATCCCCCGCCGTTCCGACTTATATACTGCGTGCAAAGAAAAGAAGAGTGTGTGCAAAGTTTCACGTCGATAGCTTTAACACTGAGAGACTAGTTTGCGTAGAAACAGACAGACGGACAGCCAGACGGACAGACAGACGGACAGACGAAAATGCTCATATTAACTCAGGAAGCGATCCTGATCAAGAATACATATACTTTATAGGGTCGGAGATGTCTCCTTCACTGCGTTGCACACTTTTGGACAAAATTATAATACCCTCTGCAAGGGTTTAAAAAGAAGTTCTTTTTAACTAACGATATTGAAAATGAATAACGAAAAAAAAACCGCTTAGCACCAGATGCAAAAAAAATCGCCTAAACTCTGAAACCACATGCATATATATAAAGAGTATTTTGTTATTCATTTTCATCATGGTGGTCCGCTTACGGAGCTGATGTCAAAATTTAATAACGAAACCAATAAGACGTGATTTTTGTAACTAACGATATTGAAAATCAATAACGAAAAAGAAACCGCTTATTACCAGATGCAAAATCATCGCCTTAGCTTTGCTGGAAATCACATGCATATTCCAGGGAGTGGTGATAGGTTTTATTACTTGCCAATATAGAAATAAACCTTGGGGTTCCTGACACATTTTATTTGTGTTCTCAATATATGCCAAAAGAAGTACAACATTTGGATGGCTTAAACCAGAATCAGCCTGCCATAGCCCTTGGTTCCGGACACGTTTCAGCTTTTATACAGACAGTGGCCGAACATTGCTGAACAACTGATGGGAGAGGGAAATGAACGTGAAATGCCCCTGTCGGCTTTCAGCGTGGCCACTGTAAATAACGTTTTGGCCAAAAATGATTTCCCCTACACAACCTAAGTGTTAGTTTTTTTACTGGTTTTAACCATTAAATACTGTTCAACGAAAACTTTTTACTTTTACTTTTACCAAAGATTTTAAAGTACATAGATGGGACATCTCATACAAAGACAAATTTTCTATGGCGGGTTCCAGCTCTGGAACCCGCTGGAACGAGCGGGTTCCACAGCGCGACGAGTTAAGTTTGAGAAATTTTTCGCGTGAGAACGAATGAGGGATAGCAGAGTGGTAGAGTGCTTGGCTGATGTGCAAGGTAAATCGAGTTCAAACCAGGCTCGGGACATCCATTTTTTTTTAATTTTAAATCTATTTATATTATATTTTTATTCTTTTAATGTGTTTTTCTAAATTTATAATTGAATAAAAAAAAATAAAAAATTTTAAAATCACCTTAAGATTGTGTATGCGTATCTTAAAATAATTTTTTTTTATATTTACACCAATATCAACCTGCTCAGCGGCGTTTAACAATGTCTGTTTTAAATTTTTAGTTTAAAAAAACTAAAAAAAAAACAAACTTTACGCCTAGCACGTGCTTGCGACAAGAACTGCAAAAAGTCTTTTTTTTGCTTGGCCACTTAAAGGTTAAAGTTTTAAAAAAAAAATCACTTTTCAGTTTGACACTTTGAAATTAATGCACCAAACCCGAACGATATGTCAGTGGAATGGACTACCTTATATAATTGTATCATGGGTTTCAGGGTTAGACAAGGCTGGGCTCACTTTGTACACCTTTTCGAAAATGATAAATAATTTCAATATTACACTTGTTAGACGACTTTTCATATAACTACGAAGAAATCACAGCAATTTGAAACATTTCACATTATAAAACACGTAGTACAAACCCCACTGATTAGAACCCATCACCAATTTTACTTAAATTTTGTTTTTTGTTATTGAAAATAATACTTAAGAGTACGTTAGTTTACTGCACGAGCTTTTGGATTTAAACAGCTGACTTTAAAGGCTGATATTGTAAATGTGACGCCATCTATGCAAATTTTTAGTACAAAACATTTATGGTAACTCTTTTTCTGTTGCAATGTGATCAAAATCTCATTAATACAGTGCACTATAGGCCGGATGACCACTTTTTCTGGCCAAAAACCCATTTTTCGAAAGTTCTTATAATTAAGATTTTATGATGTCATTATATTAGTATAATATCAGACTTCAATATTACGTAACAGAAATTTTAACAGAGCCACGCTCCGTTAAGTTATCGGCTTTCAAAAACAGCTGTTCGGAGTGTCGTGATCACGTGTGCTTGTTATCGGAAAAAAGAGTCCATTTAAAGCTAATAAAAAAGGCACTAGACTTAGTAATTTATAAAAAAGTTGTTATGGCATCGAAAGGGAGTGATTTGTACTATATGTTTTCGATTCTCAAATGTTGGATTGTTTGTGATTGTCACTGTAATTGAGTGTTTTTAACAGAGCTTTTGTGTGTGTTAATCAATAACAAAAACTAATGTTTAGTTAGATATAAAAGGTCTTTGAGCTAGTTTGACCTTAATATTTATACTGGGTTGAAGGTAATTCAATTCTGGTTCATATGAATGTAATATTAAAGTGCCCTTTTGCGCACTTTCTGCGTAATTCACTTTTTAAGGTCACAACCTTAAGCGTTGCATCTCACTGAGAATACCCTATTGTCGAGGTACGATTCCAGTAGCTTGTGGGTGTATGTTGGCAAATACGTTTTAATTTTGTGCATGAGTCCGATGAGCCAAACTCGGTCGAAAGCTTGAGATACGTCGAGGAAAATAGCGCTGCAGTATTCTCGCTGTTCGAAGGCTGAGCGTATTTCGGATGTTAATCTGTTCACTTGTTTGATGGTTCCATGGTTTCTTCGAAAGCCAAATTGGTGTGCCGGGATAATATTGCAAGCTTCCAGATGTGGTATTATGCGAGTTAACAAGCATTTTTCAAACAATTTAGACAAACAATTTGGTCTGTATGATGACGGAATTGTGTGGTCTTGTCCAGGCTTCGGTATCATTATAATGATGGATTTCTTCCACTTTTTTGGGAAATAGCCAAGATGAATGATTCCATTAAATAGTTTGAAGACGACCTCTATAGCGCATTTTGAAAGTTCGATCAGCATCTTTGGGATCAATAGGACACCACCGGGAACCTTTTTTGGTTTTATGACTTTTGACTTTTTCGATTTATTTCGGCCGGAATGAAGGTGCGGCTGGCTGAGGGGAGGACTCTGGTTTAATTCCTGGCAGGAGGAATGAATTTGAGGCTGGGCTTGGCTGGAAGACACTTTGGAGATGTGTGGCGAATGTTTCAGCTCGGTCTTCGTCGCTGCGAGCCCAGCATCCCGAGGAGTTTCTTATCGGGGTGGTCGTTTCAATTGGGGCGCTAAGATTTGGGTGTGCCCTCCACAGGGCGTACTTTGTGCTTGTTGGCGAGAGATTCTGGATGTACCTCAGCTGAGCATTTTCTTCCTGTTGGTGAAGAGCCTGGTCGAGTGATCGGGTTGCTTCCTTAAGGCGTTGTTTTAAAGCTGGTGATCTGCTGTTTTGCCAATCACGACGCGTGCGCCTCTTTTCACGCACAAGCTGTTCGATTTGCTGATTAGATTTGAAGTGTTTGTTTCGGTCTACATCTTTCCTATGAGGAGTAGAGATTTTAGCTGCCGCAACGAGTACTTCTTCCAGGGCGCTCGTAGTGTAGTCGATGTCCGATTCCATGTTAAATTCCGGGGCGAGTTCTATGTGGGCACTCACGTACTTTTTGTATTTTAGCCAGTTCGTTTTTGGCGTCGTTAGGCTGAAGGGGTGTTCGGTTATTTCTGGGCTCTAAAGAAGCGTTAGAAGCACAGGCGAGTGGTCTGATGATAAGTCCGAGACTGCATTGGCACTTATTAGATTGTGAGGTATGTTTTTTGTCACCACAAAATCAATAAGGTCTGGGAGCTTTCATAGGTCAGTTAGCCAGTGTGTGGGATTTTTAGGGGAAACATAGTCCAGTTTATTTTTCACATTTATAATTGCATTGTACAATTGTCTTTCTTTGGGAGTCACTAGACGTGATCCCCAGTGCGTATGTTTGGCGTTGTAGTCTCCTGCGGCTATAAATCGATCCCCAAGTGAATTGTAGAAGTCCATAAATTGTCCTTCCGAGATTGAGAAACGAGGAGGGCAGTAAACGGCAGCGATTGAAAGGATTCCGTTGCTTGACTGAATTTGTATCGATGTGGCCTGCAAGAAGTTTGTTGCAAACCTTTTGTGAAAGTGGTGTTTAATGCGTTCTCTGATTAGAACTCGAGTTCCGCCGTGGGCTTCCCCATCTGGATGATCTGTGCGGTAGATTGTGTAGTCTCTTATATGAAAGTTGTATTTGCTTGTAAGATGCGTTACCACCAGTAGCATAACGTCAATATGGTTTTCGGTTAAGAATTGTGATAATTCTAGTTTATGCCGTGAGACACCATTGGCGTTCCACATTGATATTCGTAGCACTGTATTTGAAGCCGAGAAAAAGCATGCGAGAAAAAGCAGTCGAAGCAACAGCTTAAAGGACATATTCCACAGATCATTGGATACATCAGACCCTATAATATCATCGGTTAACCTAGCCAACTGTATCAAACAACAAAACAGATTGATTCTTCCAAAAGAAGTATTAGAATTGCTCTACAGTCCCTTAAGGAGCGCTGATGATCAGTTTGAAAATATTGAAGACGATCCACTTAAGTTCAGGGATATGGAACTTGAGACCGAAAGAAGATGTTGATTAGGTGCGCATGTGAAACAGTTTAGATTATATTTTACCTTTCAGGCCTTCTTAATAACAATTACTTTAAACGGTTCGGGCGTAGCAACTGTAGAAAACATGTCCATAGTTCCTGCCAGAAAGTGTCGGTGACACGCCCTTTTTTAGTACCTAAGCTTATGAAAACCCAAAATAAAAAAACCAGACCTTAATATAATTGTTTGTTTTTACGTTATTTTTTTTGTTATCTAATTTTATATAACTTTGGAAGACATAAAATTTAGTTCCGCCCAGAAGGGCGGTGCCACGTCTTTTTCTCAAAATATGTTCCTTAGCTAACTAATCCCAAATCCCAATTAAAGAACCCAAATCAAAAAACAGAATCCAAATATTTTGTTTCGTTTAGAAGTTATTAATTGGCCAGAAAAAATGGTCATCCGGCCTATAGTGCAGTGGTGGGCAAAACTAACACATGTTTATACCCTTGCAGAGGGTATTATAATTTTGGTCAAAAGTGTGCAACGCAGTGAAGGAGCGTCTCCGACCCTATAAAGTATATATATTCTTGATCAGGATCACCTCCTGAGTTGATATGAGCATGTCCGTCTGTCCGTCTGTCCGTCTGTCTGTTTCTACGCGAACTAGTCTCTCAGTTTTAAAGCTATCGTCTTGAAACTTTGCACACACTCTTCTTTTCTTTGCACGCAGTATATAAGTCGGAACGGCCGGGATCGGCCGACTATATCCTATAGCTGCCATATAACTGAACGATCGGAAATGGTATAACTTTAGTGTTTTTGGAGTTTGAGAGTTCAAATTTGACATGAGAGCTATTTTTGGCAAACCATTACGGCATGCCAAATTTCATAACGATCGGCCGACTTTATCCCATAGCTGCCATATAACTGAACGATCGGAAATGGTATTCGGTAGAAATATCAACTTTCGTATTTTTGAAGATAGAAGCTTGGGACTTTTTTTAGATTTTGTATTGTATTAAATTGGATTATATATTCCTATTCCCATAAGGATCGGCCAACTATATCCGATGTTTGCGATATATATCCGGTTTTAACTGCAAGGGTATATAAACTTCGGCTCCGCTCGAAGTTAGCTTTCCTTTCTTGTTTAAATTTGAGTGTGTTCGTAGGCAGCAAAAAAAAAAGAGAGCAAGGTGTTCTCAGAGAGCTTTTTAAGAGCACTGAGAGGAAAAACTTTGTTGGTTTATTTTGTTTATCAAATATTTTGTAAATATAGGACAATATAGGTCACTTTTTTCTATTCAGACTTATAAAAGGGTATACAAAATTAACATAAATAACAATATGAAAAATTCAATTTAAAAAAAAAACAAACTTATAAAAAAAAAAATATATATATAATATATATATATATAATATATAATATATACATATAATATATAAATATAATGCGTGCAAAGGAAAGAAGTCATTAGTTTAAAACCTAGTGTGTAGGGGGGCGTTGGTTCCGCAAAAGTATTCCAGAATGGGGGTTGAAAAATTAGAAGTCGGGGGCGTCTTCAGTTTCAGTATAAAGAACGCGTTCAGCTTTATTGGCTGCGTACATCGAATTAATCACTTAAAAACTAGTGCAAGAAAGAGATCGCCGACAACCAACGAGCGAGAAGAGAGGGCACAGAGGGGCGAGTGTGGACGCGCTCTTCAGCGCGGGTGCGCTCTTTAGCGTGGGTGCGCTCTTTAGCGCGGGTGCGCTCTTCAGCGCGGATGCGCTCTTCAGGTAAGTGGCACCACGGCCACTCCGCCCCCCTTGCAATCGCTCGGGTTGCAATAGCTCCCTCGGTGTTATGGCTGGTGGCAGGCTCCGGACACGACCCATCCAAACACGGTGCTCTGGGCCACTGGCAGTCCGTCCTGGATCTTCAGGAAGCCCGGTTGAATAATCCGTGGGTACATATCTGCGCCCAGGACGACGGAGATTGTCGCTGGCAGATGGAATCGCTCATCCGCCAGGGTCACGCCTCGGAAGTGGGCACGCACCGCCTCGCTCAGCTCCCGGGACGGCGTACGAACTCGCACGTGAGGCTCGATCTTAAACATGACCTCCAGCCTAACGCTATCATCGGTCGTTGACCCGACGGTGGCGGAACACACCTGTTCGTCCCCCACGCTGGTAGTGGGCAGCCGGAAACACGCTGCGAGCGAGGCGTCGATGCAGCTCGAGGGCGTGCATGGGTCGATAAGGGCCCCCGTGTGGAAGGTCCGGGTCCCGGTGTCGATCCGCACTAGTGCAGTCGGCAGCACGTTGACGCTGTTCCGTTGCAGCAGCGATGCTACCCTCTCAGCGACCGCGTCCAGCGGGGGCCCCCGACGAGAGGCGGAACTTTGCCTAGGTGCGGATGACGCGGGCGGATGAGCGGTGGTTGGCAACCGAGGAGTGGCGGAAGAAGGCCGAGGATGTAACGACAAGTGCCGGGACGTCGGTGGCCGTGGATCGGGTTGGGATTGCCGGAAAGTGGCGGACCCAGGCCGAGGAGCACCCGAACCGCGCCGGGAGTTTGCGGATGACGGCCGGGCGCCAGACGAGACACTCTGTGTCCTGACTCCCGCGCTCCGTGACCGGTGCTCCTCTTGGCGTGCCTTGCGCCGAGCTCGCGGCTTCTCCACGAGATGCAGCAGCGTGTGGTGATCCTGTCCACACGTCCTTCAACCGTCACCCCGACGACAGGATCCGTCGGAGTGCTCGTGGGCCAGGCAGCTCGAGCAATACCGGTTCACAAGAACCGCTCGGAGCCGCTTCTCGGCGCTAAGGCGTAGGAAGCGCCGACACTTCTTTAAGGCGTGGATTCCATTGCAGACTCGGCAACGGTAGGATTGAATACCACGAGTACATCTGCTCTCCAGCGATGCGTGGGTGTTGCGTGGACGTGGCGACATCGTGTTGGCTATGGCTGACGGAAATATGATAAAGGAACAAATAACATGATCAGAATCGGTGTAATTGAAGGTTCGGAACTACGGGCAGAGCTACGGGACAGCACAATGGACAGGAACATTGGAGCGGAAGAAATGTTTACTGTGGGTAGGCGGACGCGTCCAACGGAAGAAGCACGACCTTAACAACGGGCCGCTTTACGAGCCCTCGCGCGGTGCGGATGTCGATCACGCGGACATGGCCATCAGAGCCGGGATACACCGCGTCAACCCTGCCTAAACGCCACTCATTGGACGGAAGGTTGTCTTCCTTGATGACGACCATATCCCCAACGCGGAGGTCCCTCGTAGGGGCTCGCCACTTGTTTCTCTTATGGAGCTCCTTGAGGTACTCCTCCTTCCACCGGAGCTGAAATTGCTGCTGAAGCGCCTTGAGGTGTTGCCAACGATTGATGATGGAATTGGTGTCCCCCTTTATCTAGGGCTCGACCGTGGCGAGAAGTGGTCCTCCCACAAGAAAGTGCCCGGGTGTAAGAGCTAGCAGGTCAGCAGGGTCTTCGGACATTGGCGCGAGTGGCCGCGAATTCAGGCACGCCTCGATCTTCGCCAGGAGAGTAGCCAGCTCCTCAAAGGTGTATTTTCGCGTGGCGGCGGACTTGTAAAACAAGGTCTTGAAGCTCTTGACCCCTGCTTCCCAAAGGCCCCCATGTGGGGAGCTCCCGGAGGAATGAAATGCCAGTGAAGCTGCTGGTGACTATAGGCACCGGTCACAGCCCCCTTTAGGCTCTGGAGAAAATCGCGGGATAGTAGAGCAGCTGCTCCCACAAAGGTCTTCCCGTTGTCGGACTGCACTTGACGGGGGCATCCTCTCCGGGACACGAACCGTGCGAAAGCTGCCAGAAATTTCTCGGTCGTAAGGTCCGACGTAGGCTCTAGATGGATGGCCTTAGTGGAGAAACACACAAACACCAACACATAACCCTTTGTGATGAGACAGGCCCTCCCCGTATAGTTTTTTATCTCGAAGGGACCGGCATAATCCACACCGGTGTGCGTGAACGGGCGCGAGAAGGACTTCCGTTCCTTGGGTAGCTCTCCCATGAGTTGCGTCTGCAACTTCTTCTTGTGGATGACACATACCTTACAAGAATGGACAACGGACTTGACCAAATTCCTCACCCTTGGAATCCAGAACTTGGCCCGGATCAGACGGATCATCAGCTGACTGCCACCGTGCAGCGTGATGCGATGTGTAAAATGAACCAGGAATCGAGACAGCTGACAGTCGTACGGAAGGATAATAGGGTGCCGTTCGTCATATTGGAGAAGCTCAGAGGACGTGACCCGGCCGCAGGCTCTCATAAGGCCTTGCGAATCCACGAAGGGGTTCAGATTCTGAATCGGACTGGATGCCGATATTGGACGCTTTTCGCTTAAGCAGCCCATCTCAGAGACGAAGTGTCTGCGCTGAGTGACGGAAACTAGAAGACGTTCAGCCGACGTAACCTCATTAGCGGTCAGGTGCTCTTCAAACGAGGGTCGAATCTTCTGCGCGCGCTGGATGAAGCGAATAACATAGGCAAGGACTCGTAATGCCTTGTCGAGTGTGGAAAAACGCTCAAGGAGATCTTCGGGGGGTACTTTCGCGACATGGGCCTTGACTGCTCGCTTCTCGAGTTCAGTCACGGGGGCATCATAGCCTTGAGTGGGCCAGTCGCTGCGAGGCTTCTGCAGCCAGTCAGGACCGTGCCACCACAACTGGTTATCTGCAAGATCTTGGAGAGCTACGCCCCGGCTAGCGAGATCCGCAGGGTTATGCTCGGAGCGGACATGTGCCCATTTCTGCACGTCGGTGAACTGGGTGATCTTGGTCACCCGGTTGGCCACGAACGTTGTCCACTGGCACGCTGGCTTATGCAGCCACGCGAGGATAATAGTCCAGTCGGTCCAACAGTATAGGGCAGACGCGGCCCCTGGCATTTGTGCAGAACGGCGGTGGCCATCTCGGACAACAACAAGGCACCGCACAGTTCTAGTCGAGGGAGCGACACCGTCTTAACTGGGGCCACCCGAGTCTTTGCAGTCAGCAGGGTCACTATTACCGTGGACCCGATTTCGACACGAACCTAAATTGCTGCGCCGTACGCCTTCTGTGAAGCGTCGCAGAACCCGTGGTGTTCGACCTTTAGGTGTGGTCGGAACGCGAGCCATCGAGGAACACGAATCTGATCGAGCACCGAGTAATTCTTTAGGAAGTCAACCCATCGCTGACAGAAATCTTGAGGGAGGGCGTCATCCCACCCTAGATCCAGAAGCCAAATGTCTTGCATGAACATTTTTTGCCCGAACAATGAAAGGAGCGAGCCAACCTGCTGGATCGAACAATTTCGCAATTTGGGAGAGGACTTGGCGCTTTGTGAAAACCGAGCCGGAAGTCAATTCTGGCGGGACAAAAAAGAATTCATCAGTCGTCGCTTTCCACCGCACGCCGAGTTTCTTGGCCGTGCTCTCTGCATCGATGTCGAGAAAGTCAGCACGGAGACGGTGATCGATCGGAATGTCGGCCAGGATTGCCTTGTTATTCGACGTCCATTTCCTAAGTGGGAGCCCTGCTGACTCTAGGGCCCCTTTCAGCTCCCGAATCGAAGCTTGGGCTTCAGTTTTGGAGTCTGCCCCCGCGAGAACGTCATCAACGTACATAAACTGCCGGATAATTTGGCTTGCCTGCGGATACTTCGACTCTTCGTCGTCAGCGAGCTGTCGCAGCACACGGATCGCCAGGAACGGGGCACAATTGACACCGAAGGTGACCGTTTTCAACTCGTAGTCGCGGATATCCCCATCGGGATTGCGAAACAAATCACGTTGGAGCGGAGTATGCTTGGGGTCTACCCAAATTTGCCGATACATCTTCTCGATGTCGGCGTTGATGACAAACCTAAAGTACCGCCACTTTAGGATTTGAATCGTCAGGTCGGATTGTAAGACCGGGCCCGCGTAAAGAATGTCGTTCAGACTGGTCCCGTTTGCGGACGGGCTCGAAGCATTGAAGACCACTCGCACCTTGGTGGTCGTGCTTTCGGGCTTGAAGACGGCATGATGTGGAAGATAGTAGGTAGCGGAATTGCTCGCGGGAGAGACCTCGGTCATGTGGCCTAAGTCGATGTACTCCTGAATTACCGAGTCATAGCGGGCCTTAAGGGGCGGGTCCCTCTTCAGGCGCTGCTCGTTACGCAGAAACTGAGCAAGGGCAAAGGACCGTGAAGCCGCTAGCTCGGAACCCTTCTGCCCGGGGTCGCGTACGGGGAGCGTCACAACGTACTTGCCACACTCGTCTCTTTTCGTCGTCTGGACAAAATTGTGCTCGCAAACGGAATCCGATTCCGAACTTATCGGTGTGGGCACATCTTCCACCTCCCAGAATTTTGTGAGGAGCTGATCCAGTGAGTCACCGAGGCTGGGGGCCACTCGTGTGGAAAAAACGGACACGCTGCGGGGATTGGCTGGAGATAATGGGCCTGTCAGCACCCATCCAAAAATGGTCTCCTGACCGAGAAGCGACCCGCATATGTTAGCCTTGGAATTACCGAGGAGAATGGACGGAAGAATGTCAGCTCCTATTAGTACATCGACTTGGGAGCTCTCAAAGAAATTGGGGTCCGCCAGGGGAATGTCGGGCAGCCCCTTGAGACGATCTCGCGGAATCGGGTATGATGGCAGATTTCCTGCCAACTGCGGCAGAACGTAGGCCGCAGTCTCTAATTGTAGCCCGGGTCTAGACGGCGACCGAATGGAGAAATGGCACAATTTTGTAGACTGCGCGGAAATGGTCTGATTAAGGCCGGAAACTTGGGCTTGAATCGTCTTGAAGGGTGGTTTGACGAGGTTGAACAGTCGTTCCGTTATGAAGGTCGCTTCGGACCCTGAGTCTATCAGAGCTCGTGCCTGGAAGCTGCACCCCAAATGGCCCACGTTGATAAGGGCCGTGCCTAGTAGGACGGCTCCTGACCCGGAAGCGAAACACACCTGCACATCCGACTGATCCTCTGAGCCGTTTGTGCTTCTGGAAGTCTGTGCGGGTCGAGCCCTTGCTGTCGTAGGCGGACTTGGAGCGGTGGCGAACGGATTGCCGCAATGCAGAAGGGTGTGGTGTCGGCTGTGACATGTGAAGCAGGTATGGGCGCTCGTGCAGTCTCGTTGCTGGTGCCCTCGGGCAAAACAGTTCAAACATAGCTGCTTCCTTTTAATGGAGTCCGAGCGCCCATTTACGTCCATTTCCAAGAACCGTTCTCCCTCGAACAGAGATCGCAACCCTTGGGGCCCGGAACCACTCGAGTCTCGTATGAGTGGAGCCTTCGAGCAGGGGCAGTAGGAGTTCCCGACCTTGGCGGAAGTTGCCCGAAGCCACTAGGTCTGACGTCGTCGATCGCTTCCAGAGTGCGATGGCGCTCTGTCAGGAAGTTGTCTAATTCCTTCCATGTTGGAATTTCGGCCTTGTTATGAACGGATTGCTCCCACATGGAAAGTGTGGCTTTGGGGAGCTTTGACGAAATCATAAACACCAGGAAGCAGTCCCAAGCCTCAACATTGATGGCGGACATTGCTAGGGCTGTCAGACAACTCTGAATGGTGGCTTGGAGCTCCTTCAGCGCGACCCCGGACTCTTGAGAAATAGCCTGGAGGTTGAAAAGGATTTTCAACTGGCTATTGACCAGTAGCCGCCGGTTCTCAAAGCGGTCTGTGTGGCTTTGCCAAGCGACGACAAACCCCTCATGGGTAAGCGGAGCCTTAGAGACAATGGCGTGGGCGTCTCCACTTGTTTTGGACAGTAAGTGGAACAACCTCTCTACCGGGGTGAGCCGCGAGTTTTGGATGTAAATGGCCGTAAACAAGTCTCTGAAGGTGGGCCACCGAAGATAATCACCCGCGAAGACCTCGGTATCCACCGGAGGTAACCGGCAGCCTGTAGGCGCGGGCGTGTGGACATTGACGGAAGCCTGAGTGGATTGGGAAGCAATTTTCTCCCGAAGCTGGGCAATACATCTCGAATAGACGGAGTAGCAGTAGTTGTACTTCGATTCCAGCACGGTCGAGGTGGCCACATTGTCGTCTGATACGGCTAGTAAATCGGAGCAGCTCTCATAGCTTTTCTCCACCTTCTCCCACATGGCCCGAATTTGGTCCCGATGGACCTCGCAAATGTATTGGGAGCCTCCTTCCGTTTCTCTGGCGCCCGGAGTATTTATGTTAGCCTCAAATTGGCTAATTCGATCCGTTGTGGCGATGAACTTTTTCAGCGCCACGTCGACCGCACTTTGAGCCATTTTTGCAACGGAACGAGTCTGCCTCTGTGAAGGACCGGGGATTGTATCGACGGATTCGTCACTCTTTGCCCTTGGAATGGCACTGTACGCCTTAGGCTTTAAAAGAGGCGTCCGCGGAGAAGCGGATTGAGATCTGTCCAGACGGATGGTTGGGATCGGACGTGGCTTTTGGTCGTCTCCCGTGGGCATTCTCAGACACCAATACGCTGGTCAGAACTTGTCGACTGACGCGCGCAATGGGAGCCTCGTACGAAGCGGTAGCCGGTCACTAATGTGATGAGACCGGTGAGATCGCGGACGAATTGCGATTGCAAGGCCAAGTGGGAATTAGAAGCGCTGATGTCGAGAGGAACGTCGGATGCGGCACAATTCGGAAGTGGGAGAAACTTCAGGAAGCCAAAAGAAACCCAGAAGGGCCAAGGTTCGTTGAGATTCTAGGCGGATTTTGCCAGATGCGAAGTAGAAGCAGCGTTAGGAAAATGACGGAACGGAAAATGGACAAGGCCCGGAAAATTCGTGATCGTTCGGAAAAATAATTGATGACTGTCTATATATGTATGTCTGTATATTTCGACCAGTATGGCTCGTACGTAAATATTCAATTCCTGACTATTTTCGAATTTGCGGAGCCGGAAAGGTGGACTTGACCTTGGCTTGGATTGAACACAGAGAAAAAAAAAAAATAATTAATTTTTGCCTAATTGGCGGATTTAATTATTATGGAAACAGACGGGTGGAGTTGAAAATTTCAATTCTTAATCAATGGAGGTTAAGGAACCTGAAGCTGGAACGGTGGAATTGAAACCGCGGCTAAGTTCAGAAAGAAGATCGACAATTAAATTATTTAATTATAATTTTTTTTTTTTTTTTATTTTTTACCGGTCAGAACCTTTCAGAATTTGGAAATGGCTTGTGCATCAATAAGAGCATCAGCTAGCATTCCTGTATTCATCATAAAGCTTAGAGGCCCAGACGACCGAGGGGCGCTCAAGAAACGATTTGTTAGAATATATTAAGCTATTTTTCAATTATTAAGCTAGGAGGAGTTAGTAAGGAAATTTAAAAGTCTATATTTTAAGTTAGAGGGACAGGAAAGAGATGTAATAGAGGAGAAAAGGGTCATGTCGGGTCGTTGAAAAAGGGTCGTTGTTATGTCGAACTACAACGGCTAAGGAACAGAGGACTAAAGTTTCGAGTCCTTCTATTAGGAATGTTAAATTTTAAGCGTTTTAGTAAATGCTGGCTATCTACATCCCCGTTAATAAGGTTATGCAGAAAGACTACACCGAGCATTGTCCTACGATTTGTTAAGCTAGGTACGTTTATGAGTAAGAGTCTACTATAATAAGATGGAAGGTGAAGATTTGCATCGCAGTTTAGACCTCTAAGTTAAAAAGTTAGGAAATTCTTTTGTACGGATTCTATGCGGTCCTGATGTACTCCATATTGGGGACTCCAGACACATGAACCGTACTCCAGTATAGGACGGACCAAAGAAATTAATAGTGTTTTGGTTATATAGGGGTCATTAAATTCTTTTGACCACCTTTTGATAAAACCAAGGACTCCTTTAGCCTTATTAACCATTAAGGAAATATGGTCGGCAAATTTAAGTTTGATGTCTAATAGGATGCCGAGATCATTAACCTGGGTTAATTTTTCTAAGGCTATCCCATTAATAGAATAAGTAGCTTGCAGAGGGCAAGAACGATAAAGACATATGTTTGCATTTAGATCCATTAAGTATTAGATCATTAGCTAAACACCATTTTTGAAAGTTATCAAGGTCAGACTGAAGACTGCATTGGGCAGAGATGGATTTGTACTGAAGACAAAGCTTTACATCATCTGCATACATAAGAACTAGAGAGTTCGTTAAAGCAGGGGGCAAGTCGTTTATAAAAAGCGTAAATAATAACGGGCCAAGATGACTTCCTTGAGGGACGCCGGATGTAGCACGGACCAGACGGGACTGAATGTTTTTAAATAAAACTCTTTGTGTCCTTCCGTCTAGGTAGCTGGAGATCCACGTTAAGAGGTCTTTAGGAAAACCCAGTATATTCAGTTTACTCAACAAGAGTGAGTGATTAACTGAATCAAATGCTTTGCTGAAGTCTGTGTAAAATACATCGGTTTGATATCCCTTACAAAAGCCATCTATGACAAAGGATGTCAACTCCAATAAGTTTGTGGTGGTGGAGCGACGCTTAATAAAGCCATGCTGACAAGGAGTGATAATCGAAGAGCAAAGGTGTTGCAAATGAGGGGTAATTAATTTTTCAAATAACTTTGGAATTGCCGACAACTTAGAGATGCCTCTGTAGTTGGCAGCCTCAGACTTTTTCCCTTTTTTATGTAGGGGAATTATAAATGATTCCTTCCACTTAAGGGGAAAAATCGAGGTTTCCAAAGATAAGTTGAAAAGTCTAAGTAGAGGTTTGCACAGATCCCTGGCACAGTATTTTAGCACACAGCCTGGTACTCCATCGGGGCCTGGCGAATAAATGGGTTTGACCCTTAAAAGACCAGATAATAAGTTGTTCTCAAAAAAAGACGGACAGAAAATAAGATTTGCTGCTTGAATGTTATATGCGTAAGGCTGATCAGTCAATTTTGGAGGAGAATAAGTTGCTTGAAAAAATTCTGCGAATAGATCGGCAATGGCCTGATCAGAAGTCGCAGAGGAATTTTCAAACGTAAGCAAGGGTGAAAAAGATACGTGTTTACGCTTAGTGTTTACAAAATTATAAAACTGCTTTGGATCCTGAGTAAATTGTATCCGGCAGCGGTCAATATAATTCCTATAACATTCAGCGTTATGCACGGTAAAATTCGAACGAGCTAGTAGGTATCTTGAGAAATCAACACTACTGCAGGTTTTTTTATATTTAAGTAAAAGCTTATTTTTTTATTTTTTAAGTTAGCGAGGCACCTTGTAAACCAAGGAGGATTCGTTGAAGCGGACGGATATTTCCAAGGCACACATGAGTCAAAAAATTTATTTAAAGTAAAATAAAATTTTTCTAAAGTGACATTAAGATCAGTGCACGCCAGAATATCAGACCAGTCAAATTTATCAATAAGGCTATTAAGTTTCTGAAAATCAGCTTTACGGAAACAGCGAATCTTATTTACCACGCTCGGAGACAACTGATCGATACCAGGAGTGGTTTCGATTGAGACCTCCAGTGTGGGGTGATATGGATCCTCTGGGGATGAAAGGGGAAAAGCTCTGGAGAGAGCAGTACCATCAGGATCAGATACAAAACATAAGTCTAAAAGCCGACCTAGCGAATTTCTAACATGATTGATCTGACTTAGGGACATGTCAAACATGCCCGCGGTGAAGTCATGGTAAGTTATAAGTGACAAAGATGGTGAGTTATCGACGTTGGACCACTTTAATTCTGGGATATTAAAGTCGCCCACCGCTACGAGTTGGTCACGATCCGTCATAAGATTAGAGACGTATCGAATGGCGGACAAATGCTGCCAATATGTAGGCGGTTCAGACATAGGAGGTATATATGAACATGTAATGTATAAAGCTTTAACGGACATAGTGATTTTAACGCAAATAAATTCTATGTCACCAAACTCATGGGATTTCACCTCTTCAGAAGCAAGAGTAGAGTCTACCGAAATGAGGACTCCACCTCCTCTTCGCTGAGATCGATCCCGTCTAAAAGTGGTGTACTTACTTGGAAAAACTTCGGGACTAAAGATCTCCGGATTTAACCAAGTTTCTGTAAATGCTATTATATGGGATGCAAAGAAAGAACTATCAGAATATAGCTTGGGGAGTTTGCTACGTGGCCCCCTAGTATTCTGATAGGTAAGAGTTAATGAGGAAACTAGTTTTTTGGGTTAGTAGCCAAAGAAGAGGTGGAGGGTTGGTCAGTGGTTCCGATATTGGGAAGTCTCACTCCCACTGGTTTTTTAACTTTTTTCTTCACGGAACTAGGCTGATGTTCTTGCACGAAAAGATTCTCTGGCCAAAAACTGGGAGAACAAATCGTCTTGAACATCAGCGCGGGCACACGAATCTTGAAAGAAGACGTGCGCCGTGTATAATTATACTTAAATTTAGTTATATCCTCCACCTTTATATCGGCTTTTGTTTTGGCTTTGATATAAGCCGAGATATCAATCTCTGAAGTATCAGGGGAAAGCCGAGAAACAAATATATGTTTCGATGGAGGAATCACCTGTAAGGGTTTTGGTGTCGCAGGTACAAGAACTGCAGCATCAGTCGGTGCCGGTGGTCCGGACTGTGGATTACCCTTTTGGATGACCCTAATGGGGGTTTCGTTCCCTAGGACCTGGGGCATCACTTGAAGGGATGCCATGGCGGACATATCGGACAATTGCTCATTATCCCTGAGAAATTCGAACGAATTTTTCTTAGTTCTAGCCCTTGGGGTGGCCAGAGATATAAGCGGCTGCATTAATGTCGGCTGAGCAGGCTGAGGCGGATCAGAAACATCGGATTTCTTACGCTTAGGGGACTCATTTAGCAGCTGAAGGCCACTAAACTGAGTGTCTAGCGCACAGAGCTGTTCATTGATTTTACGAAAACCAGTGATCAGCTCTTTAAATCCATTTTTGGTCTGTCTCATGAACGACCTTCGCCTTGCACAGCACGACAATTTTCACAACAATAATGTATCCCAGACCTACGGGAAATGGCATCCGAAACTGATGCAGTGAAACCGGCACACTTGGCGTGCACGACGTTTTCACATAACCAGCAATGGATGCTAGGCTGCGATGTGGAAATTGTCTTGTTACAAGACTTAATGGCACAGACCAGTTTAAATTCCATTTTATTTTATTTTTTTTTTTTTTTTATTTAATAAGACAAAAATTAATATTTAAAAAGTTAAAAAACACAATACCTTGAACCACTGTGCCGAACAAGAAGCCGAAGCGGGAGCTTTGAAAGAGTGCAAAAGAGAAATGCAGAAATATAGATAAGCCGGGGAAGAAGCAGAGCTGAGCTATGCTTGGAATAGAATTTAGGCAAATTATTAATTCGACTCCAAATATACCACAGCACTCGTGAAGCGATACGGTTTAGGCTTTAAAATTGTTAAGATTCACAAGACTTAATTCACAAGTATGTAAACACCGGTTTACCAATGTTTATCATAAACGCAGTGCTCACAAAAAAAACACGACCGTTCGCTTGAAAGAAAGAGAGGGAAGTGATTTCGATAATTAAATTTTCGATTTAATTATTGAGTGGCCGGAAAGGTGAATTAAAATCCCTGGCCCTGTGCTCGGACGGAAAATACGAAATAAATAAATTTGTGTAGTTGTAAATATAAATAAATAAATTTATAATTAATTGATTTTTTTTTGTAATTTGTTTGGTTATATATTTCCTGAAATTGGAGGCAGAAAATATTAAGAAATATATGGGCATACATGCAAGTAGGGCAAGGGCATGTGGGGCATATGATGGCACAGTGGAACGTCGATAAGTGGACTGTATGGTTAAATTTTATCGGTTATATATTTCCTGAAATCGGAGGCAAATATTTGGAGATATGTGGACATGCATGCAGGTACGGATATATTTAAGGGCATGTGGGCATATGTTGGCACAGTGGAGCGTCGATAATGTGTAACTGCGGAAACGGAAAAGTTATGTGGTGTAAAAAATTGGGGATGAAAAACCAATATTACGACAGCGGCGGACTGTTCGGTGAACTTGGAGATTCCCGGAACCACTTCACACCGGCTGGCCAATATTAATTATGCCGTTTTATTTTTATATTTTTTTTTACCACACACTTTCACTGTTCACTTGCCGATTTTTTTTTTTTTTTTTTTTGCGGATTAACTGCACCAAACACAATGTATGTGTGTATTCATGTACATATGCCTCGACCGTTGGCGAGCGAACGGATAACGGAAAAGCCAAAAACGGCGAGGAATATGGCGAGGCACACACAACGGAGATGGATGGAAAATTTGGTAATTTTTTGTCTTAGAAAAGTCTCAAGCTGCCGTGGTGCCGGAAAACTCGGACTTGGAGTTGACACTGAGGGAAAAACAATCTTGCAGCAGTGTGAACGAAATTTTATGTTCGGACCACTGCTGAAGACCGGCAGAGAGACGGAGACGGAAAAAATTTCGTACTTATCTTTTGGGCGGAACAATGCCTGGACTGGTGGATCCAAAATATCCTGAATATCCTGGGATCCGGCTCGAAGGACCAAAATGTGTAGGGGGGCGTTGGTTCCGCAAAAGTATTCCAGAATGGGGGTTGAAAAATTAGAAGTCGGGTGCGTCTTCAGTTTCAGTATAAAGAACGCGTTCAGCTTTATTGGCTGCGTACATCGAATTAATGACTTAAAAACTAGTGCAAGAAAGAGATCGCCGACAACCAACGAGCGAGAAGAGAGGGCACAGAGGGGCGAGTGTGGACGCGCTCTTCAGCGTGTGTGCGCACCACACACGCTGACACGCGCACCACACGCTGAGTGGCACCACGGCCCCTCACCTAAACACCTAGATACAAGTTTGCGAAGAAACAGCATTTGTAGGTGGTACCAAACATTGAGTAAAGTTTCAAAATTTCGTCTCTTAAAATTGCGTACTTTTTTAAATATGTCCTTCCAAGACTTTTCACCACTGTCTAATGGAACATTAAAATCGTTCGTATTTTATTCAACTCTGCTTGAAAAGAAATGTTGAATTGATCTATATTGCATGTAAATGGGTTGTCGTTTAACTCAATACAACTTTGGATTAATTTAAAATCATTAAATCTGTTCATAAAACTGCTAAAAATTCCTTTAACTATTTCTGCATACTTAGGAGATTTTAATTTTGGTTCTATTTGTAAATTTAAAAATGTTTCTGATGTTTTTTTAAGACTAGAAAAACTACCTGATTCCAGTTCACTAATTAATATTACCAACTTCATACTAAAATTTTGAATGATATTAGCTAAAAAAAAAAATTTTTTTGTTTTTCCCTTGCAGAGTTAGGTTAAATTTATTAAGAATTTCGGTTAAATCACAGAGAAAAGCTAAGTCTTGTATAAAATCAGAATTTTCCAGGATTTGAGTTTTCAGGATTGAAAAAAAAGTATAATTTCTTTTTGCAAATTGAAAAGGCGCTCAAAACTACGACCACGGCTGAGCCATCGTACTTCAGTGTGCAGTAAAATATCAGAATATTTCGCGTCAACACTTTTTAAAAAATCCTTAAATAACCTGTATGTTAATAAATTGTGACCACCTCTTATTTTATTATAATTTTTAATTGAAATGTCCATAAAATTTACCAAATTTAAATGTTTTGAAAAACATTGTTGGCTTGTTGGTGTATGAAGCAGTGCAACGTGGGACAAACACATACCCACAAGTCCTTTCTTGTTTCCTTTCATGACTTATGCCCCGTCAGTGCACACAAAAGATAATTTTTCTTTATCTACGAATTTAAACAAATTTTCGTCGATACTTTGAAATAATTTATCTCCTGTTACACTGCCGTGCAATGAAACAACAGTAAAAAACTATTTCCAACCCAATTTCTGAACAAATTTTTCTCAGTGGAAACATTTCGATTTTTAATTTGTGCTGTCAAATGAATCAAAATGAGAGCAAATGAGAGAGTTCTAAAAAATATTTGAGAGAGTGCTCACACTTTCAGTGTGCCGGCAGCGCTGCGGCAGAATTTCTTACCCTATACTCGCGTTCTATGTAAAATGAGAGTTTGCCCACCACTGCATTAATATCTTAAATTTAAAAAAAGGGATTTTGGCCAACAAAAGTGGTTGGAAAAACATAAGGCCATTCACCTTGGCTTGAACAAAATCTTTGCCAATAGATGAATTTACTGCTTGGCTGCCGGTGACGCAGACTGCCGCAGTTTGCGTGGAGTAAAGGATGTAGTTTTCTCTCTTAGCTTTCTCGCTCGCTAATAAGGGCTTCATTAACACATTTCTCTCTTACATAATGTTGGAGTAGGCTATTTTCCACAAGTTAAGGGTAATCTGAACTATCTTATTAGCCGCCTGCTTGTCTCTATAATGCCCAATTGCGACCGGCAACATGTGCCTGTTCCGTCTTGTTGGCGACTGCGCTTTTTGGACAGAAAGCACTTTGCCTCTTGCGTCCATGTGGTTCCCAGATTCCTAAAAAAAAATGTTTAACAAATTCACATATATTTCATATATTTACGCTCGCTGTCTCCCCAAGCACATGGGTAAGGGTGTGCCGCAATTTAAGGGGATCCAAGACCTCCTTCACTCTTTCCTTCCGGTCTTCTTCACTCTTTTGGTAACTTTGCTTAGCTTTCGTCTTGTCGGGTAGTTACCAGCTTAAGAAGCTCGCCATAAGAGTTTCCCACATTTTTAGTGTCGATCGGGACGGTTTTTCTTTGTAGCCACTTTTCCCGCAGTTATCTGACTTTCCTTCGAGAGAGAGTTCCCCGAGCGCTCGCGTTTTTACAAACTTACTATAAGTCTCCCGAGTGGAGGTAGGTAGAGTTTCCTCTTCGACGCTTTTCCGTTTCGCGAATTCGTTGGTAACTTCGTTTAGATTTCGTCTTGTCGGTGGGTTACCAGCTTGAGCAGCTCGCCATAAGAGTTTCCCCCATTTCCATCGGGAATTTCCATCCCCCATCGATCGGGACGGTTTTTCTTTTCAGGCACCTTTCCCGCAGTTGTCTGACTTGCCCCTGAGAAGGGCTTCCCCGTGCGCTCGCGTTTTCACAACCTTGCTATAAGTCTCTCGAGTGGGTGTAGTTTGCGGTTGCGGTGCCTCTTCGACGCTTTTCGGTTTTGCGAATTTGTCACGTTCGTCCCTGGTCCTGCCCCTAAGGGCCATACGGCTTCCCTCTTAAAGCAATCGTTGCAACTCATCGCGAAGGCGTGCTTTGTCCCCTGGTTGATGCTGTGCACCTTTCACCCGTTGACCTTTGTCAGCAGATCCTCTAGGATCGCACCCATCTCGTAGATGGGAGCCAGGGGAGTCTTGGTTTTTTTCTCCCGATGCGATGAGGGTGACAGCCGATCGCGTTGTCTTTTAGAAAGGCAGTCGTTGTCTTTTGCGGGGGAACCCTCTTTATTTTGCTTCCGTGGCCGAACGTCTGAAGCTCTTCTAAGGGGTCACTGGTGGCCTTATAGGGACCACCGGCCAAGTGTGCTGCCGGTGGAGCAGTTTTGTTGAGAATATTAGTTCGGGCCTTCAGAATTCTTGCCCTGGCCGTGGAGATTTTCTCGGGTGGGTTCCACTATTGTGGGCCTTCTGAACTAGTTTCTTGTGTTTTTTTTTAACATTTTATACCTGCTGCCAGGTTTGCAGTTCAATGTGGCGCAGACGCCATTACGTCACCTAGTATAAATTTTCGACGAGGGAGAGGGACAAAGAGAGTTGGGACATCCATCAAAGCTTCGATGGGGTACATTGTGTGTACCGCCCTGCTCGGTCGCCAGTGCCCTTTTACCCAGGTGTACCTTTTAATTATACAATTAAACAGATGTAGCTTTAATTGTTTTAAAATATTTTACAGCAAATGACAGTATTCGGGGGCGCTTACCTGGTATCGCCCAGTTTATGGCTTCGTATTTTTGCACAAGATCCGCGAGAGCCTTTTCTTTTTTAAAATGATAATTTAACAGTTTTAGTGCGCGGAGCTTTGAATTGCTTTTTTTTAATTGGGCCCATAAGTGTGTGAGCTTTTGCAGTCGTTCATCGAAATATACCTCCTTAAGGCGTTGTTCTGTTGAGTCCTTTGTAAAGATTCTAATTAACCTTTGGATGGCTGTGTTACTTTATAATTGCTTATCGATGATCATTCATATTTTTGCTTTTAACTAAAGGTTTTTAACGTTTAGCCTGGCGTGGGTCTTATGTATAATTTGTGATCCTTTAAGATGATGACGTCGGGGTTTGTTGATTCAGTTTCTGTTAGATGATTCTAAATGATTTTCGCTCCAAGAACTATTTTTATACCCTTGCAGAGGGTATTATAATTTTGGTCAAAAGTGTGCAACGCAGTGAAGGAGACATCTCCGACCCTATTAAGTATAAATATTCTTGATCAGGATCACCTCCTGAGTTGATATAAGCATGTCCGTCTGTCTGTCTCTTTCTCATTTTCCCAATTGCTCATTTTCCCTGAGAAATTCGGACGAATTGTTCTCAGTTCTAGCCCTTGGGGTGGCCAGAGATATGAGCGGCTGCATTAATGTCGGCTGAGCAGGCTTAGGCGGATCAGAAACAGCGAAACAGAACAGAACAGAAACGGATTTCTTTCGCTTAGGGGACTCATTTAGCAGTTGGAGGCCACTAAACTGAATGTCAAGCGCACAGAGGTGGTCATTGATTTTACGAAAACCAGTGATCAGCTCTTTAAATCCATTTTTGGTCTGTCTCATGAACTACATCATTTCGCCTTGGACACCAAGACAATTTTCAGAACAATAATGTATACCGGACCTACGGGAAATGGCATCCGAAACTAAGGCAGTGAACGATGTTTTCACATAGCCAACAATGGATGGTAGGCTGGGATGAGGAAATTGTCTTGTTACTTGTGACTTCATAGATCAGACCAGTTTAAATTCCATATTTATACCCTTGCAGAGGGTATTATAATTTTGTCCAAAAGTGTGCAACGCAGTGAAGGAGACATCTCCGACCCTATAAAGTATATATATTCTTGATCAGGATCACCTCCTGAGTCGATATGAGCACGTCCGTCTGTCCGTCTGTCCGTCTGTCTGTCTGTCTGTTTCTACGCGAACTTCTATCCTTTGCACGCAGTATATTAGTCGGAACGACCGGGATCGGCCGACTATATCCTATAGCTGCCATATAACTGAATGATCGGAAATGGTATAACTTTGGTGTTTAAAAAAAAGTTAAAAAAAAGTTTAAAAAACACTATACCTTGAACCACTGTGCCAAATAGGAAGCCGAAGGGGGAGCTTTGAAGAGTGCAAAGGAAAAATGCAGAAATATAGATAAGACGGGGAAGAAGCAGAGCTGAGCTATGCTTGGAATTGAATTTAGACAAATTATTAATTCGCCTTCAAATATACCACAGCACTCGCGAATCGAATCGACCTACGCCGGTAGGTTAAAATTTAGATTCTCAATAGATTTGATTCACAATTAAGTAAACACCCGTTTACCAATATTTATCATAAACGCAGTGCGCGCAAAAAAAAACACGACCTTTCGCTTAAGATGAAGAGAGAGAAGAGGCCCATTTCCAGGCTTTTGTTTACGAGCTTAAGTTTTAGGCCAAGTCCAGACGATGTGTTGTTTTGTTCTGGAAAGCCCCCCGACAAATGTTGAGGTCATTTTTCAGAATCTGGTGCAGTCGATGCTAGTTCACTTAAGGCAATTTTTTTACTCAGTTTTTACTTATTTTTACTTTTCTTTAAGTGGCTAGCATCCTATAAATGTTTTCCCTCCCCTTGACAGTTTTTCAATATTACCCTTGCGCTCTAAAACTTCATAAGTTGTGGTATCGAAATTTGGTGTCCACTTATTTGAGAATACTACATTATTCATAAAAACTTGATCGCCCACCTGAGTCCCAATCTCTTTCGAGCCTTTTTTCCTATCCGCATCTACTTTTCCTATATTTTTTTCTATCCAATCATTGTCTTTCTCTTAAGAGTCATGAATCTCACATAATAGGTCTTGAAAGTTTGGAAGCTTGTCCCTTTTCATTTGATTAAACATAAGCAACTTGAGTGGAGAGTTTCCAGTTGTACTGTGCGGAGTAACATTACGCATTAAAATAAATTGCTGAATGTTTTTTTGGAAATTAGATTTGTTAAGATAAGCTCTTTTTAGTCTCTTCATCAGTGATCGGTTCATATTTCCGACTTCCCCATTCGCCTGAGGCCATTATGGTGGAGTCCTAATAAAAGTGATGCCATGTTTAGTGCAAGCTTTTTTTTGGGATTTTGAACTTATATATTGTCTTCCGTTCGTAAATATCTCAGGAAAACCAATTTGGAGTTTAGTGCAAGCTTTTTTTTGGGATTTTGAACTTATATATTGTCTTCCGTTCGTAAATATCTCAGGAAAACCAATTTGGAGTGGGCATAGAAGGTTACTTGCTATAGGTTTGTTGGGAAAACAGTCCTTTGCATGGAAGCCGGCCTTGATGGTTGAGAAACTACCACACAATCTTTGCGTAAATTCACAAAATTTTTCACATCGCGATCGATGCGTGGTCATCAAACTTTCACTCTCAATCGACGCTTCATAGCCGACTCACCAGGGTGTCCTTTACAGACTCTTTTCTAGGATTCTTTTCCGCAGACTTTTTGAGATAAGTAGTTCCCCGTAACGGAATCTTTCCTCATATCAAGATTTCGTACCGAAACTGTACCGATGAACCTCTATCCCACGATTTGGCGTCCAAGCAGGACATCAAGTCCAAGATCTCCTCTTCAGCACTACTCTCCAGTGCTAGCTTTGAAATGTTTAATGACGTAGCGACAGTGTAGGCTGAGATAGGCTGAATCAAATGTTTTTGCTGCCGGCTTTATAAATCACTTTAAAATTGAACGCTTGAAAGCGCAATAGCCAAAGTTCTGTTTGAGTCGGGGGTTTTTCGGTTGGGATGGAAATAATTTCTAACGCTTTGAGATCCGTCACCAACTCGAGTTCCAATCCGGCTAAATAAAAATATAACTTTTTACCCACCCATACTAAGCTGAGACTTTCCTTTTCGGTCTGAGACTACTGTTATTCTACCTCGGATGAGCTGCGGCTTGCAAAAGAAATAATTATAGTTCCTAGGCCTGCTCCTAGCTCAATAGCGTAGTAGCCAACGTTCTATTCGTTTCGGTGGTTTTCAGGTTGGGTTGAAAAGAGCTTATGTGGATCGAAAAATGGTAAGCTTGGTATTCTAGCCAAATTTAACTTTAGATCTTTAAAAGCTATTTTTTGGGGCGAAAAGCTATTTTGCCCCAATTGAATTTACTCTCCTTTTTCAGCAGCTGCCTTAAAGGCTCTGTGCAATTCGCTAGGTCGGGAATAAATTTACCAACCTAGGTAACAAGTCATAAAAAACTTCGGGTTTTCTACTTGTTTTTGGGATCTCGGAATGAAAGGATCGTTTGAACCTTGTCAGGATCTATTGCGATGCCCTTATGCTACAATATATTTCCAAGGAATTTAACTTCTTGTGTTTTCCAAACAAATTTCTCATCGTTACACAAAACGTCATTTTTGACTTTCTGAACTGCTTTGCCGTGGCCCTTATCACTTGTTCCGAAAATAATGATATTGTCGATGTAGTTCATCACATTCATGTTTTTTTTTTAAACGTTGCTTTTATTTATTGAATCTTTTCTTTCCAAGACTAACAAGAGGTGTATCAAATCTTACATTTTTAACTTAACTAACAGTCATATTGACTGATACAGAGTTAGACTGCCCTAAAAATCGATTGCTGAGTTGGGAGGTCGTTGCGTCTCAGGCGGGATACGCTAGAAACCCGAGTCAATCCCCGAGCGTAGGGTTTTTTGTATGACTCTTTTTGCTTCTGGATTTCGTCTTTCACTGCGAGGATGCCCAGATCCCGATGGATGTTTTCGTTGCGAACATACCAAGGTGACCCTGTGATAGTTTTCAAGATTTTTGATTGTGCGCGCTGTATGATGTCTATGTTGCTGCTGCTCGCGTTCCCCCACAGCTGGGAGCCATACGTCCAGATTGGCTTTAGGACTGAATTGTAGAGTAGTAACTTGTCGCCAGGCACAGTGGCGAGCGTGAGTTTATGATGCACTGGAGGCTCCAGTACTGGCAAGCCTTAATTTTAAGTGAATCTTCTTGCATTTGATGTGCTTACGCCACGTTAGTGGTCTTTCGAGGTAGATGCCAAGGTACGTTACTTCGTTAGCTTGAGCTTATCGAAGGCGGAGGGAATATCTGTCTATTAAGAGTAATCGTTATATGTTTACACTTTTGTTCGTTTATTTTAATGCGCCAGTCGGACAGTCACCTTTCCACTATTATAAGATGATTAGCCAGTTGGGTTGTTGCCTGCGTTGGGCATCTAGAGCCACTAAGAATAGCGGTCTCGTCGGCGAACGTTGACGTTGTAAGTTGTGCGTTCGTAGAAATATCCGCAGTATGCAAAACATATAGACACGGGCCGAGTGCGCTTCCTTGTGGAACTCCAGCTTCGATGAGAATATCCTATTGTGGAGTTACGATTCCAGTAGCTTGGGGGTGTATGTTGGCAAATACGTTTTAATTTTGTGCATGAGCCAAGCTCGGTCGAAAGCGTGAGATACGTCGAGGAAAATAGCGCTGCAGTATTCTCGCTGTTCGAAGGCTGGGCGTATTTCGGATGTTAATGTGTTCACTTGTTCGATAGTTCCGTGGTTTCTTCGGAACCCAAACTTGTGTGCCGGGATAATATTGCAAGCTTCCAGATGTGGTGTTATGCGAGTTAACAAGCATTTTTCAAACAATTTAGACAAACAAGATAGAAGGCTTTTTGGTCTGTATGATGACGGAATTGTGTGGTCTTCTCCAGGCTTCGGTAATGATACAATGATGGACTTCTTCCACTTTTTTGCGAAATAGCCAAGATTAATGATTCCATTAAATAGTTTGAAGACGACCTCTATAGCGCATTTTGGAAGTTTGATCAGCATCTGTGGCGTCAATGGGTCACCACCGGGAACCTTTTTTGGTTTTACGACTTTTGACTTTTTTTGATTTCGTTCGGCCGGAATGAAGGCTGTGGGGAGGACGGACTATGGCTGAATTACTGGCAGGAGAAATGAATTTGAGGCTGGATTTGGCTGGAAGACACTTTGGAGATGTGTGGCGAATGTTTCAGCTCGGTCTTCGTCGCTGCGAGCCCAGCAACCCGAAGAGTTTCTTATCGGGGTGGTCGTTTCAATTGGGGCGCTAAGATTTGGGTGGGCCCTCCACAGGGGGTACTTTGTGCTTGTTGGCGAGAGATTCTGGATGTACCTCAGCTGAGCATTTTCTTCCTGTTGGTGAAGAGCCTGGTCGAGTGATCGGGTTGCTTCCTTAAGGCGTTGTTTTAAAGCTGGTGATCTGCTGTTTTGCCAATCACGACGCGTGCGCCTCTTTTCACGCACAAGCTGTTCGATTTGCTGATTAGATTTGAAGTGTTTGTTTCGGTCTACATCTTTCCTATGAGGAGTAGAGATTTTAGCTGCCGCAACGAGTACTTCTTCCAGGGCGCTCGTAGTGTAGTCGATGTCCGATTCCATGTTAAATTCCGGGGCGAGTTCTATATGGGCACTCACGTACTTTTTGTATTTTAGCCAGTTCGTTTTTGGCGTCGTTAGGCTGAAGGGGTGTTCGGTTATTTCTGGGCTCTAAAGAAGCGTTAGAAGCACAGGCGAGTGGTCTGATGATAAGTCCGAGACTGCATTGGCACTTATTAGATTGTGAGGTATGGTTTTTGTCACCGCAAAATCAATAAGGTCTGGGAGCTTTCATAGGTCAGTTAGCCAGTGTGTGGGATTTTTAGGGGAAACATAGTCCAGTTTATTTTTAACATTTATAATTGCATTGTACAATTGTCTTTCTTTGGGAGTCACTAGACGTGATCCCCAGTGCGTATGTTTGGCGTTGTAGTCTCCTGCGGCTATAAATCGATCCCCAAGTGAATTGTAGAAGTCCATAAATTGTCCTTCCGAGATTGAGAAACGAGGAGGGCAGTAAACGGCAGCGATTGAAAGGATTCCGTTGCTTGACTGAATTTGTATCGATGTGGCTTGCAAGAAGTTTGTTGCAAACCTTTTGTGAAAGTGGTGTTTAATGCCTTCTCTGATTAGAACTCCAGTTCCACCGTAGGCTTCCCCATCTGGATGATCTGTGCGGTAGATTGTGTAGTCTCTTATATGAAAGTTGTATTTGCTTGTAAGATGCGTTTCCACCAGTAGCATAACGTTAATATGGTTTTCGGTCAAGGATTGTGACAATTCCAGTTTATGCCGTGAGACACCACATTGATATTCGTAGCGCCTGCTTTTAATAATTTGTAGTTCAGCGTCTTTTCGCTTGTATTGGGTTACCCCAGTTGTTTGATTAGCTGTATTCCCGGAGCTCAGACAAATCACGTCTGCTCAGTTCGGTAGTTCGATGGTTGTTTCGTGTTTTTGAAGATAGAAACTCAGTACAGATTCTATTTTTGGTCAGTTGATCCAACCTACCAAATTTCATTAGGATTAGCTGCCATATAACTGAACGATCGGAAATGGTATTTGGTAGAAATACCAACTTTGGTATTTTTGAAGATAGAAGTTTGGGACTTTTTTTTTGGATATTTTATTGTAATTAATTGGTTTTAATATGATATTCTCATAAGGATCGTCCAATTATATCCGATGTTTGCGATATATATCCGGTTTTAACTGAAAGGGTATATCAACTTCGGCTCCGCCCGAAGTTAGCTTTTTCTTTTTTTTTTTTTGTTTTAATTTTTTATTCCAAGGAAAGGGATTTATAATAATCTCAAAGGTTCGGCCAACCGATGCGGTCCGATGGTGCCATCTGATATTTGCGATATATATCCGATCATTACTGCAAGGGTATATCAACTTTGACTTTGTACGAAGTTAGCTTTCCCTTCGTGTTTTCAATTCAAATTAATGTATTTAACATTTAGAAAATTAGTAATTAGTAATTAGCTTTCATTTTTACTGTCATTGCAAAAGCTCTTAAATCTGTAACAACCTCAAAGCTGCTAAACTAGTAAGTAAGTACTTTCTCAAAACATTCACCACAGCTAAAGCCTTAAAAAAAACTGTAATCAAAGATCAATGGGACATCAAGACCCAAAACGGTCAACTTTTTTCGTCGAGCTTGTTGGCGATCTGGGTAGGAATTTAGGGATCGCTTTGGGGATCTTTGTTCTTACGTTGGCGGACATTAGGGTTCATATAGCTTAGTTGATCGCAAGCCGACTCTCTCTCGGCTTTAGCTCTGCCGAGTTTTAGCTTTGCAATGACTAGGTCGGGCCGCCCTCTCTGTACTTTACTTGAATCCCTGCATGTACCATAAGCTGGTCTATCTCTGATAATCCGGCTTCATCTTCATGCAGGAATAAACATTTATAATGTTTTAAACTACACAAATTCGGCTTTTTATTTTACTGGCATTAAAAACCCCCAATGAACAAACACACCGTTTAAGCCATATTTGCTTGTGCATCTCTATGTACTTCGTGATTGTTAAAGTTCCCGCAAAACAACAGATATATAACGACAGAAAACTGCTGACTTATCACCATAAAGTCTCATCGTCTATTAAACCCAAACATAAAATTAAATGGGTGGAAGAGATAAGTATCGGGTATAATATAGTCGGGAAACTCGACTAAAGTCGTCCTATTTTGTTTGTTTTTTTATATTCGAGATATTTGAAATGTGCTATCATTATTTTCAGAAGCACGTACTTAAAAATTAAATACTAATAAAAGGTATATGTACAATTTGTTTACAAGACGTATTACAGGAGTCATCGGAGGAGCAATTACACAACAAAGTGGTGCGAATCGTTACGTTCCTGACCATATGCGTGGGCAAGTTAACCAAGCTGTTGGACAAGCAGCTTTTAATGAACTATCAAATGTATTGTCAACACGGTTTAAATAAAATTAAATAAAAAATATATATCCTATAAATATTTAACAAAACTAATAACCGTTGTAAAATATATACTGTGTTTATTATATATATCGCATATTTAGTAAAATGTACTTGTTTTCAGTGTATCTTAAACATGTCTTCAATTTAATAAATTTACGCGTTTCTGAAAAAGGCTATTTTTTATAAAAACCCAAAATCGATTAAATTTGCTTTCTTGTATCTTAAATAAAGTTTACGAGCTCTATTGAAAATCGTTATATAAAAGCTTTCAATAATCAACTTTTGATTAAGGAAATAGTCGCAGGAGTATATCGACTTGATTAGTAACTTTAGTAACATTTTTCTGTTTTGTAAAGTTCATAGTATGAATTTTTTATTTAAATAAAAACTGATGGCATTCAGTTTTCGTTTATTTAAAAACTGTTTAAATCAACTCTTTACATTTTTCATGTATTTTTTTGTTTTGTTGTTTCTATTTTCAGTATCCAGATATGAAGCCAATATTCAAAGAGAAAATCAAATAAAATGAATTCATGCCTCCGTTATTTAAATGCCTTGAGTCTTTACAATGTGGCTATTTAATTCAAACTTACTCTGCTCCTCCGTCGAATGCATGCTGTTCCCCCGACTATTCCTGCTCATCTCCGTCGTCGGCGTTTGTCCCCCTCGCCCACCAGACGGCGTTTTGGGTTGTTCTCCAAGATCCACTCTCCAGAACGACATCCGGAAGAATGAGTTCCTTTCGTTCGTAAATGCGCGCGTGCCGCTGGGTTATGCGCGGCTCTTACAAGGGCACGAAATCCCTTCCCTTGCTGGCTTTTGGCCTAGTTTTATGCATGTGAATTTGCATGCTAAAGCATTTAGTGGTCCAGGGCAGTCTTTCGAGCATACGTCACGTTTTTTCGGAAAAGGCTTTGGAAATGGTGGCTTGTCAATTTCATTTATAACTTTAATATTTGCTGAGTGAGTTAGTTAGTTAGTTAGGCAGTTAGTTTTACTGCTGTTGCCCAGTGCTTAGTTCATATTTTTTGTACAGTAATCATTGACTATAAACAACTGCATACACTACACTACTCCACACTATTTTACACCCCATTGAAACTACGAGACCTTTTTAATGCGTTTTGTCATACATTTACACAGACATGCCTAAACGACATGCCTACAATCCAGGAGGAGTAATATTAAACTCTTCCTTGATTCCGGCTATACAGATTCGCTCTGACACCCGAAAAAATAATGTAGTTGCATTGAGGAGCTACAAAAAATTAAGTCTCAAGTAACTCAGTAAGTAAATTATTCAAAAACGCTGGGTGTTTATTGAGCAAGTGGTTTCGAAACTCTCCTGTTTGAAAAACAGATACACATTTGGAATCTGAGCTGACTAAACTTTAAGGAATCGCTTGGGTTCCTAAAAATATATATTTAACTTTGAAATTGATGATTCAGTTATGGATCGAAGGATGACTAAGCGGAACATTCTTTTGGTGACGTCGAAGCTGTTCAGCCCCCTTGGCTTATTGCGCCCAATATTCATCAAAAGAAAGGAGGATTTACGTGCATCAGAAAAACGACTCATCTGCACTAAATCGCATTAATGCAGGCGTCCCACAAGGAAGCGTACTGGGGCCAATTCTGTACACCCTATACACGGCTAACATGCCAGGTACAAACACATGCACTTTTGCAACATATGCAAATATGAAGCATCCGAACTTCTGCTGCGTGAGCTAAGACTTATTGAAGAATGGTTTCTTCGATGGAAAATAAGAATCAACTCCCTGAAATCAGTCCAAATCACTTTTTCATTAAGACCAGGCAGCTGCCCAAATGTTGCACTTAACGGCTCAGCAATTCCACAAACTACATGTGTAAAGTATCTCGGGTTGTATCTCGACCGCAGATTAACATGGAAAAATCATATCAAAGCAAAATGTCAACAGCTCAGACTTAAAACACTAAAAATGTCCTGGTTGTTAAGACAAAAATCACAAACCACTCTGGAAAACAAAATTTGACTCTACAAAGCCATACAAATCCCGTCTGGACCTATGCGATGCAGCTCTGGGAAACTGCTAGCCACTCGAATATTGAATTTCTTCAGCGTTACCAATCCAAAACGTTGAGACAAATTGTCAATGCTCCATTCTACGTAACTAATGCAAACATTCATAAAGATCTCAACATCTCAACCATAAAAGAAGAAATAAATAAAATTAGTAAGAAATACATCGACAGACTCCACAATCACGAAAATAATTTAGCCTTAAATCTAGTGGACAATAGCTTTACAGTAAGAAGACTGGAAAGATACCATATTCTCGGTCTTCCCGATAGATAAATTCAAAAATACTGTAAATATGTAATATATAATAGTAGGGCTCATTGGAAAACTATTGCTATTTCTGTTAACTTAACATGATTTATAAAATTCACTTATTGTTTTTTTAATAGACAGATTGTAAATAAATAAATAAACATAAAAAAAAAGATTGGGATGTGACAATTCCACTACCCTTGGAAACAGAGTGGAAAAAAATACAGATTGCCTTGTCGCAATTAGAGGAAAGAGGTGAAATTTTTTGTAAATATCCATTAGGCCTGATAAGAAGACTGCATCTATTTTTTATGCCTCTTACTTTTAAGGGGGGGTATTCATTAATTAATCTAACTCTAGTCCTCCAAAATGGTTCCACTTAAAGCAACAAACAGCAAAAAGTAGACTGTGAGCGTAATGTTTCGTACATTTATAGTGTGTGTGGGTGTGCGGCAGAGAAATTTCATATGCCCCTGGTACAGTTGATAGACGTAGAAGAATTGACCAATAACGCCAACAAGTTTTTTTAACATTCACATCAGGGTAATTTCTTCGACTACCATTCCAGTCTGTTGTTCATGAAATCATTGTTTGCTTTAAGTCATCGCGACTTTGGAACAACTGATAAAAAACGCCAGTTCAAATTTGCCGAAACCGAAACCTTCTCTAAATAACTGTTAGAATTGTCAGTGGAAAAGTTTCTGTACATAAAAATACTGTATGTATAAAATTAAATAAGCACATTCGTCGACTGCCAAAATTTCCTCATCTATCACATATTTCCCATATATTTATTTATTTCGCCAATGGGTAAATCCTTACTAAGTAACTAGTAGTATGTACTACATAATAAATGACTGATTATAAAGCCTTTAAAAACACCCTTATCAGAGCACCTCTTAATTCGGAGGCTAGGCGGAAAAGAGTTAAAATATGAAAGAACCCGCTTCACCGGCTCATTGGAATGATAATTGGCCCTGTGCTACTTGATCCGAAAGGGGAAAAAGGTACGACAATCCCTTTGAGGAACATTAAAATTAATAAGTCCCAGTCAAAAACGGCAATAAATGTTATCAGCGACTTTATTATTGACAAAAGTCAAAGCTGTCAGTGTACGCCGATCCGTCAACGTGCAAACATTGAGAAGAAGGCAGCAGCTCTGGTATGAAGGTAAAGAATCCTGAAACCTTAGAGGCAGAAGAGCAAATTTTGAAAAATTTCTTCTGGAGCCGCTCTATTCTGTTGGAACAAACTTTACAAGCCGGATTCCAAATGATTGAAGCATTTTCCAGCCTTGACCGAACATATGTAGCATTGACGCTAAGGCTCGAAAATAATATTTGAATTTGCTGTCGAATAAGACACCTAGATCTAACACCTCCTCTTTAGCCTAAGTGAGTCTAAGTGACCGGAAAATTTAAATTGGTTGTCGAATAAGACACCTAGATCTAGCACCTCCAGCTGTAAAACTATAACTGTCGATAAATAAGCCATGCAGATGTTAAAGGTCGACGTACTGTAGCGAGCAAACTAACATTTCGATAAGTTAAATGGGAGAAGATTACGGAAGCTTAATGAGGAAACTCTGGATATATCCTCCTGTAACAAGTAGCTGTCACTTATCCAGGTATTAGCCTTATAGATTTTAAGGTCATCCGCACACATCAAGAAGTAGGGAGATGCCATTAATGAAGATAATAAATAGGTGAGGTTCCAAAGAGAACTTTTGGAAAACCAGAGAAGGTGACAAAGGGACTTGAGATAGCGTCTCCAATAGGAACAAGGTCTGTCTGCCAGATAACACTCGAACTAACTCAACAAGGAGTAATGAATACCTAATTTATATAACTTGGAAGGAAGGGCAGCATGAAAAACTTTGTCAAAGGCATTGGAGAAGTCAGTGTAAATGACATAAACCTTAAATCGGGTTTTAAAGGCTTCAATTTAGTGCTTAGAAAAGACAGTTTAATTATTTTACGGCTAAGATTAGCGAAATAAATTGCTAAGATTTATAAATCTTAAATAGCTCTTATGTAAAATCTAAACTCTCTAACTCTAAAAACACTAAAGTTATACCATTTCCGATCAATCAGTTATATGACAGCTATAGGATATAGTCGTTCCGACTTATATACTGCGTGCAGAGGAATGAAGGGTGTGTGCAAAGTGCAAAGAAAGGGGGAAAAGGTACGATGATCCCTTTGAGGAAGATTTAAATTAATAAGTCCCAGTAAAAAAAAGCAATCAATGTTATCAGCGTCTACATTATTGCCAAAAGTCAAAGCTGTCAGTGTACGCCGATCCGTCAACGTGCAAACATTAAGAAGAAGGCAGCAGCTCTGGTATGAAGGTAAAGAATCCTGAAACCTTAGAGGCAGAAGAGCAAATTTTGAAAAATTTCTTCTGGAGCCGCTCTATTCTGTTGGAACAAACTTTACAAGCCGGATTCCAAATGATTGAAGCATTTTCCAGCCTTGACCGAACATATGTAGCATTGACGCTAAGGCTCGAAAATAATATTTGAATTTGCTGTCGAATAAGACACCTAGATCTAACACCTCCTCTTTAGCCTAAGTGAGTCTAAGTGACCGGAAAATTTAAATTGGTTGTCGAATAAGACACCTAGATCTAGCACCTCCAGCTGTAAAACTATAACTGTCGATAAATAAGCCATGCAGATGTTAAAGGTCGACGTACTGTAGCGAGCAAACTAACATTTCGATAAGTTAAATGGGAGAAGATTACGGAAGCTTAATGAGGAAACTCTGGATATATCCTCCTGTAACAAGTAGCTGTCACTTATCCAGGTATTAGCCTTATAGATTTTAAGGTCATCCGCACACATCAAGAAGTAGGGAGATGCCATTAATGAAGATAATAAATAGGTGAGGTTCCAAAGAGAACTTTTGGAAAACCAGAGAAGGTGACAAAGGGACTTGAGATAGCGTCTCCAATAGGAACAAGGTCTGTCTGCCAGATAACACTCGAACTAACTCAACAAGGAGTAATGAATACCTAATTTATATAACTTGGAAGGAAGGGCAGCATGAAAAACTTTGTCAAAGGCATTGGAGAAGTCAGTGTAAATGACATAAACCTTAAATCGGGTTTTAAAGGCTTCAATTTAGTGCTTAGAAAAGACAGTTTAATTATTTTACGGCTAAGATTAGCGAAATAAATTGCTAAGATTTATAAATCTTAAATAGCTCTTATGTAAAATCTAAACTCTCTAACTCTAAAAACACTAAAGTTATACCATTTCCGATCAATCAGTTATATGACAGCTATAGGATATAGTCGTTCCGACTTATATACTGCGTGCAGAGGAATGAAGGGTGTGTGCAAAGTGCAAAGAAAGGGGGAAAAGGTACGATGATCCCTTTGAGGAAGATTTAAATTAATAAGTCCCAGTAAAAAAAAGCAATCAATGTTATCAGCGTCTACATTATTGCCAAAAGTCAAAGCTGTCAGTGTACGTCGATCCTCCAACCTGCAAACATTGAGAAGAAGGCAGCGGCTCAGAAATAAAGGCGGCACAGAATGAAGGATCATGAAACCTAAGACGCAGAACCGGTAACGAGTAACCCCTTACTGTAACGAGTAAACAGACAATTCGATAAGTTTCATGGGAGAAGATTACGGGGGCACCATGAGTAAACTCTGGGTATATCTTCCTGTAACAAATAACTTTCACTAAACCCACTATTGGCCTTATAGATTTTAAGGTCATCTGCATACATCAAGAAAAAAGGGAAAGCATGAAAAGATGTCATTAATGAAGATAATAAATAGGAAAGGGCCCAGAGAGCTTCCTTTTGGAAGACCAGAGGAGGTGAAAAATGCAATTGAGATAGCGTCTCCAATGGCAAGGTCGGTCTGCCAGATAAGACTTAAGACGAATGAATACTTAATTTTTTATAACTTGGCCAGAAGGGCAGCATGTCAATTATGTCAAAAAGCTTTGGAAAAGTCAGTTAAAAAAGGCATCAACCTTAAATCAGTTCTCAAAAGCTTCAATGCAGTGCTTAGAAAAGACCGCAAAATTATTTTTAGTGTTTCACATAGGCAAGAAACCATGTCTGGCTAAGATTAGCGACGTTGCAAATTTGAGCTATAGGTCATAAGTTGGTAACATCAGACCTACTGGCACCTTTGTGAATAAGCGTGATAGACGTAATCTTTCACCGATAGAGGAATCTACCTGATGAGAGCGACAACGAGCAGCAGTTGAAGGGGAGTAGAGAAGGAAGCAATACTCTTCTTAAGAACGAAAGGGAAGAAACCATCCAAGTCAGGTTTACATGTCCATATTACTCATATTAAGAAAAGGCTCAATGGTATGAAGAGTTTCATTATCATTCCAAGGAACCTTCGGCGCCAAGTAGAGACCATGTTAGAAGCAAAACGCCAAAACTTTCCAAAAAGCTTTGGTCTGCATCGGCTACTAAATTACCATAAGATATGGAAGAAGGTATGCCCGATTTTGACATTTTGCTATTAAAAACCGCAAAAATGCTTAGGATCGGATCAGAGGCTATCTTCGACATCGGATATATACTGTTTGTAAAGAAACTTGTTAAGGAATTCAAACTCCCGCTTAAATTGCCGGTACAGCTCTCCTGCTCGAGGCTCTCCTGTGTTTATAAATCGTTTGTAATGCTTATTCCTTCTGTTCTTTAAGTTTTTTTTGTAACATTTTTTACACCAGGGATCTTTTATATAGGCTATAGGATCTTCGTCCCTTTACAGGGGCATAAATACCATATTAAAATGGGCAACCAAAAATTTGGTGTAACAATCTCAATTAAGCTCTCCGAAAAAAAGGGAAACCCAATCAAAACCTGAAATAGAAGCATTAATAAGTGACAAGTTAAGATCATTCAGATGATAATATAAAATGGGTGAAGCAAAAGGCAAAAAACTATTTAACTCAATATGAATTACTAACGGCTTGTGGTGAATATCACATGGACCCAATGGTACATTGCATAATTCTAATTTACTATTAACCACGTTATTGAAAAATAAGAATCAAATTTTTAAATAAATCATTAAAAATACTATTTACTTGGGAGAGGTCAAGACTAAAATTATCATCTAAAACTACAATTTCATGACTTTGGTGGACTAGCGACGTCCAATTGCTGTCCAGCAAAGCATAGAGCCTAAGTTGAAATTGCCAACTACGATTAAAGCACTAATGTCCAACGTTCTAGCACTGACATGGTGGTGATTCCATTAGAACTTTTAACCTGGAGTCCGAGGACGAATTATAGCTACGGTCCACACTGCACAGTGGTCCGGCTTGTATGAAGAGAGCGGCCAAAAATACTTCCAATTGAGGCAGGGACTGGAAACTTGGCACAAAATATTTATATTTTTATTCTAAAATAATATGTTAAAATCAGCCAGATCGGGCAACTATATCATATAGCTGCCATATAACCTATTGATCGAAAATGCTATAACTTTGGTGTGTGTTTACAGTTAGAGAGTTCAGTTTTTGTGCTATAGACTGCTATATTTGACAAAATAATATGACATACCAAATTTCATAAGGATCAGCCGACTATATCCTATAGCCGCCATATAAATGTTTGATCGGAAATGACCCAACTTTTGTGCTTTTTAAGATAGATAGTTGAAACTTCGTACAGATTCTATTTTTGGTCAGTTGATCCAACCTACCAAATTTAATAAGGATCGGCCGACTATATCTTATAGCTGTCATATAACTGAATGATAGGAAATGGTTTTGGTAGAAATACCAACTTCGGTGTTCTTGAAGATATAGGTTTGGGACTTTTTTTTAGATTTTGTATTGTAATAGATTTGTTATATTATGATATTTTCATAAGGATCGGCGAACTATATCTGATTCTTGCGATATATATCCGGTTTTTTCAAATTGAGGTTAGGTTACCTTTTTGTATTTTGCAAGCCGCACGGCACTTTCTTATATTCTTAAAATGCTTAAGAATATTATACAAAAATATTTGTGAATGCCAAAGAGTGCCATCACAACTAAAACTCTAACCAAACACAGAAAAGCCAAACGCTCAAGTAAATGATGAGAAGCAAGGCTTCACAAAAAATTGCATAGCACTAAGAGGGCCAAAAGGTGGCAGCTGAAATTGAAAACATAGATTAAGCATACATTAACTAATATTAACAATCAAGTTTTGTTTTACGCGTACGCACGCGTAACAACTTTTTGTCCAACTGAAAGCAACATATGAAGAAAAACACATCACTCGACAGGTCACTGGTAAAACAATTATTTTAAAACAATAATGCAACATTTTATTTCATACAAATAACATAAATACACAGCGCATACCTTGCTTTTGGTAATTCATTACACTTTATGGCGATTAAACGCGATTTAATCTGGTTTTTAAGATCTTCCAAAGAGCAAAATTTTAAGCTGCGTGCGCTGCGATTTCTTCCTGTTCTTTTTATCTCTTTTCTCTAGCTATTCGTAGCGCGTGGGAACGATGGAATGAAAAAATTCTTTTGTCGTTCTATTCATTGTTCTATTACGAACCAGTTCATAAAATTAAAGCGGCAAATTTCAAACTTTTAATTTTTTATTTTTGGCCTATGAAACCGACCACTCTGCACTGGTCCAATTGGACGGCTAAGCGGTAACGATTAAAGTACGCTCCTGATACTGGTGCATGTGGATGCATATCCAATGCGCCAACGAGATAGCCGACGAGAACATGACTATTATTAGACTCTTTTAGACAGAACAGTAGATCTACAAGTGCCAGGTAAAAACATAGAAAATTCATAATTTGCCACATCCACGTGCAGCAATGATCGACTCTCAAGTCTAAAAGGTAAATAAACATCTTCATAAAAGTAATAAACATCTTCAGCTAAAAGAAAGAAATCACGAGCGGGTGGCCTAGCAAAAAGAGATAAAAAGATGAGCAGTTGTGCGCTGCCAACTTCTCGATAAATATCCTCTTGTTGTTACTGGACATCCACAAGTGAATATTAGGTGTAAATAACTTGCCTTGAAAATAGTTGTTGTTGGAGCTTATCAGCTATCGGAACTCCGATCAGCGAAAGGACTTAATTGGTAGCGCAGAAGAGCGCAATCGGAGTGATAAATAGAACTTGTGAAGAGCTTGCAATTTTTTTATGATCGCGTTTGTGGTAAAGAGAGAATAGCCGGGAGATTAATAAACCTAGTAGGCTCTCTATGCACAAACCGGAAATGCTGCTACGGCAGCCATTTCAAGTTAACAAACTAGAGAGCGTTGATGACAGCATCTTTTTTGACCTGCGTTCCACGGGACAGCCACCTTTGATGCCGTTGGGGCCAGTGCTGGTAGGCATTGAAGGGGGAGCAACAACGTGCGCCATAGCTAAAGAGACTCGGGCCCAGTGGGTCCAGCTGAATTTACCAGGGCATGATCCAATTTTGCTTTAAGGCTTTCAAAAAGGGATCCTAGATCCAGAACCTTATGATTTAGCTCATCTATTTTGAAATGCGATGACGCAGCTATCACATTGCCACATTAAGTTCGGAATATTTATCGGAAACAAATTTCGCACCAACAACTAGGAGTGCTACAATTTCTGCAATCACAGCGACAACCACAGTACAAAAACAACAACTTCGGAAAATGCCAAAGCGGTAACGGCCACACAGACTGGAATGGATCGCTACATCCAAATTAAGCGCAAGCTTAGCCCGCAGAGTAATCCGGCATGCAATACAACAAAAATGAACCGTGTCATGAAGATCGACGAAGAATCAGACAGATCCACTAGTAACAGATTTGCCCTACTGGCGGAGTTTGAGTTTGAAAACCAACCAGCCCAAGACACCGCAAAAAAACCCAAACCCCCTCCAATCTATGTTAGGGAGAAAAGCTCGATTGCTCTGGTCAACAAAATTGCGGCGTTGATCGGGAACGGTGACAACTTTCATGTTGTCCTGCTTATCAAAGGGAACATCCATGAAACAAAGGTGCAAATCAAGACTGAAGAGCACTTCCGAATCGTGTCCAAATATCTGGACACTGTTCAGAAAAACTATTACACGTACCAGCTGAAAAGCAGTAAGGGCCTACAAGTGATAGTAAAGGGAATCCAACCCGATTCCGTTACCGCCGCGGAAATAAAAACCGCCCTTAAAGAAAAGGGCTTCGCCGCCGAGAATGTTATTAACATTCTTAATAAAGATAAAAAGCCACAACCCCTCTCCAAGGTCGAGCTCGAGCCAGAAAGCAGGTCGCTGAAGAAGAACGAAGTCCACCCAATCTACAACCTGCAATATCTTTTGCATCGGAAAATGACTGAAGAGAGCCACATAAACGCAACGGTCCAGTGCAATGCACTAATTGTCAAGAGTATGGACACACCAGGTTATACTGCACACTTCGGGCTGTCTGTGTAGTCTGCGCGGACGCCCTCAACTCCGCTTACTGCACTACAAACAAGGACAGTACCGTAAAGAAATGTAGAAACGGAGGCAACCATACGGCAAACTAAAGAAGATGTATGGTGTACAAGGAGTTAAAGAGTCGCATGCGTCAAGCGACCGCAACGCGCAACCAAAATCCACAGAACGCGTACATTGCACACTGGTCCCAATGCCCAATATTCTTGCATAAACTAGAAAAATGAAGCTACAGACTTGAAACTTGGCACACTATATAGTTATTATAAATGCAAAGTCTGGACCAAATTTTGTGCAGATCGGGCCACGCCTTCCTTTCCGCCCCATAGAAAGCAATGCACTGTAGCACAAAAATTTTGAAATTATCCATGAAAATCTGGCCTATATATCAAATAAATTGTAGTTATATATATAACATAATTTTAGTTAATATCGCCTCGATGCCCTGCCCCTCCCCCTCTACCACTTTTCAAACTAAACAATTATTATATATTTATTTAATTCATTTTTAATCACTTTCAACATCTAAATCGTAGGAATATGAATCTATACATTCAAATGTATCCAGGTCATCTTCATTATCGTTATCTGTATTAGGATAACTATGTACAAAATCTACATTTGGTGGTGTAAAAAGATCAATAACTTCTAATGGATAACTGCTGCGTTTTTTGATAAATGCTCATGTACTGTTTTTTTGTGAAGCCATTCTCCATTAAAAAATCTAAAGCTTCTTCTGGAGTTAAAGGTACAAGCTCAGCTTTCTTTTTTGCTTCCTCAACGGGCTTCAAGCGCGCTTTCTTGGCAGCGACAGCAGCTGCATGAGCAAGAAGATTTGCATCATTATCATTTTCTGCTGCAACTTCGCAAGCTAATCTTTGCTTCAATCGATAACGCCCTTCATCATAGCTTAATCGTGGCCGTCCTCCACTATTTGAAGATTCTTTAACATAATCTGATTGTTGAAATGTTGCTTGGAAACGTGATGCAAGAAAACTTTCCTTCTGAGCCTTGTACCTTGGAACTATACGTGAGCATTTTCTTATTCCAGAATCAACATAGGCAGCAAAGTTCCTAATTCTCTTTTTTAATGGGTCCTCAATATTTTTTCTTCAATTTTCCCATTCGATGCTGCAGCACAAAACCGAAAAGGCTTTCTGTTTGGCGTCCATGTGCCAGCCAAAACTCTAGCATTTCTGCATAACTGAGGTCTATGTTGTCTAGCAAAAAGTTTATTTTTGAAAAAAGGAGCAAAAACGAGCAAAAAAGTCATCGTATTGTAAATAAATTTAAGAACAAAACTGCGTTAATAGTTTTTATAATCTGGCATAATCAAACCTACTTTTATTCCACGAAAGACGAAAAATGCTAGGTTAGAATTGTTAAATATACAACTTTACAAAAGCACATATAAACAAAGACACATCACATTAAACAAAAATTGTTTAAACACTTATATTTTACATACCTTCACTAATATTTTCCATTTTACTTTGTTTTAAATAGTTACGTTGATCTTTCGCAATCTTAATTTAAAATGTGCTATTATTTAGCGCGCCAATAAGCCAATGTTTGTGATCAACGAACAGCTCACTTCCAGGGCTCTCGAATTTCGCAGGGTTGCAATTTCAATAACGAAATATCGATTTTTAAATGCAACGTATATTATTCTATGGGAATAAAATGTTTTTTTTTCCTAATTAAAAAAAAAAATAGGTTTTTGCAAGAATATTGGGCATTGGGACCAGTGTGCATTGCATCAAGAACTACGCCAGACGTCTTCTTCGCCAAAGCTGCGAGGTCCTCATTCGGTCCACTAAACACCACCAACGGCTTCTCTTATGCCGATGCTCTACGATCTGAAAGGGAAATTCCAATTCAGCCTAGCCCTCAAAGCGCTCAACACGCCCCAGAACAGCCACACAGCATAACGGAAACTATGATGTTTACCCTCCAACAAAGTATGATGCAGCTTATGACATTCAGGAAAACGACCTGCATGGTCTTGTTCTTTTGTTCAAAACCAAAACATGGTGATACAGCTGCTCGTAGCACAACAGTCTAAATAATCTATGCAGGCTCTACGAATATCAATGTGGAACGCCAATGGTGTCTCACGGCATAAACTTGAATTGTCTCAATTCTTGACCTATCGACATTAAGCTTTGGTGGAAACGCATCTTACAAGCAAATACAACTTTCATATAAGAGACTACACAATCTACCGCACAGATCATCCAGATGGGAAAGCCCACGGCGGAACTGGAGTTCTAACCAGAGAACGCATTAAACACCACTTTCACAAAAGGTTTGCAACAAACTTCTTGCAGGCCACATCGATACAAATTCAGTCAAGCAACGGAATCCTTTCAATCGCTGCCGTTTACTGCCCTCCTCGTTTCTCAATCTCGGAAGGACAATTTATGGACTTCTACAATTCACTTGGGGATCGATTTATAGCCGCAGGAGACTACAAGGTAAAGAGCTGAGGTAAATCCAGAATCTCTCGCCGACAAACACAAAGTACCCACTGTGGAGGGCCCACCCAAATCTTAGCGCCCCAATTGATAAGATCATCCAAACTCTTCGGGATGCTGAGCTCGCAGCGACGAAGACCGAGCTGAAACATTCGCCACACATCTCCAAAGTGTCTTCCAGCCAAACCCAGCCTCAAATTCATTTCTCCTGCCAGTAATTCAGCCAGAGTCCGTCCTCCCCACAGCCAGCAGCACCTTCATTCCGGCCGAACGAAATCAAAAAAGTCAAAAGTCGTAAAACCAAAAAAGGTTCCCGGTGGTGACCCATTGACGCCACAGATGCTGATGAAACTTCCAAAATGCGCTATAGAGGTCGTCTTCAAACTATTTAATGGAATCATTAATCTTGGCTATTTCAAAAAAGTGGAAGAAGTCCATCATTGTATCATTACCGAAGCCTGAAGAAGACCACACAATTCCGTCATCATACAGACCAAAAAGCCTTCTATCTTGTTTGTCTAAATTGTTTGAAAAATGCTTGTTAACTCGCATGACACCACATCTGGAAGCTTGCAATATTATCCCGGCACACAAATTTGGGTTCCGAAGAAACCACGGAACTATCGAACAAAAGAACACATTAACATCCGAAATACGCCCAGCCTTCGAACAGCGAGAATACTGCAGCGCTATTTTCCTCGACGTATCTCACGCTTTCAACCGAGCTTGGCTCATGCACAAAATTAAAACGTATTTGCCAACATACACCCCCAAGCTACTGGAATCGTAACTCCACAATAGGGTATTCTCATCGAAGCTGGAGTTCCACAAGGAAGCGCACTCGGCCCGTGTCTATATGTTTTGTATACTGCGGATATTTCTACGAACGCACAACTTACAACGTCAACGTTCGCCGACGAGACCGCTATTCTTAGTGGCTCTAGATGCCCAACGCAGGCAACAACCCAACTGGCTAATCATCCTATAATAGTGGAAAGGTGACTGTCCGACTGGCGCATTAAAATAAACGAACAAAAGTGTAAACATATAACGATTACTCTTAATAGACAGACATTCCCTCCGCCTTCGATAAGCTCAAGCTAACGAAGTAACGTACCTTGGCATCTACCTCGAAAGACCACTAACGTGGCGTAAGCACATCAAATGCAAGAAGATTCACTTAAAATTAAGGCTTGCCAGTACTGGAGCCTCCAGTGCATCATAAACTCACGCTCGCCACTGTGCCTGGCGACAAGTTTCTACTCTACAATTCAGTCCTAAAGCCAATCTGGACGTATGGCTCCCAGCTGTGGGGGAACGCGAGCAGCAGCAACATAGACATCATACAGCGCGCACAATCAAAAATCTTGAAAACTATCACAGGGTCACCTTGGTATGTTCGCAACGAAAACATCCATCGGGATCTGGGCATCCTCGCAGTGAAAGACGAAATCCAGAAGCAAAAAGAGTCATACAAAAAACCCTACGCTCGGGGATTGACTCGGGTTTCTAGCGTATCCCGCCTGAGACGCAACGACCTCCCAACTCAGCAATCGATTTTTAGGGCAGTCTAACTCTGTATCAGTCAATATGACTGTTAGTTAAGTTAAAAATGTAAGATTTGATACACCTCTTGTTAGTCTTGGAAAGAAAAGATTCAATAAATAAAAGCAACGTTTAAAAAAAAAAACATGAATGTGATGAACTACATCGACAATATCATTATTTTCGGAACAAGTGATAAGGGCCACGGCAAAGCAGTTCAGAAAGTCAAAAATGACGTTTTGTGTAACGATGAGAAATTTGTTTGGAAAACACAAGAAGTTAAATTCCTTGGAAATATATTGTAGCATAAGGGCATCGCAATAGATCCTGACAAGGTTCAAACGATCCTTTCATTCCGAGATCCCAAAAACAAGTAGAAAACCCGAAGTTTTTTATGACTTGTTACCTAGGTTGGTAAATTTATTCCCGACCTAGCGAATTGCACAGAGCCTTTAAGGCAGCTGCTGAAAAAGGAGAGTAAATTCAATTGGGGCAAAATAGCTTTTCGCCCCAAAAAATAGCTTTTAAAGATCTAAAGTTAAATTTGGCTAGAATACCAAGCTTACCATTTTTCGATCCACATAAGCTCTTTTCAACCCAACCTGAAAACCACCGAAACGAATAGAACGTTGGCTACTACGCTATTGAGCTAGGAGCAGGCCTAGGAACTATAATTATTTCTTTTGCAAGCCGCAGCTCATCCGAGGTAGAATAACAGTAGTCTCAGACCGAAAAGGAAAGTCTCAGCTTAGTATGGGTGGGTAAAAAGTTATATTTTTATTTAGCCGGATTGGAACTCGAGTTGGTGACGGATCTCAAAGCGTTAGAAATTATTTCCATCCCAACCGAAAAACCCCCGACTCAAACAGAACTTTGGCTATTGCGCTTTCAAGCGTTCAATTTTAAAGTGATTTATAAAGCCGGCAGCAAAAACATTTGATTCAGCCTATCTCGATTATGCCAATTACATGCAACAAATTCCATCTGGAAAATAAAGGAAAGTATCATATTTCAGGGTATTAAATACACTGTCGCTACGTCATTAAACATTTCAAAGCTAGCACTGGAGAGTAGTGCTGATGAGGAGATCTTGGACTTGATGTCCTGCTTGAACGCCAAATCGTGGGATAGAGGTTCATCGGTGCAGTTTCGGTACGAAATCTTGATATGAGGAAAGATTCCGTTACGGGGAACTACTTATCTCAAAAAGTCTGCGGAAAAGAATCCTAGAAAAGAGTCTGTAAAGGACACCCTGGTGAGTCGGCTATGAAGCGTCGATTGAGAGTGAAAGCTTGATGACCACGCATCGATCGAGATGTGAAAAATTTTGTGAATTTACGCAAAGATTGTGTGGTAGTTTCTCAACCATCAAGGCCGGCTTCCATGCAAAGGACTGTTTTCCCAACAAACCTATAGCAAGTAACCTTCTATGCCCACTCCAAATTGGTTTTCCTGAGATATTTACGAACGGAAGACAATATATAAGTTCAAAATCCCAAAAAAAAGCTTGCACTAAACTCCAAATTGGTTTTCCTGAGGTATTTACGAACGGAAGACAATATATAAGTTCAAAATCCCAAAAAAAGCTTGCACTAAACATGGCATCACTTTTATTAGGACTCCACCATAATGGCCTCAGGCGAATGGGGAAGTCGGAAATATGAACCGATCACTGATGAAGAGACTAAAAAGAGCTTATCTTAACAAATCTAATTTCCAATTTCCAAGGAAAAAAGGCTCGAAAGAGATTGGGACTCAGGTGGGCGATCAAGTTTTTATGAATAATGTAGTATTCTCAAATAAGTGGACATCAAATTTCGATACCACAACTTATGAAGTTTTAGAGCGCAAGGGTAATATTGAAAAACTGTCAAGGGGAGGGAAAACATTTATAGGATGCTAGCCACTTAAAGAAAAGTAAAAATAAGTAAAAACTGAGTAAAAAAATTGCCTTAAGTGAACTAGCATCGACTGCACCAGATTCTGATAAATGACCTCAACATTTGTCGGGGGGCTTTCCAGAACAAAACAACACATCGTCTGGACTTGGCCTAAAACTTAAGCTCGTAAACAAAAGCCTAGAAATGGGCCTCTTCTCTCTCTTCCTCTTAAGCGAAAGGTCGTGTTTTTTTTGCGCGCACTGCGTTTATGATAAATATTGGTAAACGGGTGTTTACTTAATTGTGAATCAAATCTATTGAGAATCTAAATTTTAACCTACCGGCGTAGGTCGATTCGATTCGCGAGTTCTGTGGTATATTTGAATGCGAATTAATAATTTGTCTAAATTCAATTCCAAGCATAGCTCAGCTCTGCTTCTTCCCCGTCTTATCTCTATTTCTGCATTTTTCCTTTGCACTCTCCAAAGCTCCCCCTTCGGCTTCCTATTTGGCACAGTGGTTCAAGGTATAGTGTTTTTTAAACTTTTTATATATTAATTTTGTTTTATTAATTAAAAATATGGAATTTAAACTGGACTGATCTATGAAGTCACAAGTAACAAGACAATTTCCTCATCCCAGCCTACCATCCATTGTTGGCTATGTGAAAACATCGTTCACTGCCTCAGTTTCGGATGCCATTTCCCGTAGGTCCGGTATACATTATTGTTGTGAAAATTGTCTTGGTGTCCAAGGCGAAATGATGTCGACTGGTTTTCGAAATGACTGGTTTTCGTAAAATCAATGACCACCTCTTTGCGCTTGACATTCAGTTTAGTGGCCTTCAGCTGCTAAATGAGTCCCCTAAGCGAAAGAAATCCGCTGTTTCTGATCCGCCTAAGCCTGCTCAGCCGACATTAATGCAGCCGCTCATATCTCTGGCCACCCCAAGGGCTAGAACTGAGAACAATTCGTCCGAATTTCTCAGGGAAAATGAGCAATTGTCCGATATGTCCGCCATGGCATCCCTTCAAGTAATGCCACAGGTCTTAGTGAACGAAACCCCCGTCAGAGTCACCCAAAAGGGTATTCCACAGTCCGGGCCACCGGCACCGACTGATTCTGCATTCTCGTACCTGTCACACCAAAACCCTTACAGGTGATTCCTCCATCGAAACATATATTTGTTTCTCGGCTTGCCCCTGATACTTCAGAGATTGATATCTCGGCTTATATCAAAGCCAAAACTAAAGCAGATATAAAGGTGGAGGACATAGCGAAATTTGAATATAATTATATACGGCGCACGTCTTCCTTCAAGATTCGTGTGCCCGCGCTGATGCTCAAGACGATTTGTTCACGGATTTTTTGGCCAGAGAATATTTTCGTCCAAGAACATCAGCCTAGTTCCGTGAAGAATAGAGTGTTAAAACCAGCGGGAATTAAACAACTCGATATCAGAAACACTGACCAACCTTTCACCTCTTCTTCGTCCACTAATCCAAAAAACTAGTATCGTCATTAACACTTACCTATCAGAATACTAGGGGGCTATGTAGCAAATAGTTTAGGGAATATATTCTGATAGTTCTTCCGTTGCATCCCATATTATAGCCTTTACAGAAACTTGATTAAAACCGGAGATCTTTAGCTCCGAAGTTTTTCCAATTAAGTATACCACTTTTAGAAGGGGTCGACCTCAGCGAAGGGGGGCTCATTTCGGTAGACTCCACTCTTGCTTCTGAAGAGGTAAAATCACAAGAGTTTGGTGACATTGAGTTTATTTGCATTAAAATCATTTTGTCCGAGAAATCTTTATACATTACATGTTCGTATATACCGTTTTCGTCTGAACCGCCCACATATTGGCAGCATTTGTCCGCTATTCAATCCGTTTTTATACCCTTGCAGAGGGTATTATAATTTTGTCCAAAAGTGTGCAACGCGGGGAAGGAGACATCTCCGACCCTATAAAGTGTATATATTCTTGATCAGGATCACTTACTGAGTTGATATGAGCATGTCTGTTTGTTTCTACGCAAACTAGTCCCTCAGTTTTAAAGCTATCGTCTTGAAACTTTGCACACACCCTTCTTTCCTTTGCACGCAGTATATAAGTCGGAACGGCACGGACCGGGCGACTATATCCTATAGCTGCCATATAACTGATTGATCGGAAATGGTATAACTTTGATGTTTTTAGAGTTAGAGAGTTCAAATTTGACATGAGAGCTATTTTTAGCAAAACATTATTGTGCCAAATTTCATAAGGATCGGCCGACTATATCTTAAAGCTGCCATATAACTGAACGATCGGAAGTGACCCAACTTTTGTGTTTTTTAAGATAGAAAGGTGGAATTTAGTACAGATTATATTTTTATGGTCAGTTAATCCGACCTACCAAATTTCATAACGATCGGCTGACTATATCTTATAGCTGCCATATAACTGAATGATCGGAAATGCTTTTTGGTAGAAATAACAACTTGGTATTTTTGAAGATAGAAGTTTGGGACTTTTTTTAGATTTTATATTATAATAAATTGGGTTATATTATCACATCCTCATAAGGATCAGCCAACTATATCCGATGTTTGCGATATATATCCGGTTTTAACTGCAATTAATATACCAGAATTAAAGTGGTCCAACGTCGATAGCTCACCATCTTTATCACTTATCACTAAGTAAGTAAGTAAGTTCCATTAGTATACAAATCACTTACATCATAACTTGCTGTAATTTTCTTTCCGTGCTTGAATAAACACATTTTATTATTTACATGCAAGGTCACTACTTTACGTACTTCATCATTATTAATGACTTCATATACGTTGGGCTTTGAAGCTTTTTCTTCAGATTGCCTAGGCAATTCTGTTTGTTTGTCTCCTGCGCAGGATTTCTGTCTACTTTGATTTCTTGTAGTGACTTTTTTTATACTTCCAGTAATGTTTTGTAACTCCTGTATGGTTTTTCTTGATAACGCATCAGCTACGAAGTTATCTTTGCCTTTCAGGTATTCTACCGTAAAATCGGATTCCTCTAATTCAAGCCTCATATGTGTTAATTTCGAGCTAGGATTTACCATTGAAAACAAATATGTTAGTGGTCTATGGTCTGTTTTAACCGTAAAATGGTTACCATAAATATATGGTCGAATGCTGAGATTAAGGTTGATGGTTTTTACTGAGCCATTTTTTCGTGCTGAGGTTAAGGTTGATGGTTTTTACAGAGCCATTTTTTGGCTCTAAATAGCTGAAGGGTTCTGCTGGTTTCCCGAGTTACCTTGGGTTACTCGGACATTATTCTGATTATTGCTTGCCCCGCGGTTGTTTCCGCCGCGATTATTTTCACCACGGTTATTACTTCTATAATAATTATTGTTTTGTAACCGTTATTTTGGTTAAAGCCATTGTTTCGGTAGTTATCTCGGCTATTACCCCTACCGCGATAATTGTATCTGTAATTCATGCCGCGATAATTGTTTCTTCGGTGGGCGTACAATATTGAATTGGCATTACCTGTCATTTCAGTACTACATTGTATGTACTTAGTGAAGGCCTCATTCATGTTTGTGAAATTTCCTGCTTCTAATATTGTGTTGAGTCTGCCATGCTCACAATTTTTAACCATTGTGGTGATGGCTTCCTTCGTGCTTAATTTGTCAGCGTGTTCGGCCGAAAGGCCTTCGTCAATATATGAAGCTTCGAGGAGCTTTCGTAGGTTGTCTATTTCTGTTGTAAATTTTTCGGCTGTTTTGCCTTTTTGGACTGTTTTTGCCATTTTTGCTTTCACCACGTCAGAGTTTTGCCGACTATAGTGTCTAGCAGATTCTTTATTATTGCCTCTAATGTCGTCTCATTCTGTACTCTGTATAGCGTTGATCCTACAATTTTGGATTTAATCACTTCTACAGCTAGGTTTACTAACCTCAAAGCTGTTGTGAACCTTTGTAGGTGAAGCTTTTGTCCATTAAACTCCGGAATGGCACTTAAAATTTTTTAAATGTATGCCCTTTGGGCAATAGTTTCGTCAGCCATTGTGGTCGGTTTTACTTCTACAATGCTGTCGTTATTATCAGTGTCTGTGAAGTCCTGATTTGATGATTCAGATTGAATGAGGACTGCAGGAATAGTGAGATTGTTTATATCTTTTTCCTCTATTTCGGGATCTGTAGAGACGGGGTTATCTATCTCAGCCGGCTCAAGGGCTGGCGAATCTGATTATTCTGGCTCGTCTCCAATTTCTACTGTCAATGTTGTGTTTAATATAGTGGGCACTAAAATGGCCAAATTATATCTTTGTTTTATGTATATTGTTGTAGGGGGGCGGTTCTGCCGCAAAAGATTTCAGTAGTAGTCGAAATGAGAGTTGAAATGAGAAGTCGGGGGCGTCTTCAGTTAATTCAAAAAGAAGCGCGTTCAGCTTTATTGGGCTGCTTACAGAGGATTGAACTTAACTTAGAAAAGAACGGACGATCGATGACGGCCGACGAGAGCGCGAGTGCATCGAGGGGCGAGCGCGGATGCACTCTTTAGCGCGGATGAGCTCTTAAGTGCGGGTGCGCTCTTCAGCGCGGATGCGCTCTTAAGTTCAGCGCCCCAACGGCCCCTCACATAAACATCCCGCCCCCCTTGCAATCACTCGGGTTACAACAGATCCCTCGTCGTTAGCGATGCGTCATGGCAGCTCGAGGGCGTACACGGGTCAATGAAGGCCCCCGTGTCGAAGATCCGGATCCCGGTGTTGACGCGGTTCCGCTTCAGCAGCGACGATAGGGTGGGCGCAACGACCGCGTCCTGCAGGGGCCCTCGAGGAGAGGCGAAAAATTGCCTAGGCGCGGATGACGCGGGCGGACGAGCGGTGGACGGCGACCGATGAGTGGCAGAGGAAAGGCGTGGAGCACTTGACGGCTGCCGGCCAGTGGTGGAAGAATGCCGAGGAGTTATCGAAGAGTGCCGGGAAGTCGGCGGCCGTGGATCGGTTTGCGAATGCCGGAAAGTGGCGGACGCAGGGCGAGAAGCACCCGAACCGCGCCGGGAGTTGGCGGATGACAGCCGGGCGCCAGACGAGACACTCCGTGTCCTGTCTCCCGCGCTCCGTGACCGGTGCTCCTCTTGGCATGCCTTGCGCCGAGCCCGCGGCTTCTTAACGAGATGCAGCAGCGTGTGGTTATCCTGACCACACGTCTTACAGCCGTCACCACGCCGACAGGATCCGTCGGAGTGCTCGTGGGCCAGGCAGCTCGAGCAATACCGGTTCACGAGAACCGCTCGGAGCCGCTTCTCGGCACTAAGGCGTAGGAAGCGCCGACACTTCTTCAAGGCGTGGATTCCATTACAGACTCGGCATCGGTAGGATTGTATACCTCGAGTACATCTGCTCTCCAGCGATTGGGCGTTGCGTGGGCGTGGCGACATCGTGCTGAATACGACCTTGGAAACCAGAATTTGGCTCGGATCAGACGGATCATCAGCTGATTGCCACCGTGCAGCGTGATGCGATGCGTAAATTAAAGAAGGAGGCGAGACAGATTTGTGCTCGCAACCTGAATCCGATTCCGAACTGATCTGTGTGGGCACCTGTCCCTGATCCAGTGAGTCACCGAGGCTGCGGGCAACTCGTGCGGAAAAAACAGACACGCTGCGGGGATTGGCTGGAGATAATGGGCCTGTCAGCACCCATCCGAAAATGGTCTCCTGACCGAGAAGCGACCCGCAGATGTTAGCCTTGGAATTACCGAGGAGAATGGACGGAAGAATGTCAGCTCCCAATCACACATCGACTTGGGAGCTCTCAAAGAAGTTGGGGTCCGCCAGGGGAAGTCGGGCAGCCTCTTGAGAAGATCTCGCGATACTCTAATTGTAGCCCGGGTCTAGATGGCGACCGAATGGAGAAATGAAATTTAGTAGACTGCGCGGAAATGGTTTGTTTAAGGCCGGAAACTTGTGCGTAAATCGTCTTGAAGGGAAACTTGACAAGGTTGAACAGTCGTTCCGTTATGAAAGTCGCTTCGGACCCTGAGTCTATCAGGGCTCGTGCCTGGACCCTGCGCCCCAAATGGCACACGTTGATAAGGGCCGTGCTCAGTAGGACTGCTCCTGACCCGGAAGCGAAACACACCTGCACATTCGACTGATCCTCTGAGCCGTTTACTGGCGTAGGCGGACTTGGAGCGGTAGGCGGACTTGGAGCGGTGGCGAACGGATTGCCGCGGTGCAGGAGGGTGTGGTGTCGGCTGTGGCATGTGAAGCAGGTATGGGCGCTCGTGCAGTTTCGCTGCTGGTGCCCTCGGGCAATACAGTTAAAACATAACTGCTTTCTCCTTATGTAGTCAGAGCGCCACTTTACATCCATTTCTAGGAAACGCGGACATAAGCGAATGGGGTGGTCCTCCCTCGAACAGAGATCGCAGCCCTTTTGGCCCACTCGAGTCTCGTATGAAGTGAGCCTCCGAGCAGGGGCAGTAGGAGTTCCCGACCTTGGCGGAAGTTGCCCGGAGCCACTAGGTGGGGGGTGGGGCCCCCAGCAGATAATCACCCGCAAAGACTTCGGTATCCACTGGAGGTAACCGGCAGCCTGTAGACGCGGGCGTGTGGACATTGACAGAAGCCTGAGTGGATTGGGAAGCATTTTTCTCCCGAAGCTGGGCAATACACCTCGAATAGACGCAGTAACAGTAGCTGTGTTTTTCTATTTATGTATCTAACGGTCTATTTATGTATATTTCGACAAGTGTGGCTCGTACGTAGATATTGAATTCCTACCTATTTTCGAATTTGCGGAGCCGGAAGGGTGGACTTGACCTTGGCTTGGATTTAACACGAAAAAAAGAAAATAAATAATTTATAATAATTAATTTTTGACTAATTGTCGGATTTAATTATTATGGAAGAGTGGAGTTAAAACCCTAATCTTTAATTAATTGGGTTTAATTATCCCGAAGCCGGAAAGGTAGAATTGAAACTGCGGCTCTATTCGGACATAAGGTTGATAATTAAATTATTCATAAATTTCAATTATTAATTTTTTTTTAAATTTGAATTGTTGAGTGGCCGGAAAGGTGAATTAAAAAACTTGGCCCTTTGCTCGAACGGAAAATAAGAATTAAATAAATTTTAGTAGTTATAAACACAACACGGCTAGGTCGAGAATTTAGGCAACACATATATTGGCTATATATTTACTGAAATTGCAGGCAGAAAATATTTGGAAATAGATGGACATGCATGCAAGTAGGGCAAGGGCATGTGGGGCATATGATGGCACAGTGGAACATCGATAAGTGGACTGTATATGTTAAATTTTATCGGTTATATATTTCCTGAAATTGGAGGCAGAAAATATTTGGAAACATATGGACATCCATGCAGGTACGGATATATGCAAGGGCTTGTGGGGCATATGTTGGCACAGTATGTGGTGTAAAAAATGACACTGATTGTGGAAGATAAAAACAAATATTACGACAGCGGCGGACTGTTCGGTGAATATTAGGAAATACCGGAACTAATTCACATCGGCTGGCCAATATTAATTATGCCTTCTTTTTGTCACCACACAATTTCACTGTTCACTTGCGAATTTTTCGCGGATAAATTGCACCAAAGAAATATGTATGTGCGTATGTATGTATGTGGATGCACATATGCCTCGACCGTTGGCAAGCGAATGGATAACGGAGAGGCCGAAAACGGCGAGGAACATGGGCAGCACACAAAACGGAGGCGGATGAAAAAATTTGCAGAATTTGAAGATTATTATAGATTATTAGAAAATCTCAAACTGCCGTTGGGTCGGAAAACTCGGACTTAGAGTTGACCCGGAGGGAAAAACAATCTTGCAGCAGTGTGAACGAAATTTAATGTTCGGATCACTGCTAAAGACCGGCAGAGAGATGGGGACGGAAAAATGTACCGTTCTTTTGGCGGAACAATGCCGAGAACAGCTGGTAGAAGAAAATCCAGGAATTATCCGGCTCAAAGGACCAAAATGTTGTAGGTGGGCGGTGCTGCCGCAAAAGATTCCAGGAGTAGATGAAATGAGAAGTCGGGGGCGTCTTCAGTTAATTCAAAAAGAAGCGCGTTCAGCTTTATTGGGCTGCTTACAGAGGATTAAACTTAACGGAAAAGAGACGATCGGACGTCTCTAGAAAAGAAAAGAACGGACGGGGCGTAGATAGAGGGGCGAGCGCGGATGCGGATGAGCTCTTCAGTGCGGGTGCACTCTTCAGCGCGGATGCGCTCTTAAGTTCAGCGGCCCAACGGCCCCTCACATAAGCATATATTAAGTTCTCTCTCAATCTTAGTAAGAACTTAGATACTCGAGACCAGTGGGCTTTGTCTAGCCGGTTTCTTTGGTCGTGTATTAATATACGCGCTGCGTTGAAGCGGTCTACTAATATTTCGGCGTGTTTATTCACAGTATTTTGCTGTGCTAGCCGTGTCCTTGATAATGATTTATATAATTTGTCAAAATCAGCTTTTATGTTATTTAATTCTTTATAAAGCTCATCCCATTCCATTACTTAATGAAATTTTATTAAGAACATTGCTAGAATTACAAGTGAAATATTTGGTTTTATATTTTATTTTATTTTTGTATATACATATAAACTTATGTACCTCTCTTAAACAATAAAATTGCTAAGTTATTCAAATGGAAATATATAAAATGATTCGGCTCATGCGATACGTATGATCCGAAGTTACGGCCAACAATACAATGCCATTTTGGTTTGAACTTTGTGTCATAATCATTCTTAATGTATTTGGCAATGTCTGATTCAATGTGGTTTTTTTCATTTGCTTGTCTTGCGAAATCAATGGCACTTTTTTTGCATTTCCTGACTCATGTCAGAACTCTGAATATCGGCCTTGCCGCTAGACATTACATGTCATGTTTTCTATTAGATGTGCCTGATTTTTAGCACTTTTATTTGCCCTAGTGTTCGATGTATGTCTATTTCCGAGAACACTTTGCAGTTTCGTACCATAATACCATAAAGATATTATTTCGAAACATTTTATTTTCTATCATTGTCAGCGCTTATCATATCTTGTCCAGGTCATTAGCCTGGCTTTTGTTTGTGGCTTTTTTTGCAATACATTTATTATGGAAAATGTAGGCTTTATACAAAATATAAGCACTTATTATGAAAACAATAATTGATAATAAAATGTTTGTTAAATTGGAATCAATATTTTGTGTCTCAACCTTATTAATTACATTTGCAGTGGAATCTACATTTTTTAAGTCCACTAGACCCATTTTGGGTGTTATTTCGTACTCTAGTATATTAACTTTGAATTTTAAATTATTATTAATTTGCCATTCGGTTTGCCTCATATATTAGTTCATTTGCCCTAGTGGCCTATAAGGGATTATTATATATATATATATTTTTATACCCTTGCAGAGGGTATTATAATTTGGTCCAAAAGTGTGCAACGCAGTGAAGGAGACATCTCCGACCCTATAAAGTATATATATTCTTGATCAGGATCACCTCCTGAGTTGATATAAGCATGTCCGTCTGTCCGTCTGTCCGTCTGTCTGTCTGTCTGTTTCTACGCGAACTAGTCTCTCAGTTTTAAAGCTATCGACTTGAAACTTTGCACACACCCTTTTTTCCTTTGCACGCAGTATATAAGTCGGAACGACCGGGATCGGCCGACTATATCCTATAGCTGCCATATAACTGATTGATCGGAAATGGTATAACTTTGGTGTTTTTAGAGTAAAAGAGTTCAAATTTGACACAAGAGCTATTTTTGGCAAAATATTAGGACATGCCAAATTTCATAAGGATCGGCCGACTATATCCTATAGCTGCCATATAACTGAACGATTGGAAATGACCCAACTTTCGTGTTTTTGATGATAGAAAGCTGGCACTTGGTACACATTCTATTTTTGGTCAGTTAATCCGATCTATCAAATTTCATAAAGATCGGTTGACTATATCTTATAGCTGACATATAACTGTACGATCGGAAATGGTTTTTGGTAGAAATATCAACTTTCGTATTTTTGGCTTGGGACTTTTTTTTAGATTTTTTATTGTAATTAATTGCTTTTATTATGATGTAATCATAAGGATCAGCCAACTATATCCGATGTTTGCGATATATATCCGGTTTTAGCTGCAAGGGTATATCAACTTCGGCTCCGCCCGAAGTTAGCTTTGCTTTCTTGTTATTGTAATTAATTGGTTTTATTCTGATGTAATCATAAGGATCGGCTATACTATATATCCGATGTTTGCGATATATATCCGGTTTTAGCTGCAAGGGTATATCAACTTCGGCTCCGCCCGAAGTTAGCTTTGCTTTCTTGTTTTTTATATATCAGTGAATACATTTTAACCTGCCTAATTTTTGTACGGTTTTTAGGCCACAACTTTGAACAACTTTAATGTCGCACAATTTTACATTAGATTTTTATATATTAGTAAAAAAAAAAGTATCATAGTGCAATGTAAAAAAAATTTTACCACGCAGGGTTAGATATTATCATTAATTCTGCTTGCCGCTATCTTTTGCGTCAGCTGGTCGTCGCCGGTCTTGGCTTCGCTGACGCTCCTTTGTTGGCGTAAAGGGCGGCCTGCCCTTCACGCTTGATGAGTCTGCTGGTGTTGTCCTGGGCCTATGGGCTCAGGCGGTGCCGGTGCCGGTCATTGCACACGCTTACAGCAGGTCGCTTTGCAAAACGGGCTCTCCAGAGGTCCCGGACAATCCTTTGGGCACTCCTGTTTAAATCTCAGAGTTTCTGCTCTTTTTGGAGGGGGTAATTTTTCGTAAGTTTTTGCAATGTTTCTGATAGCAGCGTAGGTGGATGTGGGTTTATTTGTGGTTTCTTGTGGGTTTTTTGTTCGGTCGTTTAGTACTTTTTTAATGTACTCCACCTCGGCTCCCTTTCACCACTCTAAGCTACTTCCGCTATTCAATAGCTTCAGTAGTTCAGCGTTTCTGGCCTTTAGTTTTTTCACCACTCCACTTTGTTTCCGCACATTACACTCTACTCACTGCGTTTTTGCCTTTTTCCGTTTTTCCTCCGTTTTTCATAATTTTCAGTTCAATCCAATTTTTTTGATGATTTCCAGCCGGTACAGGTTGTTGTTTTTAATCCTTCCGAATGTGAGGTACTTTTATAGTCACGGTCGCCATGTGATACAAGTGATGCCCGCAAACTCCATTGCCCATTGTCCATTGACGCCCGCGCGGAGGTATATGCACATACATACATGTGGTTCGTTCGTGCAACAAAGTGTTACAGTGTGTACCCGTTAAGTACTCTTGGTACAGTGGATATTCAAAATATGTGCATACTACACCTCATCTTAATATATAAGAGGGTTGCTATATATATTCTGGCCTAACAATGAAAATGCGAATATTTATGATTAAAAATTTGTTTGTTTTATTGTTTTTCAAAGTATTCTTCAGCAAGACTTATTCACTTTTGCATGCGCTCAAACCAATTGTCGAAGCACTTTGTCCACTCCGAATGAGACACCTCCAAAACATGGTTTTTGAACGCTTCAACAGCACGCTTCTGGCGTCGAAAATCGTTGACCATTTTTTCTCATTTTTCTTTTGATGTGCGGGAATAAAAAGAAGTCATTGAGTGCTAAGTCAGGGCTGTATGGCGGATGACCCATCAATTCGACATTTTGGCCGGTCGATTCTCTCTCTTTCTCATAAGCGAACGGTCGTGTTTTTTTTTGTGCGCACTGCGTTTATGATAAATATTGGTAAACCGGTGTTTACATACTTGTGATTTAAATCTTGTGAATCTTAAGAATCTTAAAGCCTAAACCGTATCGCTTCGCGAGTGCTGTGGTATATTTGGAGTCGAATTAATAATTTGTCTAAATTCTATTCCAAGCATAGCTCAGCTCTGCTTCCTCCCCGTCTTATCTGTATTTCTGCACTTCTTCTTTGCACTCTCCAAAGCTCCCGCTTCGGCTTCCTATTTGGCACAGTGGTTCAAGGTAAAGTGTTTTTTAACTTTTTATATATAAATTTTTTCATTTATTAAAAAATATGGAATTTAAACTTGTCTGTGCTATTAAGTCTTGTAACAAGACAATTTCCTCATCCCAGCCTGCCATCCATTGCTGGCTATGTGAGAACGTCGTACACGCCAAGTGTGCCGGGTTCACTGCATCAGTTTCGGATGCCATTTCCGTAGGTCTGGGATACATTATTGTTGTCAAAATTGTCGTGCTGTGCAAGGCGAAATGAGGTCGTTCATGAGACAGACCAAAAATGGATTTAAAGAGCTGATCACTGGTTTTCGTAAAATCAATGACCAGCTCTGTGCGCTGGACACTCAGTTTAGTGGCCTTCAGCTGCTAAATGAGTCCCCTAAGCGAAAGAAATCCTGTTTCTGATCCGCCTCAGCCTGCTCAGCCGACATTAATGCAGCCGCTTATATCTCTGGCCACCCCAAGGGCTAGAACTGAGAAAAATTCGTCCGAATTTTTCAGGGATAATGAGCAATTGTCTGATATGTCCGCCATGGCATCCCTTCAAGTGATGCCACAGGTCCTAGGGAACGAAACCCCCATTAGAGTAACCCAAAAGGGTATTCCACAGTCCGGACCACCGGCACCGACTGATGCTGCAGTTCTCGTACCTGCGACACCAAAACCCTTACAGGTGATTCCTCCATCGAAACATATATTTGTTTCTCGGCTTGCCCCTGAAACTTCAGAGATGGATATCTCGGCTTATATCAAAGCCAAAACAAAAACCGATATAAAGGTGGTGGACATAACTAAATTTAAAAATAATTATACACGGCGCACGTCTTCTTTCAAGATTCGTGTACCCGCGCTGATGTTCAAAAGGATTTGTTCTCCCAGTTTTTGGCCAGAGAATCTTTTCGTCCAAAAACATCAGCCTAGTTCCGTGAAGAAAAAAGTCAAAAAACCAGTGGGAGTGAGACTTCCCAATATCGGCCAACCACTGACCAACCCTCCACCTCTTCTTTGGCCACTAACCCAAAAAACTAGTTTCCTCACTAGCTCTTACCTATCAGAATACTAGGGCAAACTCCCCAAGCTATATTCTGATAGTTCTTTCTTTGCATCCCATATAATAGCATTTACAGAAACTTGGTTAAATCCGGAGATCTTTACCTCCGAAGTTTTTCCAAGTAAGTACACCACTTTTAGACGGGAGCGATCTCAGCGAAAAGGAGGTGGAGTCTTCATTTCGGTAGACTCTACTCTTGTTTCTGAAGAGGTGAAATCCCAAGAGTTTGGTGACATAGAATTTATTTGCGTTAAAATCACTATGTCCGTGAAAGCTTTATACATTACATGTTCATATATACCTCCTATGTCTGAACCGCCTACATATTGGCAGCATTTGTCCGCTATTCGATACGTCTCTAATCTTATGACGGATCGTGACCAACTCGTAGCGTAACCAATCATGTTAGAAATTCGCTAGGTCGGCTTTTAGACTTATGTTTTGTATCTGATCCCGATGGTACTGCTCTCTCCAGAGCTTTTCCCCTTTCAACCCCAGAGGATCCATATCACCCACGCTGGATGTCTCAATCGAAACCACTCCTGGTATCGATCAGATGTCTCCGAGCGTGGTAAATAAGATTCGCTGTTTCCGTAAAGCTGATTTTCAGAAACTTAATAGCCTTATCGATACATTTGACTGGTCTGATATTCTGGCATGCACTGATCTTAATGTCACTTTAGAAAAATTTTATTTTACTTTAAATACATTTTTTGACTCATGTGTGCCTTGAAAATATCCGTCCGATTCAACAAAAACTTCTTGGTTTACAAGGTGCCTCACTAACCTAAAAAATAAAAAAAATAAGCTTTTACTTAAATATAAAAAAACCTGCAGTAGTGTTGATTTCTCAAGATACCTACTAGCTCGGTCGAATTTTACCGTGCATAACGCTGAATGTTATAGGAATTATATTGACCGCTGCCGGATTCAATTTACTCAGGATCCAAAGCAGTTTTATAATTTTGTAAACACTAAGCGTAAACACGTATCTTTTTCACCCCTGCTTACGTTTGAAAATTCTTCTGCGACTTCTGATCAGGCCATTGCCCATCTATTCACAGAATTTTTTCAAACAACTTATTCTCCTCCTAAATTGACTGATCAGCCTTACGCATATAACATTCAAGCAGCAAAACTTATTTTCTGTCCGTTTTTTTTCTGAGAACAACTTATTATCTGGTCTTTTAAGGGTCAAACCCATTTATTCGCCAGGAGTACCATGGAGTACCAGGCTGTGTGCTAAAATACTGTGCCAGGGCTCTGTGCAAACCTCTTCAAAGACTTTTCAACTTATCTTTGGAAACCTCGATTTTTCCCCTTAAGTGGAAGGAATCATTCATAATTCCCCTACAAAAAAAAAGGGAAAAAGTCCGAGGCTGCCAACTACAGAGGCATCTCTAAGTTGTCGGCAATTCCAAAGTAATTTGAAAAATTATTTTCCCCTCACTTGCAACACCTATGCTCTTCGATCATCTCTCCCTGTCAGCATGGCTTTATTAAGCGTCGCTCCACCACCACAAACTTATTGGAGTTGACATCCTTTGTCATAGATGGCTTTTGTAAGGGATATCAAACCGATGTAATTTACACAGACTTCAGCAAAGCATTTGATTCAGTTAATCACTCACTCTTGTTGAGTAACCTGAATATGCTGGGTTTTCCTATAGACCTCTTGGATCTATAGGAAACGTGGATCTCTAGCTATTTAGATGGAAGGACACAAAGAGTCTTATTTAAAAACATACAGTCCCGTCTGGTCCGTGCTACATCTGGCGTCTCTCAAGGAAGTCATCTTGGCCCGCTATTATTCACGCTTTTTATTAATGACTTGCCCCCTGCTTTAACGAACTCTCTAGTTTTTATGTACGCAGATGATGTAAAGCTTTGTCTTCAGTATAAATCCATCTCTGCTCAATGCAGTCTTCAGTCTGACCTTGATAACTTTCAAGAATGGTGTTTAGCTAATGGTTTAATACTTAATGGATCAAAATGCAAACATATGTCCTTTTATCGTTCTTGCCCTCTGCAAGCTACGTATTCCATTAATGGGATAGCCTTAGAAAAATTAACCTAGGTTAATGATCTCGGCATCCTATTAGACATAAAACTCAAATTTGCCGACCATATTTCCTTAATGGTTAATAAGGCTAAAGGAGTCCTTGGTTTTATTAAAAGGTGGTCAAAAGAATTTAATGACCCCTATATAACCAAAACATTATTCATTTCTTTGGTCCGTCCTATACTAGAGTACGGTTCATGTGTCTGGAGTCCCCAATATGGAGTACATCAGGACCGCATAGAATCCGTACAAAAGAATTTCCTAACTTTTTAACTTAGAGGTCTAAACTGCGATGCAAATCTTCACCTTCCATCTTATTATAGTAGACTCTTACTCATAAACGTACCTAGCTTAACAAATCGTAGGACAATGCTCGGTGTAGTCTTTCTGCATAACCTTATTAACGGGGATGTAGATAGCCAGCATTTACTAAAACGCTTAAAATTTAACATTCCTAATAGAAGGACTCGAAACTTTAGTCCTCTGTTCCTTAGCCGTTGTAGTTCGAAATAACAACGACCCTTTTTCAACGACCCGACATGACCCTTTTCTCCTCTATTACATCTCTTTCCTGTCCCTCTAACTTAAAATATAGACTTTTAAATTTCCTTACTAACTCCTCCTAGCTTAATAATTGAAAAATAGCTTAATATATTCTAACAAATCGTTTCTTGAGCGCCCCTCGGTCGTCTGGGCCTCTAAGCTTTATGATGAATACAGGAATGCTAGCTGATGCTCTTATTGATGCACGAGCCATTTCCAAATTCTGAAAGACCGGTAAAAAAGAAAAAAGGTGCTGGTTTGAGCTGATATGTGAGAGCTCGCTTTGTCATGGTGCATAGATCCATGATTCGCCACCTGTTACGATCTCATAAACGTTTATTGAAACACCGCGATAGTATTTTTTCAAATTTTTTTTGCACCAATCCACACGAGTCTTTATTTGAGCGATTGTCAAATTGTGCGGGATCCAACGAGCACAAATTTTTTTTACGACCAAGTGTTCATGCAATATAGAATGTATGCTAGTAGAAGAAATGCCCAAGGACGCCTCACAACAAGCTCGAATGACAGCTTGTGTTCCGCTGCATCCAGTACGAGGCATGATCCTGCTTCCACTTGCACACTATCATGCAACCCCACCCCAGGCTGGCAGCAAGTCACCGCTAAGCCAATCAAAGGTGCAGCTAAGAAGAAAGCAGGTACCGCTATCTCTCCCAAGGTCAGCCACAAGAAGACAAGCTATACCCCCAAATCTGGAAACTGCTTCATAACTCTAAGTGACAAGGAAGAAATGGACGTCGGGCCTTCTACTTTGCAAGCCGCGATAAACCGCGCCACAACGAAGTGCGTCGCAACTTTGCTGCCGGCACAATCCAAAAATTCAGGACAAGCCCAAACAGCAGCACCGCAAGCAGCTCGATCTCCCGAGGTTCCAAGGATTATGGTTCCCGGTGTGGTTAGCTACTCTGCCTTCTGCAGAGAACTGGATGCTCTTATGGGAGACTCTTACTCCATCAAAGCGCTGAACTCAGGTGACTGTGCCATTCAGTGCAACTCCTCCGACGCCTACAGGCTTGTTGCCAGACACTTCCGCGAAAAAGGAACTGTTTTCCACTACCACCAGCTGCCAGAAGACCGACCCTTTCGCAAGGTAATGAGGAACATTAATCATGAAGTCCCATCGAAGGATAATATTGAGTGCCTGTAAGAAGCGGGTCACTGGGTTCTGCGCACCTCGTAATAAGGTAACAAAGCTTCCGCAACAAGCAACAACAAGCTGCTGTTTGCAGACACGTAGTGACCTGGGAGAAGCCACGCAAGCAATCCGGTCCCGTACAATGGCATAGATGTCAGGAATACGGACATACAAAAGCACACGGCATTACATCTGCAGAGAATGCGGAGAAAATCACCCTACCCTGGAGTGCAAGCTTGGGGAAGACGACTCTAGGTGCTGCTTTCATTGCGGCAGCTCTCACGCGGCCAACTTCCAAAGATGCCGCAAATATCTGCAAGTCGCATTTAAGCAAAATACTCAATCAAGGCTCACAGCAGCCACAGAATCGAACACGTTTCCTTCAACCAATCTCTCACCCAACATTGGTAAGGAATCATTTGCAAGTGTAGGCAGAAGAAACCTACCTATCCCTCACAAAGAGATGGAAAATACTCCCCCTCCAACACATTCCACCGAATACGCCGCTCTGAATGCCAAACTGGAACAGCTTTTTATGAGGTTTGACAGGATGATGTCCCTAGTAGAGACTCTAATGCAAGCAATCCTGCAGACGCGTCCACCCTCCTCTACCCTCCGCAATGGGAGCGCTTAAAATAGCCTGCTGGAACCCCAATGAGATAATGAGTGCCAGAGGCCGGACCCTCAGCTCTGTCCTGACCAATGTCAATGTCGACATTGCACATTGGGATGAAATGTCTTTATTTTGGCCGTAACCGTAATATTAAAGCTAGAAAGTTGAAATTTGAAGAATTTGCTGCTTAAATTATTTTTGAATTTCGGATTTTTTTTTTTAACACTACAACCTTGCCTCCCACATAATTGAACTGCAGTATTTATAAAATTTATATTAATTACACTTTCATATTAGTTATACTTTTCTCTTCCTTATTATCCGTCTGTCTGTCTGTCTGTTTCTACGCGAACTAGTCTCTCAGTTTTAAAGTGAAACTAAAGAGTTGAAACTTTGCACACACCCTTCTTTCCTTTGCACGCAGTATATAAGTCGGAACGACCGGGATCGGTCGACTATATCCTATTGCTGCCATATAACTGATTGATCGGAAATGGTATAACTTTGATGTTTTTAGAGTTAGAGATTGAAATTTGACACAAGAGCTATTTTTGGCAAAACATTACGACGTGCCAAATTTCATAAGGATCGGCCGACTATATCCTATAGCTGCCATATAACTGAAAGGTCGGAATTGACCCAACTTTTGTGTTTTTGAAGATAGAAAGCTGGAACTTGGTACAGATTCTATTTTTGGTTCAGTTCATCCAACCTACCAAATTTCATAAGGATCGGCCAACTATATCCGATGTTTGTGATACATATCCGGCTTGAACTGCAAGGGTATATCAACTTCGGCTCCGCTCGAAGTTAGCTTTAATTTCTTGTTTTTTATTATTTTATTGTAATTAATTGGTTTTATGATAATATTCTCATAAGGACCGGCAACCTTTATCCGATGTTTGCGATTTATATCTGCTTTTAACTGCAAGGGTATATCAACTTCGGCTCCGCCCGAAGTATGCTTTTTTTCTTGTTTTTTATCGACAATTATTAGAAAATTTTTATATTTTAATATTTTTGCATAACATATCTTATAATTAAGATCGTTCTATCGGTAATACGAAAACTTAAAAATATGTACATAAACTTGTATTAATTTAAGCGTTCTTCTTCTAAATCAAGATCAAAATATAGTATACTTTCAAACTCGTCTTCAACACTATATACTTGGGCTGCATCTTCCGGTTTTGGAGGAACTAAAAGTGCAATAACTTCACTTGGCATTGGGTGTGATTTTGAGCTCTTTTTTTGAGCGATGCTTAATAAGTAAGGATCAGAATAATCCAAAGCTCGGTGAAATACGTCTGTTAAATTGTTCATTCGGCTATTTTTCCTGGCAGGCAAAATCCTATCGCGCTTGTAATATTTGTTGCGGGCCTCAGATGCGTTTTCGCCTAAGCAACCAACAGGAAGTACAGATGATTTAATTATTTCTGGACCATGAACTAAAATTTTGTGGACCGTAGCGGTCGTTGGATACCACGGATATTTAATTAAATGCAAACGAAGCGTTTCTTCACAAAATTTCTTAAACTTATTAAAACAAACGTCATATTCGCATGATAAAACTATTAAAATGATATGTAGTTTGTTTAAAAGCTCTTCATCCAGTTCTAATATTGAGGGAAATAATTTAACATCCGAAAATGCTCTTCGTGCCGTATTGCCATCGTTGGAATTTCCAGAACCATTCTGACTTGGTTTGTGGGTTCGGTATCATTAAACCTTTGCTTATAAACGCTCTGTCCGGTTGAACCGTCAAAACCATAGCTTACTATTAGCTTTACTTTATTTATATCAATAAATGGTTGGAAAACAGGCTTTTGATATAAAATGATCCGAGATGCTGTATGGTTCAGTAAGTTCTGCATTGGCACTTCGGCAATAGTATCGGATACGCTTATATCTATAGGCCGACACTTTTCCTTAGCTTCTCTCACCTATTCGTAGCTTGGATATATATTGCAGTTCTTTTCGATACTGAAGCTCAATTCCAGGAGTCCAAAATTCTACCTGCGCACGCAAACGTTGCCACTTTTAAGTCCTACATCAATGTCCTACATCCTACGTGCTCAACACACCAATAGCAACCTGCAGCGATCTGGATGCATACGTAGATAGCTTCACTTCCACAATTACTGAAGCCGCCCAGAGATCTACGCCACCTCAGCGCCAATCTGGTCACCCACCTAATAGAAGGGCACCAATACTAACCCCGGAGGCAAGGGCACTCCTGGATCTAAAAAGGCACCTCGGAAGGCATTTCATTGTATCAGGCAATCCTGCAACTAAGCAGCGTCTATCTAGCATTACTAATAGACTGCGCAAGTTGCTAGCGAAAACCCGCCAAAAGAACATCGATACCCTGCTGGAGGGAGCTGGCCCGGACAACTGCAGCGATTTTTCGATATGTAAGCTAACGAGAGGAATAAAAAAACAGCCGCTTAAACAATCTCCAATACAAAGCCACACTGGCCGTTTGCTTAAGAACGACTCCGACAAAGACTCCAACGCTTTTGCGGAACATCTGTTTGCCACCTTCACTCCTTTTGAACTTCCAGACGCTTCACACCGCGATGAAGTTGCAAACTTCTTACGCGCTCCCTCTCAGCCAGCGCGCCTCATCAGACACACCACGCCGCAAGAAGTCACGCTGCAGTTAAAGGCGCTTAATTTAAAAAAGACTCCTGGACCCGATGGCATCGACAATCGAGCGGCCAAGGCTCTTCCACCCAAAGGAGTGCCAGCGCTGGTGAAAATTTTCAACGCCATGCCTGGGACATTTTCCAAGACAGTGGAAGCAAGCCAGGATCATTATGATTCCAAAGCTAAGCAAGCCACTATCTTGAATCGACTCCTACCGCCCAATCAGCCTGCTATCCACTTTCTCGAAAGTGTTCGAGCGGATTCTACTCAGCCGACTGTTAGGGCTACCACAAGAAGAAGGCCATATTCCTCAACACCAGTTCGGCTTCAGAAAATCCCATGGCTGCCCAGAACAAGTCCATCGCCTGGTCAACCACATCACCCATGGACTCGAGCATAAAGCTGACAGCCTCGGCTGCTGTTCAGGCTGGGTGCGATGGAGCGCTGGACCAAGCAATGGAACATTGCCATAAATTGCAGCCAGTCGGCATGCGTCACTTTTTCTTTAAGACTTGTGATCGCCATCGTCCTTACCTGCAATGGTGACACTATTAAAAACGCCACATCTCATTGCTACTTAGGTGTACACCTAGATCACCGGCTCATATGGAACACCCACATCACGGCGATCAAAGGCAAATGTGTTCGCAAACTACAAAAGCTCGACTGGCTCCTGGGATCCAAAAGCCTCCAGCTTTGGACGAAAGTTTTGCTGCTCAAAGCAATCCTCATGCCAACCTGGACGTATGCGATCGAGGTATGGGGCACCGCATCCAAGCACCAGCTAAACAGGCTGAGGGTAGTGCTGGCACGTGCTGCTCGACGGGCATCCGGACTTCCCTGGTATGTGACAAACCAGGCCATCCAAAACGACCTACGCCTTGTCCCGGTGGGCGACCTCCTAAACCAACACAGCCGACGGTACTCGGACAGGCTAACGAGTCTGTCCACTGGCTAGCAGGCTGGCCGACCCGCAAACTCTTATGCGTTTAAAGAGATTTCACCCCAGCGATCTGTCTTCCCGTGTTGTTCAATATTGTAAACTAATGCAAATAACTGTAAATTATTGTATATAGTCTAGGCCCATATCCCATATGTTCCATATTCACCCCATCTTCTAAGCGCCCGGTCATGTTCAAATGGTTCTGAACGATTCCGGCGACTACAATAAAATTTAACTTTTTAAAAAAAAAAAAAAAGGACGCCTCTATCTCACGGTATGTCACATGACATCTTGCATTATCAGTTCATGCACGGCGTCAATGTTCTTTGGAACAAAAGCCGTGAAAGTGATTGCGCAAGAATGTTCACAAGTTAATTCCATTTACTGTCAAATTGATTTTTTCGAGTCACTGTAAACAACACAAATTATGGCCGTACGTCAAAACGTTCTGGGCACGTTTCTGCTAAAACATTTCAAACTTCCGAATGAAAACGTCAGATGGCGCCAAGCAACACTGAGTATATATATAGCAGCCCTCGTACATGACCTACCACAGTATCTCCTCCCTCTTTCTATGTGACTGCCAAGTGCGTTCTCCACCTTGATCAACTGGTTCTCCAGAACGTGTTACTTGGGAGCCAGCTCCCTTATCGTATGGGCCAGCACCTTCTTGACACACTGGACCATCTTTTCTCAAGCGCCATCCTCATTTGGGTTCGCCGGAGAGTTGAAGATCCATTCGACTCCTTTCGATTCAATTCGATTCCTGTTTCCTGTTTTACAGTGTTTATAAGCCGTGCCCCCAGCACGGCAACTTGAAGTTCCAGTCCCAGGACTGACATCGTCCTCATCGTTCCATCGGTTTTGGAATAATCGAAATGGCCCTCCAATACCCCGTCGCAGCGAACGCCGACTGACTGAAGTACACGAAGACGTGAAGCTGAAGTGCTCGTACTCGTCCAGTACCAAAGAAGTAGCGTGGACACCGGAACTTTCTCACATAGTTCATCTCTTGCATCTCCCATCAGTCACGTTGCTGGGAACCCGATGGTACTCGACACTGATGTTTTTTTTTTTTTTTTTTTACCGGTCTTTCAGAATTTGGAAATGGCTTGTGCATCAATAAGAGCATCAGCTAGCATTCCTGTATTCATCATAAAGCTTAGAGGCCCAGACGACCGAGGGGCGCTCAAGAAACGATTTGTTAGAATATATTAAGCTATTTTTCAATTATTAAGCTAGGAGGAGTTAGTAAGGAAATTTAAAAGTCTATATTTTAAGTTAGAGGGACAGGAAAGAGATGTTATAGAGGAGAAAAGGGTCATGTCGGGTCGTTGAAAAAGGGTCGTTGTTATGTCGAACTACAACGGCTAAGGAAAAGAGGACTAAAGTTTCGAGTCCTTCTATTAGGAATGTTAAATTTTAAGCGTTTTAATAAATGCTGGCTATCTACATCCCCGTTAATAAGGTTATGCAGAAAGACTACACCGAGCATTGTCCTACGATTTGTTAAGCTAGGTAAGTTTATGGGTAAGAGTCTACTATAATAAGATGGAAGGTGAAGATTTGCATCGCAGTTTAGACCTCTAAGTGAAAAAGTTAGGAAATTCTTTTGTACGGATTCTATGCGGTCCTGATGTACTCCATATTGGGGACTCCAGACACATGAACCGTACTCCAGTATAGGACGGACCAAAGAAATGAATAATGTTTTGGTTATATTGTCATATATACTTACATGCATACACACAGAAATCCTATATGTATGTACACATGCTGTATAAGTGAGCTTTTACCTCGCAGAATTTCACAGCTTCGAAAGCCTTGATCATAAGTTAGTCTTAAGCTGATCACGACTCAGAGCGGATGTTTAATTGAAGAATTAATAAAGTTATTAATTATACTATAAACATAAACCCGCGTATTATAATTAAACAACAAATTACAAGTGTCATGAGAGCATTTTTGTACCAACTGAGAAAGTTGGCAATCAACACTAAAGAGGCGACGAGGATTTAAAACATAAAACTACAGCTACCTAATATCGACAATTATAAATTCTAAAATTGCGTGTTCCAGTACAATATTTTACATTAACAGAGGGAAAAATATAGTATTGGACATCGCTAAATACAAAGCGCACACGTGGTAAAAGCACCTTACGTAACACGCAGAACAAGATAAGAAGGAAGAACGAAAAACTAAGACGAACGTGGAGAAGGTAAACTACAAGCTTTTCTTACCGGTACGACTGGAAACTGTAAACAAGGCGATTGGTGCGAAGCAGCAATTGACAAACCGTGGTTCTAAACATAAATTAAAACTTTTTCTTGTCTGGGTAATTTACACATAAGTTAAGTTAAGCTAAGTTAAAAATGGATGCTACTAGTACTAACGCCTTTAATTTAACTTTGAACTGCTTGAAAAATGTACAAGACTTTGATGGTACCGACGTTAACCAATTGCCAGACTTTATTTCGCAAATTGAAGCAATTATGCCAACGCTCGCCGGTTTCGACGATGCAACGGGAAAAATCTTATTCGGCTTTGTACGAAATAAATGTGTAGGAATATCAAGACCAGTTATTCATAGGTACGGTAAAATCGAAAATTGGGATAAACTCAAAGAAATTTTGCTAAAAAACTTCGGAGAAAAAGAAAGCAGCGATAACTTAATGGACATGCTTAAAATGTGTAGGGTAGACGGTACAATAGAACAATATTATGATAAAATTAACGACGTTGCAAATCGCTTGCATAATCGTATACTTACACACAACGACGAGACATACAGCACAGGCGAAGTAAACAGAATTGCCTTGCGAGTATTTAGAGATAACTTGCCAGAGCCGACTAAGACTATGATTTTCGCTAGAAGCCCCGAAACATTAGATGAGGCCTATAAAATCATCGAGGATGCTAGACATCAGAATTATTCGTTTTACGGACCTTTCCGGAAAACTAATAAAAATAGTAAACCAAACTATAGGTCAAATTTCAGCGATGATAATAAAAATTCTAATGAGCAACTAGTACCTGAGACGGACGATTCTAATAAAGGCCAGCAAACCCACTTCAAACCTGGCAATAATAAACTCAGTACCAACTCAAGGTTCCAGGATAACCAAAAACATGCAAAAGACACTTCAGCTAGCGCATGCTCAAAAATGTCAACAAATAGCCGAAACAGCCAGTCCTCTGGGCAAAATAAACTGTTTTCGGAACCAATGGAAATTAATCAATCGAGTGGAAATTTTCAATCGGTAGGGTCAGAAGATTACCCTATATAGAAATTAAAACTCACGTTAAGACACTACTTTTCGTTATAGATACTGGAGCAGAGTTCAGCATCATTAACGAAAACGTCTGTAACCCAAAATGGAAAACCAATGTTGATATAAAAATACGAGCTCTAGGAAACGAAATAAAAATAAAAAAATTATGTAGATTCCCATCATTTAAGGAATTTAATATAAAAAATTATTGGTGTGAATTCCTCGAATATAATTTCCATCAAAATTTCGACGGGCTAATAGGAGGGAACCTTCTAAACGATTTAAATGCCGTCATAGATTATCCTAACAAGAAGTTAATAATTAATAACGTCACTCTAAAACTTTTTATACAAGACAACATTAATATAACACACAAACTTATAACTCTTAATAACTCAATCCAAAAAATCGATATCAATCAGGAATCAAAAACTTTGCTAGAAGAGCTTGTACATGAATATGATTGCCTCTTTTATAGGAATTATCAAAATCTGACCTTTACTAACAAAGTCAAACATAGCATTAAAACAAGAAACGATATTCCATGTTACTCAAAAGCTTACAAATATCCTGAGATCCATACTGAGGAGGTTAACAGACAAATAGACGAGATGCTCAAGCAAAAAATAATTAGACACTCTAATAGTCCATATAATAGTCCGTTATGGGTGGTCCAGAAGAAGACAGATGCCTCAAATCTCAAGAAGTGGCGGTTAGTTATAGACTACCGTAAATTAAATAAAGAGACAATCGAGGATCGTTTTCCTATACCCAATATTGACGAGATTTTTGACAAATTAGGTGGATGTAAGTTTTTCACAAGCTTAGATCTCGCTAAAGGGTTTTACCAAATCGAGATGGATCCGGATGACATACATATGACAGCATTTTCTACATCCAGTGGGCACTACGAATTCTTGCGTATGCCATTCGGATTAAGAAACGCTCCGTCCACATTCCAACGCCTTATGAATAACGTACTTAGGCCATTCATAGGACACATATGTTTGGTATATATGGACGATGTTCTCATTTTTTCTAAGAGCATAGAAGAACATGTTGAACATATCAAGGCCATATTTGATTGTCTATTGAAATCAAACCTAAAACTACAGATTGACAAGTGTCAATTTGCAAAACAAGAAATCGAGTTTTTAGGGCACATAGTGAATCAAGAAGGTCTATGTACGAGTTCAAGACATGCAGAAAATCGTGCATTGCAGATAGGCAACAGATGATCCTATACAAACAGGTACCGCTGCGCATTTACGACCTCACACCATCTGTCAGCATGCATGATAAGGACCTGCATGCGTCATAAACCTAAGCGATAAAAGATAATGGTATCCTATTTTACAACTGTCCAAACTAGTAAACTATAAGCAGATAATAATTTGACCTAAACAAACATTAGTTCTTAAGATCTTGTATATAAAAACCCTGCATACTCCACAATAAAATCAGTACTCAACGAAAACTCGTGGTATTCACTTCTCCGAGCTCAATTTGTTTCAAGTACAGATTGCGGCAACGAAATTGTTACTGGTATCAAGAACCGGTGGCAGACAAAAGCAACTTTTCAGCTACACAATTTACATTTGGTGACCCCCGATTTTGGACACAGGATTCATTTGGAGAATCATACTCGTATAGTTGGTCAACTGGGCGACCAAACTACAAAAAAAAAAAATACCAACAACTGATCAACTTGGCGATCTTGGACATCACTGGATAGTCAACTTGGCAGCAACAAAACAGGAGAAAATCAAGCTCCATAGCCATAGTATTTAAAAGAATACCTTGACCGCCTATTTGGTTGTGAGTAGAGGCACAACCTGTCAAAGCGACAAATCAAAATACCTCCAACGGGTCAGGTATTATTTTAAATAAAAAAATGGCATTATCAAATATCAACGCATTGCTGGACAGGCAATTGATAACAGGCGAAGAGATCCAAAACGTAATAAGGAATTACAAGAAGGATTCGCCTGAACGAAAACAACAGCCTGACTATTTCCAAAAACGCATTGAGAAGTTAGTTAAGCTGTGGGAAATATTTTTTAAAGATGATTTAACTATAAAAAGTACAACAGAAGGTGCTAAAATTGAGCACAGTTACTTTAAAAATAATTATTTCAATCAAATAAGAGATTTGGTTGTATCCTACAAAGGAGAATTCAACAAACAATTATCCACAGTACAAATGGATACTGGATCGGTTGCTTCCAGTGAAGAAGAATCGGAACTGGAGCCAATGATTCGGGAACAAAGGGCTCTGCTGATTAGTCTGGAACGAATCATGAATAAAATGACGAATGAAACTCGTCAAGGATTTATGCCAATCATAAATCAGTATTGGGATAAGATAACAACTATCCACATTGAAATTTATAAAAAATTTGAGGATCCTGCAAAACTTGGATATCTCGACCAGAGATATTTAGCAGCGGAAGACGCCGTCATAGCAGTCCAAACTATGACATGTGAAGAAAGCATCTCACGTCCTGCCAACATACCTCAAATGCATGCCTCATTGCCGTTGCCGAAAGTTGAAATTCCCAAATTTGATGGTGACTATTTAAAATGGCAACAATTTCATGACATTTTCAAGAAAATGATTCATGAAGCATCATTACCCATCATTCAAAAGATGTGGTACTTAAAAACTAGCATTACTGGAGAGGCTGAGCGTTTAATACGCCATCTATCCTTAACCGAAGGAAACTATGCAACAGCATGGAATATGCTACAAGAGCGTTTTAGCAACAAAAGAGTGCTAAGTAACGCGTTAATACAAAAAATATTGGACCAACCATCAATAACAAATGATGCGAAATCCATAAAGGCAATGCATGATAATATTAAAGAAACATTATCTGCGCTTTGTAACATTGGAATTCAAACTGAAAATTGGGATCCAATACTATTATGTAGTTTGACAAGGAAATTAGATCGTCAAACTCATATGTTATATGAACAGTCAATTGTAGACTTGAAGAAACTGCAGAAACTGGATCAGTTTTTGACCTTCTTGGAACATCGGTTCCTTACATTGGAGGCTACCGGTAGTGATAAGATAAATCACACCAAAAAAGGCACATGCGCTCAGATTGGTACAGAATATACATGCTATTTCTGTAACAAACCCAGTCACATTATGTACAAGTGCAACGAGTTTTTGAAGAAAACAACAGCTGAACGATTAAATTGGACTCAAAGGAACAAGCTATGCGTAAAATGCTTCAAACGCGATCATTCAGCAAAGGAATGTCAGAAGAAAAATTGTTTTAAATGCGATAAAGGGCATAACACCCTCCTACATTTGGAATCAAAGCCTGACTCTAAAACAGCAGCATCAGCAAGTGGAGTACAAACCAATTATGTACTTTTAGCCACTGCTCGAGTTATTATTGAAGGCAATAATGGACGAATGGCCGAATTCAGAGCATTACTTGACTCAGGTTCTCAAGTCAATGTAATCTCTGAAAGAGCATTAAACATATTAGCTCTCGACGTTAAAAAATCAGAGCTACAAATAAATGGAATTGGTGGACGAACACAAACATCAAAGGCACGAGTTAATGTTATGCTCAAATCACAGCATAACAACTTCAACTCTCGATTGGAGGCTATTGTATTGCCTCACATTGTTGCAGATCAGCCAGGACAGTCAATTGATATTAATCGTTGGAAACTTCCAAAACATATTGAATTGGCTGATCCCAATTTTGATAAAACAGGAAGGATTGATCTACTCTTGGGAGCAGAACACTATTACGATATAATGCAGGATAAGCATTTATCGTGGGGTAAAGGACTGCCAAAATTACAAAAAACCAAACTAGGATGGATTGTGGCTGGAAAATTAAAACACAATTCACCTAGATCAACTACCTGTGCAGCTCTAACCGAGGAAGATAAGGTAGACGAACAAATCACGAAATTTTGGGAACTGGATTCATTCTCAACTGATGCGCCATGCCTATCTCCACTGGAGAAACAATGTGAAAGACACTTTCTCCAGCACATTCAGACTGCAATTGATAAGAAATCAATTGTTAGGCTCCCATTCATGGATAATGCTTCAGCCCTGGGGGAGAGTCGTGATCTTGCAACACGACGATTCCTTTCCTTGGAAAAACGGCTATTGCGAGATCCACAAACTAAGGCAAGTTATGTGGAGTTTATGAAAGAATACGAAGCTCTTGGGCATATGAAGGAGATGCACACAAGTGAAATTAAAAAAGCACGGTACTTCATACCACATCACTGTGTGTTCAAACCTGAAAGTACAACAACCAAATTAAGAGTGGTTTTCGATGCATCTGCAGTTACGTCATCAGGAAAATCGCTCATCGACTTACTGCACAAAGGTCGTACGGTGCAAAACTCTATATTTTCAATTTTGCTGCGATTTAGGACTTACAAATATGTTTTCACGGCGGACATAGAGAAAATGTACCGTCAAATCTGGATAAATCCCGAAGACCAATATTTCCAAACAATTGTTTGGCGCAATAATCCATCTGAGGATTTGCGATACTACAGATTAAAAACGGTTACCTATGGAACAAAAGCTGCACCGTATTTAGCCACAAAATGCTTGCAGCACATAGCACAAAAAGGCAGAAAGGAATACCCTAATGGTGCTGCCGCATTGGCAACGACTTCTATGTAGACGATTGCTTAACCGGAGCCGAAACTATACCAGAAGCTCTACAGAGGCAACAACAGCTTAACAAACTTCTGCAAAATTCTAGATTCAAGTTAAGAAAATGGTGTACCAACAATTTCCAAGTTCTACAAGGAGTTCCGAGGGAAGACATCACTTCAAATGTACAACTGGAGGAGACTTCATATGAGGACTACACGATTAAGACCCTCGGAATCACCTGGACACCAACGACAGATCACCTTTGTGGGAAAACGGAGATAGCAACAAAGGCCAACATATCAAGACGAGATGTTGTGTCTGAAATCTTTAGGATATTTGATCCTCTTGGTTTATTTTCCCCAGTTGTAATGAAAGCAAAAATTTTCATGCAACACCTCACAAAGGAGGGTTATGAATATAAAGACGATCTGCCGGCTCATCTTCAGGAGGAATGGAAACGCTACAGGGAGGAGCTAAAGGTTCTGAACACCATAAAGGTACCACGTCACGTCTACTTAGGAAAAACACCTGTGACGGCAGAAATCCACACATTTGTTGATGCCTCGGAGAAGGCATATGGAGCTGCTGTATACATCCGAGCAACGTATAAGGACAAGCAAAGAACGATCCAGTTATTGTGTGCAAAATCTCACTTAGCACCAATAAATACAATAACGTTACCACGTCTGGAACTTAAGGCTGCTGTATTAGGAGCACAGTTGACTTCCAAAGTAAAGAAAGACTTGGCCATGAAAAATGCATCCACATTTTATTGGTCTGATTCACGGATTGTATTGTCATGGATTAATTGCTCAACATCCATTCGAGACAAATTCGTTGCCACCAGAGTTGCAACAATACATGAGCTATCCTTACCCAAACAGTGGAGACATGTTGCATCAGAACACAATGCCGCAGATGTCCTCTCCAGAGGAATGACAGCTTCAAAATTCGCGGAACATGCCATGTGGTTCTACGGCCCTATGTTCCTACATGGTTCATCGTCCACATGGCCCGCTCCGTTTATTGCTACCAACGAGGAACTAATAATTATGAATCCGCCAAAGGTTAGTCAATCATCCGTGATGACTATCACAAAAGAGGAGGACATAATATACACAATACAACATAATAATTCATTTAACAAGCTACTCAGAATAATAGCTTACATAATGCGCTTTCGACGTAAGAAGAAGTACACAAGCCACACCATTGAGTTTGAAGAAATAATGGCAGCCCGAAAAATTGTCTTCCGCAATATTCAAAAAATCGACTTCAAAGATAACATCAAACATCTCAAGCGGCAAAGGGAGACACTAAAAGGCAGTTCAATCAACTCACTATCACCATTCTTAGATCAGAATGGAATTTTGCGTTTAGGAGGTCGACTGGAGGCGGCAAATATATCATTCGACTCCAAACATCCGATACTTCTGCCATACAACGACCCTGTTGTGAAGATGATTCTTGTGCAAATACACAAGGACAACATGCATTGCGGACCTCAAGCTTTATTGACTGCATCAAGGCAGCAATTCTGGATCCTTAAAGGAAAAACGATGGCTAGGAGCACTGTAAGAGCCTGTGTCAAGTGCACTAAAGCTAAACCAAAATTAATGGAGCAGATCATGGGAAATCTGCCACCACTGAGGGTAACGCAAGCTCGACCATTTTTCAACTCTGGCGTCGATTATTGTGGACCATTTAAAATTCACTACAAAGTGAGAGGAAAGAAGCCTAGCACAGCTTACATTGCTATATTCTGCTGTTTTACGACTAAAGCTGTACATCTGGAGCTGGTTAGCGATCTCACAACAGAGGCATTCTTGGCAGCACTTCGTCGTTTCATTGCTCGGCGAGGGAAATGCCAAACTCTTCACTGCGACAATGCAACAAATTTTGTGGGAGCCAAAAACAAGTTGCAAGAGCTACAGGAGGCTATATTCTCCGATAATGCGAAAACACAAATTCTCCAGGAGTGTAACAACAAGGGAGTTCAGTTTAAATTCATCCCACCTCGTGCACCACACTTCGGAGGATTATGGGAAGCTGCAGTAAAGTCGGCAAAACATTTATTACTAAAAAATGTGACGACAGCCGATCTTACTTATGAAGAACTTGAAACAGTTATAGTCGAAATAGAGGCCATATTGAACTCTCGACCATTAACACCACTGTCCGATGACCCAAATGACGTCACAGCATTAACGCCTGGACACTTCCTAATTGGAGAGCCGCTAACTGCACAAGCTGATTGTGAACCATCGCAGCAACCAAAAACGATGGCAGGCCGTTTCAAAACTGAAACATGCGTTCTGGAAACAATGGTCACAGGATTATCTACAACAGTTGCAGCAACGTCAAAAATGGAGAAGATCCTCAACAAACATAAAGGAAGGCACTTTAGTAATAATGAAGGAAGACAATGTTCCTGTATTACAATGGCCAATGGGAAGAATTGTTCGAGTCTTCTACGGGAAGGACAACTTTGCACGAGTGGTTGAAGTTAAAACGACCAAAGGGATCTTTAAACGTGAAATTCAACATGTTGCTCCACTCTTTAATGAAGAAGAACCCACTGACAAACATCCAATTGAAGAAGATAAAGTAGAAGAAGAAAACAGAGCAGTGGAAGACCGCCAGCTGAGGAAAAGACCAAATCACGCTTCGATAACCACTGTCATGATTGTCATGTTATTATTATTACCATTAGCCTGGGCCCAATCGATTCAAATAACTCAGTTTGGATCAAAACCAGGAATATTTTTCGAGAAAATTGGGACAACCCAATTAGCAGTGGCTGACTGGACCATAGTGGCTTACTTCGATCTCAAACCATATTGGAGTGACATGGCTACATTTTCAAAAGGAACAAAAAAACTTGGTCAAATGTGCGCTACACTTAATGATGCACACTCATGTGAAGGAATGTACCAATACTTCCAACAAGTAGAGAATGAACTCATCATGGAAAATATGCTATTGGCCAAATCAAGGAAAGTTCGAGCACCATTGGACATCGTGGGAAACATTGCAAGCAGTCTATTTGGTGTATTAGATTCTAAATATGCACAAGACATGTCGAAAACAATATCGAAGGTCAAGGACAATGAAGATCATGTCTTGGAGTTATTACAAAACCAAACATCCTTAGTTGATTCAACAATAAACGTAGTGAAACGAGATGAAATTGCATACGCAAAACGATTCAACCTAATTGAAAGTCAAATGAATGCAATAATAAAGGATAATTATCACTGGTACATTACACTGACATCACAACTTACGTTGCTCGCTACGAATCTACATCGAATGCAGAATGAAATCATCAAAGTGTTAACAGACGTGCGCCACAACACTATTAGTCCACTTCTATTATCACCATGACAACTAAAGGAGGAATGCGATCAAATACGGGACCATTTGAAGCCTGATCAAATGTTACCTGTTAGCCAAGAAAACATACTCATGGCATACAAAATGATGCAAGCCGAAGGTACCATAGTAGATAATCATGTGATTATAAAAATAACAGTACCATTGATATCGACAGAGGTATTACACATATACAAATTAACACCGATCCCAGCTGCAAATGTATATGGTTTTCATCTGTTCAAAATTAAAACACCATTCATTGCAATTAACAACTATCGAGATAAGTTTGTTGATATGACGACGGAAGACATAGCAAATTGTTATCCAAAATCGATAAATGATTTCATTTGTCACAGCAAGCAATCAATGTTCTCTACAGAAATGAGCTGCGAAATGCAACTATTCCACAATAAAACAGACACGTCATGCCATCTGGAAATCACAAATAAAACGTTCATTTGGCAAGAGATGCATAAAAAGAATCAATGGATATTTGCGACAAGGACGCCAATAAAACTCTCAGCTGTTTGCACCGATGGAACATCAGATATCTGGTTACGCAACACGGGACTACTGACAGCAAGAGCAGGATGCACCATACGCAACTCTTTAATAACAGTAATCAGTCAAACTGGTATAGAAACATCGACGCTCATCTCATACGCCCGTTTTGGAGAAATCGATGGTAACAATACAACGATTAAAAGACAGAACACCACATCCAGCAAAACAAATAAATTTGGTTATACCAAACTACTGGATCTTCAACGGGATCTTGTACCAAACCGAAGACTGAGACTACCACATAGACTTGAGACGATCAAGCATCACCACATCGCAATGTACATTGGCTTAACATTCATCATAATAATATTGACCATTCACTGGGTAAGAAAATGGTACAAAGGAGACAAGAGACCTCAGCAAGTCCAGGTACCAGCGGTGGCAATGAGGAAAACCGATACGACTTCGAGTCCGCCGTTCACCATTAACATCGATGATTGTTGAAACTACGTTCAACGGCCGGGAGGATGTACGAGTTCAAGACATGCAGAAAATCGTGCACTGCAGATAGGCAAACGATGATCCTATACAAACAGGTACCGCTGCGCATTTACGACCTCACACCATCTGTCAGCATGCATGATAAGGACCTGCATGCGTCATAAACCTAAGCGATAAAAGATAATGGTATCCTATTTTACAACTGTCCAAACTAGTAAACTATAAGCAGATAATAATTTGACCTAAACAAACATTAGTTCTTAAGATCTTGTATATAAAAACCCTGCATACTCCACAATAAAATCAGTACTCAACGAAAACTCGTGGTATTCACTTCTCCGAGCTCAATTTGTTTCAAGTACAGATTGCGGCAACGAAATTGTTACTGGTATCAAGAACCGGTGGCAGACAAAAGCAACTTTTCAGCTACACAATTTACAGTCTAAAACCTACTAAAACCAAAATCGAAGCAATTAACAAAATCAAACTACCATCAAATCAAAAAGAGATTATAAGTTTCTTGGGCATGACAGGGTATTTAAGACGGTACATAAAAGATTATTCAAAAATTGCACAGCCCCTTATAAAATATTTGAAGAAAAATTCGAGAGTAAACTTAGAAGATGAAGACTTCGTAGAGGCATTTGATAAACTTAAATTACTAATCACAAGCGAACCAATTGTAGTATACCCCGACTTTAAAAAACTATTTACTCTCGTCACGGACGCAAGCAACTATGCGTTAGGAGCCGTCTTAATGCAAGATGATAAAGTCATTTACTATGCGAGTCGAATGCTCAAAACTCACGAACTAAACAATAGTACGATCGAGAAAGAGCTCCTAGCCATTTACTGGGCAACCAGATATTTTAAGCATTACCTGTACGGAAGGAAATTTGTGATAAAAACAGACCATAAACCTTTGGTTTGGCTAAACAATTTAAAAGAGCCAAATCTAAAACTTCAACGTTGGAAAATTCAGTTAAATGAGTTTGATTTCGATATAAGCTTTATCAAAGGAAAAGAAAACGCTCTGGCGGATGGCCTCAGTAGAATCCCAAGCTCCAATAGCGCAAAAGCAGACGAAGACAGCCTCGAGATAGATAGCGAAGATATTTTTTTGGCCGAAATAGAAAACAATCTCCGCATCAACGTCTTAAACGTCGTAGATGAAAATCAGGATTTCTCCGAACAGCTAATAAAATTATTCAATAGCGAATTGGACGATATTGAAACCATCCACACTGCAATATCGGACGATCGAAACTTTATCCCAATTACCGAAAAATGTCTAAATATTTTTAGAAATCAAATAATACTTAACATTGGTGAAAATGATTCACGATCCACAAAGATCTTGTACAAAAAGAAAGTTAGACACATTGTTAAAACAAAAGGCGATGCTGAAAAATTGTTAAAAGTCATGCAAGAAATAATACCCGAAAAAGGACTAGTTGTAATTTATTGCGAAGACACAAAATTATATTTAATGTTCCAAGAAAATTATAGACAATATTTCTCCAACAATACAAATTTAAGAGTACTAAAAACATGTACCATATACTATTAAAAGACGTTACAGATAGAGAGAAAATGTTAAAAATTATAGAAAATGAACACTTAAAAAACAACCACAGGGGCATAAATAAAATTTTGTTAGAAATTAAGCAATTATATTATTACCCTAATTTGTTAAAAGAAATTCAAAAGTATATAAATAACTGCAATATATGCAACACAGCTAAATATGATCGCCGCCCAATTAGATATAATTATTGTATAACCGAATCATCTGAAAAACTGAATGAAATAATTCATATGGATATATGGTTTCCACAACGAAATATCATGTACCTTACTACAATCGATAAATTAAGTAAATATGCAACAACACATTTTTTAAAAGACCGATCATGGATTTCTCTGCTTAACGCAATTAAAGACTCCAATATCTAGGAAAACCTAAGAAAATTGTTACGGACAATGAATTTAATATCCTAACAATTAGAGAATACCTCCAGGACAATGATGTCCAGATCCATTTCACGACCCCATACAAAAAAACTGGAAATTCAGATATTGAACGCCTTCATCTAACTTTAAACGAACACATACGGTTATTCAATGCGGGTCCTAACAATAAAGATAGCCTGAAAGACAAAGTTTTAAAGGCTATAATATCATACAACAACACAATCCATAATACAACTAACATTAGGCCAATCGATATTCTAAATAATTTACTCTCTTCTGAAGACATCGAAAAACTATCTAACAAGATAGCAGACAATAAAATAAAGCTTGTGTCAAAACAACCTATAGAATCTAATGATAATTTTAAGAACGATTTTGTCAAAAATAATGAAGTAGGTAAATCACAACCAAAATATAAACGTATCGAAGGTTATGAGCAACAGGGTAATTATCTCGTATCTGTCGACAACCCGAATCATAAAATTAATAAGGATCAAGTTAAACGAATATATAACCACCAAGACGTTAATATGTAAGCTTGATAAAAATATTGTAAGATACAATTAATTTTCAACAAAGATATTGTCGAAACTTGCGCGCGGGGTGTCATATATACTTACATGCATACTCACAGAAATCCTATATGTATGTACACATGCTGTATAAGTGAGCTTTTACCTCGCAGAATTTCACAGCTTCGAAAGCCTAGATCATAAGTTAGTCTTAAGCTGATCACGACTCAGAGCGGATGTTTAATTGAAGAATTAATAAAGTTATTAATTATACTATAAACATAAACCCGCGTATTATAATTAAACAACAAATTACAAGTGTCATGAGAGCATTTTTGTACCAACTGAGAAAGTTGGCAATCAACACTAAACTATATAGGGGTCATTAAATTCTTTTGACCACCTTTTAATAAAACCAAGGACTCCTTTAGCCTTATTAACCATTAAGGAAATATGGTCGGCAAATTTAAGTTTTATGTCTAATAGGATGCCGAGATCATTAACCTAGGTTAATTTTTCTAAGGCTATCCCATTAATGGAATACGTAGCTTGCAGAGGGCAAGAACGATAAAAGGACATATGTTTGCATTTTGATCCATTAAGTATTAAATCATTAGCTAAACACCATTCTTGAAAGTTATCAAGGTCAGACTGAAGACTGCATTGGGCAGAGATGGATTTGTACTGAAGACAAAGCTTTACATCATCTGCATACATAAGAACTAGAGAGTTCGTTAAAGCAGGGGGCAAGTCATTAATAAAAAGCGTGAATAATAGCGGGCCATGATGACTTCCTTGAGAGACGCCAGATGTAGCACGGACCAGACGGGACTGTATGTTTTTAAATAAGTCTCTTTGTGTCCTTCCATCTAAATAGCTGGAGATCCACGTTAAGAGGTCTATAGGAAAACCCAGCATATTCAGTTTACTCAACAAGAGTGAGTGATTAACTGAATCAAATGCTTTGCTGAAGTCTGTGTAAATTACATCGGTTTGATATCCCTTACAAAAGCCATCTATGACAAAGGATGTCAACTCCAATAAGTTTGTGGTGGTGGAGCGACGCTTAATAAAGCCATGCTGACAGGGAGAGATGATCGAAGAGCAGGTGTTGTGTTGCAGAGAGGTGTTGCAAGTGAGGGGTAATTAATTTTTCAAATAACTTTGGAATTGCCGACAACTTAGAGATGCCTCTGTAGTTGGCAGCCTCAGACTTTTTCCCTTTTTTTTGTAGGGGAATTATGAATGATTCCTTCCACTTAAGGGGAAAAATCGAGGTTTCCAAAGATAAGTTGAAAAGTCTTTGAAGAGGTTTGCACAGAGCCCTGGCACAGTATTTTAGCACACAGCCTGGTACTCCATGGTACTCCTGGCGAACAAATGGGTTTGACCCTTAAAAGACCAGATAATAAGTTGTTCTCAGAAAAAAAACGGACAGAAAATAAGTTTTGCTGCTTGAATGTTATATGCGTAAGGCTGATCAGTCAATTTAGGAGGAGAATAAGTTGTTTGAAAAAATTCTGTGAATAGATGGGCAATGGCCTGATCAGAAGTCGCAGAAGAATTTTCAAACGTAAGCAGGGGTGAAAAAGATACGTGTTTACGCTTAGTGTTTACAAAATTATAAAACTGCTTTGGATCCTGAGTAAATTGTATCCGGCAGCGGTCAATATAATTCCTATAACATTCAACGTTATGCACGGTAAAATTCGACCGAGCTAGTAGGTATCTTGAGAAATCAACACTACTGCAGGTTTTTTTATATTTAAGTAAAAGCTTATTTTTTTTATTTTTTAGGTTAGTGAGGCACCTTGTAAACCAAGAAGTTTTTGTTGAATCGGACGGATATTTTCAAGGCACACATGAGTCAAAAAATGTATTTAAAGTAAAATAAAATTTTTCTAAAGTGAAATTAAGATCACTGCATGCCAGAATATCAGACCAGTCAAATGTATCGATAAGGCTATTATGTTTCTGAAAATCAGCTTTACGGAAACAGCGAATCTTATTTACCACGCTCGGAGACATCTGATCGATACCAGGAGTGGTTTCGATTGAGACCTCCAGCGTGGGGTGATATGGATCCTCTGGGGTTGAAAGGGGAAAAGCTCTGGAGAGAGCAGTACCATCGGGATCAGATACAAAACATAAGTCTAAAAGCCGACCTAGCGAATTTCTAACATGATTGGTTACGCTACGAGTTGGTCACGATCCGTCATAAGATTAGAGACGTATCGAATAGCGGACAAATGCTGCCAATATGTAGGCGGTTCAGACATAGGAGGTATATATGAACATGTAATGTATAAAGCTTTCACGGACATAGTGATTTTAACGCAAATAAATTCTATGTCACCAAACTCTTGGGATTTCACATCTTCAGAAACAAGAGTAGAGTCTACCGAAATGAGGACTCCACCTCCTCTTCGCTGAGATCGCTCCCGTCTAAAAGTGGTGTACTTACTTGGAAAAACTTCGGAGGTAAAGATCTCCGGATTTAACCAAGTTTCTGTAAATGCTATTATATGGGATGCAAAGAAAGAACTATCAGAGGATAGCTTGGGGAGTTTGCCCTAGTATTCTGATAGGTAAGAGTTAATGAGGAAACTAGTTTTTTGGGTTAGTGGCCAAAGAAGAGGTGGAGGGTTGGTCAGTGGTTCCGATATTGGGAAGTCTCACTCCCACTGGTTTTTAAACTTTTTTCTTCACGGAACTAGGCTGATGTTCTTGGACGAAAAGATTCTCTGGCCAAAAACTGGGAGAACAAATCATCTTGAACATCAGCGCGGGCACACGAATCTTGAAGGAAGACGTGCGCCGTGTATAATTATATTTAAATTTAGTTATGTCCTCCGCCTTTATATCGGCTTTTGTTTTGGCTTTGAAGCCGAGATATCAATCTCTGAAGTATCATGGGCAAGCCGAGAAACAAATATATGTTTCGATAGAGGAATCACCTGTAAGGGTTTTGGTGTCGCAGGTACGAGAACTGCAGCATCAGTCGGTGCCGGTGGTCCGGACTGTGGAATACCCTTTTGGGTTACTTTAATGGGGGTTTCGTTCCCTAGGACCTGTGGCATCACTTGAAGGGATGCCATGGCGGACATATTAGACAATTGCTCATTATCCCTGAGAAATTCTGACGAATTTTTCTCAGTTCTAGCCCTTGGGGTGGCCAAAGATATGAGCGGCTGCATTAATGTCGGCTGAGCAGGCTTAGGTGGATCAGAAACAGGATTTCTTTCGCTTAGGGGACTCATTTAGCAGCTGAAGGCCACTAAACTGAGTGTCCAGCGCACAGAGCAGGTCATTGATTTTACGAAAACCAGTGATCAGCTCTTTAAATCCATTTTTGGTCTGTCTCATGAACGACCTCATTTCGCCTTGCACAGCACGACAATTTTCACAACAATAATGTATCCCAGACCCGGCACACTTGGCGTGTACGACGTTCTCACATAGCCAGCAATGGATGGCAGGCTGGGATGAGGAAATTATCTTGTTACAAGACTTAATAGCACAGACAAGTTTAAATTCCATTTTTTTAATAAATGAAAAAATTTATTTTTTTTTGTTGATTAAGTTACTTCCCAGCTCGGTAGAGGGGGAAGAATTCCTTGGCCGTCCCGTGAAGACGGGTAAACGCCAACGCCTATGTGTTAAATTAAAAAATTTCAAGATACTTGTTATGACAATGTGAACAAATTATTTATATTAATATGACTTGAGGCTTGATGATGTGGATGGGAAACAAACGATAATGAAGATAGATGCGATAGTCAACTATTTAAAGTGACCGTGTTAATACATGCACGTGCTGGTTGTTAATAGTTATCCATAGTTAATAGTATTAATTATCTCCAGTGACATAAAGAAGTTAAAAGGCGCCTTATAAATCTATATTAGCCAGTTTAATGAAATTAGTTATTGAGCTGTAATTTTCAACTGATTCTTGAGAAAAAAATCGATAAATGTTATCGTATTTTAGAAGGAGCGGGAAGTTCCTACGAATATTATCGTATTTGGAATAATTTAAAATTATGTGTGAAATATCCTCTATAGTATTGAAATTGCAATCGCAATTGGGACTGTCATGGACTTTTAGTTTGTATAGGGTATATTTATCAAAAGAATGACCGCTGAGGATTCTATTAATTTGTTTGATCTGCAATCTATTAAGATTGCAGTTTTCCGATTGGAACCATGGTTTGGGTAAGGTATATGGATATAGAAGACAGTATCCTTTATTCCTTTCTATGCAAAAAGAATTATAGTCGCGCTCCCAATCAGTTTTAATTCTGTTGAAGATGTGAGTGATAGCATCATTGATCGTGTATCTAATATTTAGATAAGATCCCAAGGTATTGGCGTTTTTTGCAGCAGAGTCAGCAACTTCATTTCCTTTAATATTCAAATGGCTCGGAATATGATGTAGTTGAATAACCAATATATTGTTGTCAATTTTTCTGAGTATTTCAGCCACAATGGGATTAGAAGAATACCGCTTTTGAAGGGCTTGAATAGCACCCAAACTATCCGTGAGGATAGCTACCCTTGTAATATGTTGGTCAATTGCAAATTCAATGGCTTTCTCTAAGGCTGTAAGCTCTGCAGTAAGTGAAGAGAACTTCTTATTCATATAAAAGCTTTTAGTTGTGGGGAGTTCTGCTGCTAGGTGGTAAATAATATTTACAGGAGTGGATTTTAATAGTCCAAGGGATTTCCTTAGGTAGAAATTAGCATGTATTTGGATACTAGAAGTAACAGTCTTCGAGATATTAGCAAAGGTAGAGCATGCATATTCGTATTTGGATCTAACGAAGGCTTTAAAAAACTTAAGAGCTACGCTGGGGTGGATACCGAAGCGGCAACCACTAAGCATATTTAAAAACATATTAGTTTTATTCGCCTTAGCAAGCGTGTGTCTAACATGATTGATAGAGGAGTTGTTAGTACAAATGGTTCTTCCTAAGTAAATAACATGGTCAACTTCCTTAATCACTAGATTGTTGCACATAATATTTAAAGAACGTCTCCTATTGTTAAAATGTATCACAGATGATTTGGAGGGATTAAAAGTTAAATTAATCGTATCACAAGTTTCTTTAAAAAGATTCACCTTTTGTTCAAGAATTTCTCTTGCAGTCATGAAGTCTTTGTCAAAACAATAAGAAAAAAATCGTCCGCGTATTGAAAAAGTAGACTTTTTTGATCAATAATAGTATGAAGGACGGTTGTGTACAGATTAAAAAGAATAGGACTGAGGCAACTTCCTTGACTAACTCCTTTGCTTACAATGACCCAAGACCAGGATTCTTTTTCTCAAAAACTCAATAATGAAATTAATGTAGCGGTGGTTGAAACCAAAATCAACAAGAACTTTGCAAAGAATGGAGATATTGACACAGTCAAAGGCTTTGCTCAGGTCCAGTACTGCTGCCAAAACATGAAAGCCCTTGGCTTTAAGACTAGCAACATTGTTAATCACATCATTAATGCATTGTGCTGTTGAGCGGTTTCTCCTGAAGGCGTAAGACCTGTCAGGAAGTAATTGATTTTTTGTAATGTGTTCTTCTAAGCTATTTTTAACAAGACCTTCAAGGCACTTAAAGACTACACTTAACAAACATATAGGTCTATTGTTAGTAATGATAGAGGAATCTAAATTTTTTTTTGGAACAGGTACGATTTTAATTTTTCGCCATATATCGGGTATTTGGCCTTCGTTAAAAATATCATTCAACATGGAAACAAAATTTTGAATTTGTTCGGGTGGTAAAGATAGAAGCATACTATAAGAAATGTTATCCAATCCCTTCGAAGAATTTGGATTACGAGTCTTAAGAAAGTCTAAGACTTCATTAGGAGAAAAGTATTTTCTATTTATGGATCCAAGTTCAAAATTGGGGAAATTATAATTTATACAGCCTGGGGTGTCAGGAGCTATTGCAATTTGCTGAACAAAAATTTGATGATCCTGGTCGTCAAAAAGTTTAGGTGTGGGCTTAGTTTGTCTATAATATTTTAAGGGTTTGATTTTTTCCCATAACTCTTTTGGAGACTGGGTGTTCGATAACGAGTCAGCTAGAGTATTCATGTTTTCTTTGCGAACTTTATAAAAATAATTGTTTAGTTTTTTATTTGACTCTAAATACAATACTGCATCGGATGTCAATTTGGTTTTATAATATTTTTGTCTGCATGCATTCCTTAATCTAAAAAGCTTTTCACAAGTATTATCCCAATACTTTTTTGGAACATATTTATTATTTTCATTGAGATTTATAGTGTTTTTTTTTATTATATCCTTAGCTATGCTACATAAACTGTCAAGAGAGCTAATATTAATTTTGGAAAAATCTTTTATAACTTTTTCCGTTAAGGTTTTATGTAAGGTGATAGTGGATGGGACATTTAATAATTCAATAATTATTGGAAAATGGTTACTGTTAGAGATTTTAGAGTTTGCAGTAGTCCAAATAGGAGAAAGGGAATTTTTATTAACAAACGAAACGTCAGGAGCTGAACTGGAAGTAGGGTTAGTGGAATAGGTGTGAGAACCATCGTTAATACAAAAAAAACCTGTGGATAAAAGTACTTCCTCCACTGCCATACCTTTGTTGTCCTGAATGAGGCTGCCCCATATGGGCGATTTGGCATTAATATCGCCCCCACTAACGAGGGACCATTTAGTTTAGCAGCTAAGGACATAGTTTCCTTGAGTCCTGCTTTAAAATCATGTATGCTCAAATTAGGTGGGGCATATACGCTGAATATGTTAAAGTTGTGCCTAAGGTTTTTAGTTGATATACCGATAGATTCGATTTTTGAGTTAATACTTAGGATTTTTATATTAATATTCTTTTTCACGTAAATCCCTACGCCCCCATAACCATCCTCACGAGGCTTGCAAATAAAATTATAGTTTGCTAGACTACACATGGCATTATCCACTACCCAAATTTCAGATAGAATGGCAATGTCAATATTGTTATTTATAAGAAAAAGTTCCAACAACTGTTTGTTATTTTGTGAAGTTAAGCTTTGAATATTATATTGAAGTATTTTTATAGGCTTAATCATGATGAGAGATTAAGACATTAAAGATTTCATTTTTTTAATATCGATTTCAGAGTTGGCTTTGGCTATAATATCCCTTAAGGATTCGAGAAAAGATCTGGTATTACCTGAGTTGTTCGGATTGTCTATTAAGGGGAGGGTAAGGTAATAAATTTTTTTTTTTACCATTTTTTTTTTTATTTTTTTAAATTGAATGCATAATATCTGAAGAATATTGTGTCAAAATTTCAAGTCAATTAAAGCAAAATTGACGAAGTTATTAGTTATTGACGAAGTTGCTTGCAAACGTTTTACACTGGATTTTGTTTTGTTTAAAACTTTTAAGCGTTATTCCCACAACTCACGTTTTCAAAGTCGGTGCCCCTCATAACATCAAAACTACTGCACCGATCCTTTTGAAATTTTAAACACTATTTCTGTACATATTTTACGAGGTAACGCTGTCGAGTTTTTTTTTTTTTGTTTTCATAGTTTTGATTTTGCAATGACAAATTAACCGATTTTTTCCCAAAAAATTGAGTTTTTCACTTCAAAGTCTTCAAAAAAATTAAAAAATTGCAATTTTCAAAAAACCTTTACAGCGTTACCTGGGGCAAACTATTATCTAACGCATGAATTTTCATTTTTTGATTACAAATGATCCAGCACCGAGTTATGAGGGGCACCGCAATTCAACTTTTTTTGGCGACACGTCCGGACAACTGCTACCATTGCCATATTTTTAAATATTTTTTTGTAAAAATTTTGTTAAACATTCTTCTAATGTCACACTTTAATATAACGTTGGTTGAATAAATAAATTTTAACTGTGTCGTCAGGAAAAAAATCACAAAAACATGGCTTTTTTCGCATGATTTGACCTTACCCTCCCCTTAAAAGGAAGGAGGCAATCTCCGAAGAAATGTTGATTAAGCTGTTCTCAGCTGTTTCCAAGGCTGAGTTCTGATGAGAACTGGCTGAAGGTGGCAAAGAGCTAGAATCAGCCGGTTGATTGGAAAGAGGAGCCCCTTGAAGGGGAACAAATCTTTCCTCAAGAGTAATTTCGTGATCTTTTATAATTCGTTTCCAATTGGACATCGTCTCTTGCGACTTTCTTCCTTCGATTGACTTGTTTTTATAATTTTTAGCTATTTTGTTGTAAATATTTGTGAATAGATTCAGCAGCTAGTTTAGTGTTATCCTGCAAAACCGGGGATGCAGAATTTTTAGGAGTTTCTAGTAGAGGGAATTCGGTGGTATTAAAAATCTCAGGAGTGGATGGAGCTAGTTTGTCAAAAAGAGCAGGATATCTTATTCTAACTTCCACTCTAGATAGGTTTTGCGATGTCATACATTTCTGTATGGCAAACGCTCTTTTTCTTGCCGGACATTCAAGTGAGGTAGCGGTGTGGGAGAAGTGGCAGTTAATACATTTAAGTGTCGTACATGTCTCTTCTCTTGGATGAGAAAGGGAACAATTGCGACACTTCTCTTCAGACTGCTTACAGTGTTGAGCAAAATGCCCAAATCTGAAGCACCTAAAACATTGGCTAAAAGGAACATAAGGTTCCACTTTGACCTTTGTATAAAGGAAGTCAATTTCTTCTGGAATCTGGGAGCCTTCAAAAATAATCTTAACCCTGGACGTGGGGACAAATTCTTTGTTTTCATTTTTTCTATTTACTCCAATAATTTCGTGAATAGGCACTGGGGATGAAATAAATTCTTTTAAATCGTCAGTAGTAAATTTAATTGGAATTTGAAAAATGATACCAGTTTTAAAAATAAAATGCTTAAGAATTTTAGGGTCGTTGCCCTCTTTTTTTAAATCAGAATTTAATAAATTATTAGCTGCTTTAGCTGTCTTGCACTCTGCCTTACAACGCCCGTAGCCTATTTTATTGACTTTTACTATATCTTTAAGTTTAAGCTTAAAAATAGTTGCATTTAGTTCGAGGGCATTAATAGGTTCACGGTTCTCTCTAGTACTGTCACCGTTAGTGAGTTTGTCAATATAAACAAAATAAGGACCTTTATGATTGCTTTTATAGCTAAGCGGTACTTGCTGTGGTTTGGATATGATGATGTTGTCATTGTCGTTGATGTTGATGACATTTGTATCCTGCTCGTTGATCAAAGTCTGCTGTAAAACATTATCGTTGCATTCTTCTGACTCCAAGATGTCCATTTCTTCCTGAAGTTTTTGAGAAATTTCTGGATCCGATGTTTTTCTTTTTTTATTATTAGCCGCATCAGAGCGCAGGGTCATTGCCCTGGCTGAGTTGGGCATTTTTGACTTAAGGGAATTTCCTCCCGTTGTAATAATATTAAATCCCTTTTTTATGAAATTTTGAAATTCCTCCGTCTACGCAGAATCTTCTTCGATGTTGCAAAGTTGCAACTTTTAAAATGGGAAGTTCTCTTTTTTTTTTTGACAGTTTAGGAAAAAAAAGTGCAAAGTGCTTATATGTGACCAGCCGTCAGAACGTTCCGAATGGAACTCTGATTTACATCTCGATGAAAAAATTTATATATAAAAAGTTAAAAAACACTATACCTTGAACCACTGTGCCAAATAGGAAGCCGAAGCGGGAGCTTTGGAGAGTGCAAAGAAGAAGTGCAGAAATACAGATAAGACGGGGAAGAAGCAGAGCTGAGCTATGCTTGGAATAGAATTTAGACAAATTATTAATTCGACTCCAAATATACCACAGCACTCGCGAAGCGATCGGTTTAGGCTTTAAGATTCTTAAGATTCACAAGATTTAAATCACAAGTATGTAAACACCGGTTTACCAATGTTTATCATAAACGCAGTGCGCACAAAAAAAACACTACCGTTCGGTTAAGAGAAAGAGAGGGAAGTGAAGTCATCTTTGGCAGGATGCCAATACATGCCCAATACTTTTTGCTCGGATTCGGTCCACTCGACGTTTTCGTTGGTGCCTAGCGGATTTAAGGTTCTGGCCATTCTCGTCGAACATGTATTTCTCTTACCCGTTTTGAAACGGCAATAGTTTATTCTCTTCTGCGAAGCTGTCTACGTAATCGTCCACGTAGTGGTACACGTCTATGGCCAGAATCGCCCGGGAATCAGAGTGCGCGAACCTTTACGCGTTTACGGTCTTCACATACTGCGCTGAGCTTGGCGAACAAGCTACTCCAAACGTTATCACTTTCATCTCGTAGACCTCCGGGACGTTTCAGACGTCCCCATGCCTCCCTAGGAATGCATGCCTCCCTGTGGTTTTATTAATACGTGTTGGAACTCCTTGATGTCCGCACAAACTCCTTCGATTCCTTCCTTAAAGTGGAAGAGAACAGCCGGGAGTGAATTGTAGTTCTGGGGGCCCTTCAGTAGTGCTGATTTTAGGGATTCTAGGTGCGCGTGATCCAGCCCAATAAGGATCCTTGGCGCTACGTTGCTGAATGGCTTCACTGGTAGGCGTGCGCTACTTCTCGCTCTTGCCGTCTTCACATCATTTCGACGTAAACTCTGCATCGGAAGATTTAGATTGCTTACTGTGTAGAAGTTCCTTAATCCATGTCGCTTCGGTTTTCCCGCTCCACTGATCCGCAGGTTAACCATCCTCTTTGGCTCTCTGACGGCCAAGCCGCCAAGCCACTATACCTCCCGTTTCTGGCTGCTCCGTAGATCCCTCCTGTGGCCGCCATCTGACTGTTTTGATCATCTGGGACCAGTGGTGTCATTTCCGCTTTTTTCCCGTCAGATCTGGGTTTTTTTGAAGCGTGATTGCGGGAAAAATATGAAAACAGCGGGCAGCGGGAATTCTGGCTTTTTGAGCAAATTTACGCAGCTTTTTTTTTTTTTTGTTTACTTTTTGATGCATTCTCTGTTGAAAATATTTTAAAAATCAAAAAGAAACAAATCTCTCCAATCCTTGAGTATTTTGGTACTCCTAATATAGATAAAATTGAACGACTGTACAACGACATAACCCTGGTAGAGTGGGAAAATGTCGATGATACTGTTAAGTTCTGGGCTGAAGTTCTTAAATATCGGGATTCTGGCGGAAACTGCCGTTTTCAGGAATTGGCTTCAGTTGCTCTGCAAATGCAGTCCTGCCTTGGTCGAATGCCGAATGTATAAGGTCCATATTTTAATTTGTATGCGGTACGGGCTGCGTCGACACAATATGTGCTGTTTTAACTATAATATACCACCCAGCTGCCTATCTACAATTGAAGACGAGAAATTTTATCCAACTGATGATGATGATAATATTGACGACATCTTAAATATAATATAGATCTTAATTTTTGTACATTATTGTTTTTTTTTGGTTTCTTTGTAATGATATCCGTTAGAGAATTACCCCTATATTTTATGTTAAGTGGAACTGAGGGAATTAGTGAATAACATGCAGTACATTGCCTTATAAAAATCAGTTTTTTTCTTAACTTTTTTTCTCTGTTATTCCGCTTTTTTTAGCTTTTTTTTTTACTTGATCCAGCTTTTTTTGTTCAGAAAAAAGTGACACCACTGTCTGGGACTACCAGCTTGTCATGCAGCAAATAGTGATGCTTCCTCTGGCATCCGTAGACGTTGCATGCAGAACCGTGCCATGTGCCCGGTTTCAAGGCACCCAAAACAGATTCGATGTTTCTTGACGAACTCCATTCGCATCCTGACAGTGGCGTGATTGGACTGCCTGCAATCCTTGACAACGTGTTGCCCTTGACACATGAGGCAACCTCTGCACTCAAAATAAAAACTTTATTTGTTCTAAATACAACAAAAGATTTCCAGTTTCAAGAAAAAATTTTCTGAAAACAAGAAACATTTTTTAAATTAAGGAAGTTTTTCTCAAATATAGAAATAGTCGCCATAAACTGAAATCGCCCTAAAAACAATGAAATTTTCTATAATTAAAGAAAATTATGACTTGTTTTCAGGAACTATTTTCTTAATAATAGAAAGGCACACCATTAAAGAAACTAACCCTAATAAACAGAAAACTGTTTCTACAATATAGAAATTCCTTTCTAAAAATGCACAGTGTTACCCTTTAATTTAGGTAACCCTAGATATCTCTGTCAGTGGTCGGCACCCAATACATTGATATGATTTTAACGCATTTGTATTAGTATAGCAGAAGGCAGAAAGTAGGCTGTGAGCATGAAGTTTCACACAATTACACTGTGTGTGTGGCAGAGAACGGGCAGATAAATGCAGACTGATCTATATTATATTTTATAAATAAATACAAAAAATCATGTTAAGAAATAATGTAACGATATTTGAAATATCAAATATCGCACAAACAACGGAGTCCTCATCCCTAAGATTTTGACAGTACAAGTTTATTTAAAATTTTATTTAACAAGTGCAAATGGATTCCTTGCTGAAAAAGATAGTTACTAAAAAATAGGTAAGTTACTTAAAACGTTACTAATTTAATAAGTAATTTAATTAAATTACTAGTTTAATTAAACTAGAGCTAATTGTGGAAGACCATGATAGATCTTAACTAATCGGCAAAAAGCCAGAAGGTCAGCTGTATATGCCAAAATTTATAATTTTAAGGCTAAGGATAAAAAGTTATCAACTGGTAAATTACGCCCCACTTCAAAAGTTTAAAACAATTTTCCAAATACATTTTCGGGTAATATGGCTGATGTTCAATAGTGAAGAGGTGAAGCCTAGCCTTGTGAAGAGGTCAACGAAAAATTGGATCTTACTTTTGAGTGGCGCAAAAGTTTCTTTTTCTCGGACGCTACAAGTGTAGCTACACTTAGCTTATCGAGGAATTGCCCATTCTTAAGCAGAATTGTGAACACAAATTGGTAATATTATAATATTATAATATATAATATTAATATTGGTAATATTTTTTATACATTAATTTTGTTTTATTTAATGCATTTATTGAATAAATTCTTAGGTTGTGGCAATTTTTTCTCTCATTTCTTTAAAAGGAAGTCCAGCGTTTTATCTTACTAAAAACATTTCTTCAACAAAGCGAAGGTAAAAAGGCAATAATTACACTACCTTAAAATATGTTTTAAAACATTCGCCATTAAATAGTATATTGATATATTTATATCGCAATGTTAATTGGCGTGATTTTTCCACAGATAAAAAGGACGCACATGATTCACGCTATTCTAGTCCCCACCAAAAGAGGAAAACGTGGTGCTACTGGAAATTTAAATGTCAAGTATACAATTCAAGATTCGAGGGTAAAATTTATTATATACCATAAAGTCTTATGTGAAAGTAAGAACTGAAAAGAGCTATCAAAGGAAATGTAAAAATAATGTAAAAATATGTAAATGTAAGATGTAATATATAATGTAAAATGTAGAAATAAAGTTTCTAGTATTTAGAAAAGTTCACCCTCAATTTAAGACATATTTGTATATATTTTAGAAAGGGTTTTCTTAATTTTAGGGCGCCTTGCCCTGGGGCTTAGAAAAAAGTCGCCATGAAATCAAGACTTTTTTTCCTTAGTTTTAGAAAAGTACTTTTTAAAAACCTAGAAAAGCAAACCCTAAATTAAAGAAATTTTGTTCTATTTTTTAGAATTTTTGTTCTTATTTTTAGGGCAATTTTCCCTAGATTTTAGAAACAAAATGCCATTAATTTGAGAAAAATTTACCCTAAATTTTATGGTGCGGTGCCGTTGAAAACAAAAATAGGGCGAATTTGTAAATCTTAGGGTTAATTTTATTTTGAGTCTATCATTGTACAGTACTGGAGAACAATCAAAGGCTTTGTTGAGGGAATGGTTATAGTAAGATAAAATTTTGGACTTCCTTTTAGAGAAATGAGAGAAAAAATTGTCACAATCTAAAAATTTTTTAGTTAATAAAAAATTAAAATAAAACAAAATTAAATAAAATAACATTATTTTATTAAAATATTATAATTTGCCTTAAATAAAACAAAATTAATGTATAAAAAACATTACCAATTTGTGTTCAAAATTCTGCTTAAGAATGGGCAATTCCTCGATAATCTAATTGTATCGTCGGAGAAAAAGAAACCAGTTGTAATTTACCAGTTGATAACTTTTTCTTCTTCTTTAAAATAATAAATTTTGCCATATACAGCAGACCTTCTGGCTTTTTGCCGGTGTTAAGATCTATCATGCTTTTAAATTGGTAACTTTTAAATCTACTTTTTAAATTAGTAACGTTTTTAGTAACTTACCAGCGAAAAAAGAAGCAAACGCTTCTCAGTTTATCTTGTTCAGCAAGGAATCCATTAGCACTTGTTAAATAAACTTTTTTAATAAACTTGTAATGTCAACATCTTAGAGATGGAAGACTCCGTTGTTTGTGCGATATTTGATATTTCAAATATCGTTACATTATTTCTTAACATGATGTTTTGTATTTAACATGTTAAAACTTTATATATAAAATATAATATATAATATCAGTCTGCATTTATCTGCCCGTGCTCTACCACACACACAGTGTAATTGTGTGAAACTTCATGTTCACAGCCTACTTTCTGCCTTCTGCTATACTAATACTAATGATTTAAAATCATATCAATGTATTGACAATACCCTACCTAAATTAAAGGGTAACACTGTGCATTTTTAGAAAGGAATTTCTATATTGCAGAAATAGTTTTCTGTTTTTTAGGGTTAGTTTCTTTTATAGTGTGCCTTTCTATTATTAAGCAAATAGTTCCTGAAAATAAGTCATAATTTTCCTTAATTATAGAAAAATTTCATTGTTTTTAGGGCGATTTCAGTTTATGGCGACTATTTCTATATTTGAGAAAAACTTCCTTGATTTAAGAAATTTTTTTGTTTTCAGGAAATTTTTTCTAGAAACTAGAAATCTTTTGTTGTATTTAGAAAAAATAAAGTTTTATGGCGAATTTCTAAATTTTAGGGTAAATTTTATTTTGAGTGTAGGCTATCGTCGTCTCCAAGAACGCACACTGGAATATTGATCATTCCTCTGGCTGACCTTCAAACTCTTTAAGATCAGGCAATCTGCGTAGCGTCCACCTATTTGCCAAGCCCGCTGTTCCATAAGATCTGGGTGATGGCGTGGGTACGACGAAACTGCGTAGCTCCCGTGGTGTGTAACCTCTTTCTGGCTGCACCGTGGCTGTGACTCAACATGGTGGAGAGTAGCTTACGGTTGTATAGTCTGTACTTCTTGTGAACTTATTGCCCTATCGCTGCATTACCGCCCAAATATGGTGGCAAGCTTTCACTCAATTGTGGCGGCAGATTTGCACTCAATCGTGCCGTTCATCGTAAGATGGCGTCACTAACTCTGGTGGTCCCGTTGGCAGATTTTCACTTAAGCAGCTCTTACTGTCGCGCTCACACATAGCGCCTTTCCTAGCGGTGTATTCGCCACACCGCTCACACCGACGCCGCTCGACACGATACTCTTACTCGAAGCAGCGGAAAGACTTTAATGAAGACAGAAGAAGAGCAGCCTTCATCCTCATGAGGTGGACACATTGGCAGAAGCCAACCCGGACCAGGCCGAGATCATATGGTATATCCTTCCAAGGAGATCGTGCAAAGCGTTAAAACTCAGAGATCTACGAAGGGAGGAGCCCCCCAGCCAAGTAGAGGAAGGCCCAGCCACAGCCGTCCAACCGCTCGTTCGCTGATGTGACGAAGGGAAGAACCCTCATTGGAGTCCTGGACAAGGGATCCAAGGACGTGCTCAGCCCCAAAGACGTCTGTTGACGAGTGGTACACGAGTTGCATGGGCGCTTCATGGAGGAGATGCTAAAGAGCGGAGGACCCCCTCCAGATTGCGAATACGCATGATGGTTCCAGGGTATCGTCAAGGTGATAGCCTGCCAAGGCGCGAGATCGGTGGAGATGTACAATCGAATGATAGCATCGCTTGGAGAGATCAACAACGGTGCAAAGCTAGTTGACTGGGCAGAGATCAAAAGTAAACCAAGGGCACGAGTATGGCTCACAGAAAAGCCGGCCGACCCTAACACAATCCTGGCGATGCTGAGAATGTGCAACCTGACGCTTCCCACGGCGGATAGGAAAGTCGCAAAGGTGGAGGAGGCGGTAGGACTGCGGAGGCAGGACGTCCTTACTCTGAACTAGGAGACCGTGAAGATCCTGGAAGCATCGGAGCACCGGATCAAATACGGATTCGAGTTTATGACGGTCCGTATCTACAAATCCTATGCGAAGAGCAAAGCAGGAGGCATTGAGCTGGAGGCAGACTTGGAGGAGCCGACCGAAAATGGGTACCCGGAAGGAATGTCGGATGAGGAGGAGGACATCCTGGAAGGGTACATCTCGGATGAGAGCGACTTGGCAAGCGCACTTAGAAGCGTCGGGACGGAGGAGCTTAATGAGCTCCAAGACAAAAGCATAGATTACTGTGGTGAAGAATCTTAAGAATGTCTCTGACAATCTTGCAGATAAAGCTGCACCACAGTGAGGCGGTGTCTGCTGCCTTCCTACTCCACCCCGCCGAGAGTGGAGCTGATGTGTCCCTCATCCAGGAACCCTGGATCCTTGGAGACAGGATTCTTGGGTTGGGGGCGTCGGAGTATAGGCTCTAAAACAGGTAAAAGGCGAGCCTGCATCCTCGCAAAAAAGAACCTTAACCTCTTTTTGCTACCCAATTTCAGCAATGAAGACCTCGTAGCCGCAGCCATAGAGAGCCCAGATGGCCCTCTAAGGGTATGTTCGGCGTATATGGGCCACGACCAGGACACGAACGAGAGGGGTGAGTCAATCTTCGATTTTATCCTTGTTTGTAACAAACAAACAAGTAAAACAAACCACCATGGGCCACCAAGGCCCGCAAGGCCTTCAATTTTGCCAGCAAGACAAACTCGGAGACAGCCTGGGAGACGTATAAAGCGAACCTTAAGCAATATAACAAAGAACTTCGTAAGGCAAAAAGGAATGCCTGGACCAAGTTCTGCACGAACATTCAGCAAACATCAGAGGCCTCCCGACTCCGAAAGGTCCTCGCAACTACTGCACCAAATGTAGGATATACCATATTAAAACCTCAGAAGGTAACTGGACATCGTCCAGAAAGAAAAGAGACTCTCACAGAGGCACATTTCCCGGGATGCTCTCTAGAAGTAACAACCCTGGAAACGCAGAGACAGGGGGATAGCCCCTCCCTCCCTAACCAACTTGAATACCTATTGAGTGACAGGTATCTCTGCTGGGCTATGAATAGCTTCAATCCTTTCAAATCCCCAGGCCCAATTGGCATTGTCCCGGCTCAACTAATTAAAGCCGGACCCAATCTGAGGTCTTGGGTCAAGAAAGCTATCTCAGCAATTTTCAGAATAGGCATCGTATCCGCAATGTGGTTGCGGACGAAAGTCGTATTTATACCCAAGGCGGGAAACCCATCGCACTGCACCCCTAAGGACTTCAGACCAATAAGCCTGCCGTCCTTCCTTCTCAAGACAATGGAGAGATTAATCAGCCTCCATATTAATCTTACTATCAACCCAGATGATATCTCGGGATCACAGCATGCGTATAGGAAGGGCTGATCCACGGAGACGGCAGAAACGGAGAAACACTCTCCCTTAGCGGTAGCGCCAAGTACCTAGGGATTACGCTAGACAGGAAACTGGACTCGAAGTCAAACACTATGGATAAAGCTAACAAGGCAACAATGGCGCTCTATACATGCCGAAAAGCCATTGGCCTTAAATGGGGAATGTCACCAAAGATAGTAAGATGGCTTTACACAGCGGTCATAAGACCCATCCTATTCTACGGGGGGGTGGTCTGGTGGCCTGCTCTCACTAACTCCACAATTAGAGAGAAACTTAGGAAAACGCAAAGGATGGCGGAGGTCTGTATCACAGGCAGCCTACGTACTACACCGACGGATGCCCTAGACTTCATACTCGACCTATTACCTGTAGAGATAATGAAGGCCAAAATAGCTACACTATCGGCAATTAGGCTACGCGAGACGGTCATATAGAAATGGACTGACTATGGACATACCAAGTTGGATCTACACCACTGCACGCCAACGGGGTCTACTGACTACTGCGTACCTGTTGATCATCCCACCTTAAACTACAAGGTTTCTATTCTAACAAGGGAGGAATGGGCCACACAAACCAGCCGGGACCAGCCGGGACCAGCCGGTTCCTTCCATATCTACACAGACGGTTCAAAATTGAATGGCCAGGTGGGAGGCGGTTTCCATTGCGAACGGCTGTGTCTAAATGAGTCCTTCAGACTCCCCGACCACTGTAGTGTATTCCAAGCAGAAGTAATAGCTATCGGGGAAACACTTAGATCCCCAGCACTTACTGGCAATGAAGAAACAAACTGTATCTTCTCAGACAGTCAAGCGGCACTCAAAGCCCTTGACGGATTTTCATCCAATTCCAGGACAGTAAATGACTGCCGCAGATCTCTTAACGAGATGACAGAGCAGTATGACATCCACCTCATATGGGTGCCCGGACATAGGGACCACGAGGGTAATTGCGCCGCCGACGAACTAGCAAGAGCAGGTACTACTAATCCTCTCCTCCTGGAGATGGAACCAGTAGGTATCCCCTTAGCTACGTGTAGGCTAAAATGCAGGGATCACTTTGACCGCGCATCACTGAGGAAATGGAGAAATCTCCAAAACTGCAGGAACTCCCGCATAATATGGCCCATCCGATCTAGGAAGAGGTCAATGATGCTCATCGCCTTTAATAGGCAGGACTGTAGTCTGGCGATCAAGGCCATTACGGGACATTGGTTAATACGACCACACGCGGCTAGACTAGCGGTGCCACATTATGACTACTGCAGGAGCTGTGGGGACGAAGAAGAGGAAGAGACAGTCGCCTCCTGTGTCAATGCCCTGCGCTGGGGCGCATCCGACTCGAGCCGCCGCAGGAAGGTAGAACACCCTTGGGCACATAAGTAATGGGAAGGGAGAGGTCCTCTTGTAGGATCATTGCCTGTGCGGTATCACAAGGAGCCCCAGCGGCTCAAGTGGATGGGGGTCAGACCCGGCCCCTCATCGCCGCCTCAACCTAACCTAACCTAACATTTTGGCGCCCCCGGGTGGACTATAGTGCGAAATACAGGGTGACAATAAATAACCCGGACAAACTTTGAAGCAATATATTATAAATGTATTATGATGCAGCCCTTAAATAAATGCATTTATCGATAGCTTGTACTTTTCTTAAACAAATATATTTACATTTTTGTGATTCCCATCAATTTGATATTTCTTTCGGGATGTCTTACAATCGTTGTGAAATTTTAAAACTGTTTCAACAAGGAAATCGCCAATGCGACATTGTTCGTTTGCTTGGCATACCAAAACAAACGGTCTCTGACGCTATCCGGCGATTTAATGAGGTTGGCCATGAAGGTGACCGTCCCGAACGACGCAGACCATGTACCGCTAACACTTCCAGAATTCGCCAGATAGTGAAAAAGCGGATCACTCGGAATTGCAGAGTCTCGGTCAGAAAAATAGCCCGTTCGGTTGATAGCAAAAAATGAACTTAATCTCAAGCCCTACAAGCTCCAAAAAAAGCATCTTCTTACGGATGACAACAAGCGCGTGAGACTCCAAAGATGCCGTCAGTTAAAGCGTCGGGCCGCAGGTCAAAAATGGGAGCGTATTCTTTTCACGGACGAGAAGATATTCACCATCCAACAGGCGCACAATCACCAAAATGACAGAAGCTGGTCTGCTAAAGCTCCAGGTATCTCTGCAATAATCGAGCGCCGTCAATGTGAGCAGTCTTTAATGGTTTGGGGAGGAATATGCGCCACTGGCAAAACACCCCTTGTTTTCATCGATCAAGGGGTCAAAATCAATTAGGAAGTGTATCGCCGGGACATTTTGGAAACTGTTGTGCTTCCTTGGGCCCAGCAGCACTTCGGTGATAGGGAGTGGACGTTTCAACAGGATTCAGCGTCAGCCCATAGAGTCAAATTGACTCAGGACTGGTGCAAAGCCAATTTCCCGGACTTTGTCACATGCAGTGAATGGTCACCTTACTTGCCAGATCTTAATCCGATGGACTATAGTGTGTGGTCTATTTTGAAGTCCAGGGGATGTGCTAAACGTCACATAAGTTTGGAGGTGCTAAAGCAATCATTGCTCCGAGAATGGGATCGATTATCGGAAGAGGACCTGCGGCCCATTGCGCCAAATTTCCAGAAACATTTGGGGCTCTGCATCGCAGCCCAAGGAAGCCACTACGAAACCAGCTGAATATATGCTAACACAATAACTATTTAATAGTTGTTCAAGCATTGAACACTATGTTTTATAGAAATTCTTAAGTTAGAGTTTCAAGGGATCGAACCCATGAAATACGAGTCAAACAGATGGTTCAAAACCGATCTGTGTCCGTCTGTGAAGTGCAGACTAAAAAACAAAATTCACCGCGTCGTGAAACCGCCTTAAGCCTCCAGGATCATCACCGCAGGATCATCACCGCAGGATCATCGCCACTAGGAAAACTATTTACCTTCATGCCGTTCACCTGCATTGACTGCACAAGGAAAGTGGCAGCGGGATTAAAGGATCCCAAGGCAGAACCGCAGATATTTGTGCAAAAAATTTAAAGTTGAGAAAAGACAAATTAAATCTTCGTCTTGTGCTGGAATATTGCACCCTCCTTTCAATTCTTGGCGCATACGTACTTGAAATTAGTAGAACTAAAATTTTGAATAGTTTAGTTAAAATAATTAACAAACTGCCTGTGGCTAAAATAGACAAAAAACATAAATATATATCCACATCACTGTCGCCCAGTGAAAATTTTCGTTTTCGCTCTAACCGTTGTCCGCTGCTATATATGTATGTATGTATATGCATTAGTTTGGCGCATTTTATTTTACCGGAACGCCAAGTGACGCGCTACCCTATAATTGTGGGGTATACACCTTTTTCGGTGTCATTGGCAACCAACTATTTTTTTGGATACTCAGTGCCTCGTCTATCAACATTATTCGACTATCAAATAATTAATTAATTATTTGATCTTTTTCGCCACATTAATTAATTATTTTTTGTTTTCGCTAGATATTAAATTAAATATCTTTTTCCGTTGGTTTCGTTTTTGAATTTAATTTATTAATTAAATAATTAAAATAAAAAATTTGTATACAAGTAAAAAATTTATATTTTTACTAATTAACAAAAAAAATTAAAAAATTTTTATTTAAAAATAAAAAAAAATAAATTTTAAATTTTTTATCGTTTGTTTATTAAAAAATAAATACATTTTAAAATGGAAAGTAATAAACAGAAACTAAAATCCACGACTCTTGATGAATTAAGAAGAAGATTAAATGTCAGGGTAAAAATCATTCGCCGGTTAGAGGAACGTTTGGAAGCTGGGTCAGTTCCTTTAGTGAAGACAGAGCTAGAGTGCAGGCTTCAGGTTTTAAATGAGACAATATTTAAGGCAAATGAGTTGCAAGACCAGATCGAGCAATTAGATGAGGAAGATGAATTTGGAGCCGAGTTGGAAGAATTAGAGATAACAACTAAGGCAAGGGTGATGTCATTATTAAATGCCTTGAGTGCAGGCTTCAGGTTTTAAATGAGACAATATTTAAGGCAAATGAGTTGCAAGACCAGATCGAGCAATTAGATGAGGAAGATGAATTTGGAGCCGAGTTGGAAGAATTAGAAATAACAACTAAAGCAAGGGTGATGTCATTATTAAATGCCTTCACGTTAGCTGAAGAGTCCCCACCAGCTACTGAAATTTCTGCAGCGCCAACTCGAGCTTGACTTTCCAGTTTGGCATTGCCAAAATTCAGTGGAAACTATTCGGAGTTTAAAAATTTCATGAGTCTCTTTGAGACATTAGTAGACAAGGATGTGAACATTCCTGTTATCGAGAAATTTAACCATTTAATTTCTTGCCTCTCCGGTGAAGCCTTAGTAACTATCAAGGCATTCCAAGTCACCGAGAGTAATTATGACAAAGCTATTGCTAGTCTAAAAAGAGTTTACGATAACGAATGTCTCATCTTTGCGAACCAAATAAGCAAATTATTCAGCCTTCAGAGGTCTCATCGACACAGTGTCATCGATCTATGGGTCACTATTATCCATAGGAGATGACACTAAAATTGCAAACTCAATCAAAATCATTCATTTAGTTTTGGGTAGAGTAAATCCAGTGACCAGAGAAAAATAGGAAGAGTCACTGGATTAGGAGGAATTGCCGCTGTGGTCCGATTTCGAAAAAATATTAAATCGTAGTACCAACACCTGTCCGCTGAAGAGACTGACAAGCCAAAACAGGAGAAAATTGGGTTCGGGAAGCAGCACAATAGGAGTTCGTTGGCTTGCTCCGCTTCCAATAAACAAGCTTGCAGTTATTGCAACGCACAAGCCCATAGTTTTGCCCAGTGTAGTCCGTTCGCTCGCCTTGCTGTAATGCAACGGTTTGAGTTTGTCAAGTCAGCCTCATTATGTTTAAATTGTCTGCGAAAAGGTCACACGGTTGCGAAATGTAAATCGACTAGGTGTCAAATTTGTGCAAGATCGCACCACAAACTTCTGCACCGATTTACTGTAACCGAAAATAGCTTGGCGTTACCACCACCAAATGAACATCCTCCTCTAGCGCTACATCTTGATGGCCTTTCTACGTCACATGCTTTGCACCCGTCATCTCTAGAAAGGGTTTTGTTAGCGACGTCGATCGTAAGCGTTAAAACTAAAAATGGCGAGCACATATTGGCCCGAGCATTACTTGACTCTGGGTCGCAAATGAACTTTATTACTGAAGAACTTGCTCAACGCTTACAGATCCTTAGGGAGGAATCGTGTATCAACTTGCTTGGAATTGGTCCAGCTAATTCCCAGGTTAAGAAAAAGATACACACTGTGGTGAAGTCAACAATTAATAGTAGTGAGTTTCCGTTCGACTTTTGGATTTTGAGAACTATCTCGGGTTATCACCCTGACCAGTCAGTGAACGTGAAAGATTGGGACCTACCAAAGAACTTGCCGTTAGCAGACCCATATTTCTACAAACCTCAGCGGATAGACATGTTGATTGGAGCTGAGGCATTTTTCGAACTGTTGTCCGTTAGCCAAATAAAACAAGGGCCAAACCATCCCATTCTTCAAAAAACTCTCCTTGGATGGATAGTATCGGAAAAATATAAGGCAAATACCTCAACTCCTCAACAGCCTGTCTCTAGCCTGAATTGCCAAGAAAAATTACTCGAGTCGATAGATGGCAATTTGAAAAAATTCTGGTCGTTTGAAGAAGTACCAACTTCCAAAAAGCTTTTGTCACCTCAACAAGAGTTATGTAAGGAACATTATCAGAAAACTACAGTTGTACTGCCTTCAGGTCGATTTGAAGTCAGGCTTCCATTTAAATTGGATCCAAGCGTTTTGGGAAACTCGTTCGAGGTAGCCAAACGCCGTTTTTTGTCGCTCGAGAGAAGATTATCTCGAGATCCGAATTTAAAGAAAATGTATGCGAAATTTATGGAAGAATACGAATCCTTAGGTCATATGTCCCCTACAAGCAATGATGTTCTTGCTACTCCACACTACGTGATACCCCATCAGTGTGTCTTACGGCCTCAAAGCACATCGACCAAATTACGAGTCGTGTTTGATGCGTCTTGTAAGACATCAACACATAAGTGCCTTAACGATCTGTTGATGGTTGGTCCTACCATCCAGGAAGAGTTGTATTCAATTCTTCTTAGGTTCCGGCTGAACAGATTCGCTCTGATAGCCGACATAAAAAAGATGTATCGCCAAGTAATGGTAAATGAAGCCGATAGGTCCATCAGAGTCCTTGAAACTTTGCAAGCTCAACACCGTTACATATGGCACTGCGCCAGGCCCATTCCTGGCCATAAGGTGTTTGAAGATGTTGAGGAATCTGTGAAAAATACATTCCCTCGAGCTGCCGAAGTTTTTGGGTCCGACTTTTACGTCGACGACATGTTAACGGGTGGTGGTTGCATTGAGGAGCTAAAGACAATTAAGTCTGAAGTAACTCAGGTTCTTCAAAACGCTGGGTTTGAATTGAGCAAGTGGTTTTCAAACTCGCCTGAAGTTACTGCTTCCGAGAGCACGGTTAAGCCAATAACACTTTCGGACTCAGAACTGACTAAAGCATTGGGAATCGCTTGGGTTCCTAAAGAAGATATATTTAAATTTGAAATTCAGTCATGGGTCAAGGGGCGACCAAGCAGAACATTCTTTCGGTCAGATCGTATTGCAGGAACTTTGGCTAAACAAGCTAGATTGGGATGAGTCAATTCCACTGTACTTAGAAACAGCGTGGAACAAAATAAAATTTGCCTTGTCGCAATTAGAGGACATCTCAATTCCGAGATTCGTGTTTACCGAGCCGATGTCACCGATTCAAATTCATGCCTTTTCTGACGCATCGATGAGAGCCTATGGAGCCTGCGTCAATATTCGTTGCGAATCTGCAGAAGGTATTAAAGTTTCATTGTTGACGGCAAAGTCCAAAGTAGCGCCGCTCAAGACAAAGACGCTCCCACGTCTTGAGTTATGTGCCGCTCACCTTCTCGCAAATCTCTGCCGCAAGATAAAGCCTCTAATAAAAGTTCCGATCGAACGAAGTGTATTTTGGTCGGATTCAGAAGTAACTCTTCATTGGATTCGTTCCCATCCATCGTCGTTGTCAACGTTCGTATCGAATAGAGTAGCTGAAATTCAAGAGTGGTCAGATGATAGCACGTGGCGGCATGTACCAACTAAACAGAACCCGGCAGATATAGTGTCCAGAGGTGGAGACGTAAAGGAGACTGTAGAATCGATCTGGTTTACAGGTCCATCGTTTTTAAGGGAACCGGAAGATAAGTGGCCGACGAGCCCCCGGTTTGATCCGTCACCAGAACTTCTACAGATGGAAGCGAAAAAGAATGCGGTCGGATTAACCGCAATCGTATCTACCTCAGATTTATTGGAAGTGATAGAAGGTTATTCCTCTCACCTAAAACTGCTGCGAGTGTTCGTTTATATGTTCCGCTTTATTAGGAAATCGAAGAAATTAATAGTGAATTCTGATATTGTTCCCTCAGCTGTTGAATATAATGAAGCCTTTAAGAAAATAGTCGAAATAGTCCAAGAGCACGAGTATCGAGATGAAATAGAAAAGATCCGGAAAAATTTAAGTGTTAGCCCTAGTCTACAAAAGCTAAATCCCTTTCTACACGAATCATCAGAGGCTGGGCTTACCTTTTCGTTGTTGCGGGTTGGGGGGCGACTAGCTAATGCTCCTATATCGTACGATGCCAAGTTTCCAGTATTGTTGACAAAACGCTCTCAATTTGTTCAGAGCTACGTCCGATACTGCACGAGTCGAATTTTCATGTGGGTCCACGAGCACTTGTGAGTCTTTTGCGACAGCGCATATGGATCGTAAATGCGCAGGAAGTCTGCAGTCAGACAGTACGGTAATGCATACGCTGCTTTAAATGCAAGCCTCGTCTGATGACTCAAATCATGGGTGATTTACCCTTAGATAGAATTCGTGCTCTCCGCCCATTCTCCACATGTGGTGTTGATTTTTGTGGCCCTATTGATACGACATTGAAAATTCGTGGTAGGCCACCCTATAAGTCCTACATTGGCTTATTTGTTTGATTTGCGTCCAAGGCAGTTCATTTAGAAGTAGTTTCCGACCTTTCAACTGATTCCTTTTTATTGGCTTTTCAAAGGTTCGTTGGGCGCCGAGGATGTCCGCAGATCGTGCACTGCGACAACGCGACGAACTTCGTCGGAGCGAGTCGCTACTTCGCAGACCTTCGTCGGAGAATCGAGGACGAGGTCTTTGCGTTCATACCGCCGTGGGCTCCGCACATGGGCGGACTATGGGAGGCAGGTGTGAAGTCTGCAAAACACCTACTCTTTCGAGCGGTAGGGAACGCCAGGCTGACCGCGGAGGAGCTGCAGACCGTCCTCGTTGGAGTCGAGCTCGTCCTGAACTCACGACCCCTGGGGGCTCTGAGTCAGGGCTCAAGCGACGGCGAGGCTCTTACTCCCGGGCACCTGTTGACAGGCGGACCGCTCATCGCCCCACCAGCACCGCGGACCCCGGACCAGCAGGGTCTAACGTGCTTGAGCTGGTCCTGATCGCAGAGGATCACCAGCCGCCACAACAGTGGCTTACAGGACGAATAGGAGCAACACACGCCGGCGCGGATGGAAGGGTCAGGGTCGCCGTCGTCAGAACTAGCTCTGGAGCGGAATACAGGAGAGCGGTCCACAAGCTGGCGCGGCTGCCAGTTGGTTGAAGCCTGATGGAGGCCTTCAACGGGGCCGGTGTTAATTGTTTTGCTATTATATTGAAGTTGTCGAAAATTTGAATTATAATTTATACTTGAATTGTATTTTGTAGTTGTTAGTCTCTAAATTTACTCTAAGATAGCTTAGGGCGGAGCGGGAAAGAAAGCTCATATTCGCTCTGGTGCGAATGCGCCCCGCTTCGCCGCAATAGATAAGTTCGGCTTAAGATTAGAGAAAAATACCTTCGAAATTATAACGTTAATGAGGCACGACTATTTTTTTCGTTATCGTTTTTTTCGCATTTTTTAAATATTCAGCAGCCACCCTTTTTTTGTTATTTTCAAAAGTGTGAAATAAATCAATCTCGTTAAACAATAGCCATCAGTTGTTGCCATTGGTGATTGTCTCGCACGAGAGTAGATGAGGCGGATGAAAAGTCGTTAAGTTTACTGAAGTTAGGCTCAAATCAATCCGTATGCATCAACAGAGGTCCCATCGATCCCGGCCGTCTAAAAAAAGTATCGTTAATTGCCAAGCCATGTTCCACAGGTACAAATAGCAGTAATGTATTATTTTTGCGTTCCATGCATATTTGCGATTTCTTTTGTTGATTATACACAATAGTCCCCATTTTAGGCGATATGCAGGATTTTTCAATTTCACGCTTCTTCGCACAGCTTCCAACGAAACAGGGTTTTAACACGGCTGCGCTTGACGTATTGTTTAGCCTAAAAGGAAAAAGTTTTTGAGAGAGTTTTTTTTTTAGCGGCACATCAAATTTTATTCCGATGACTGTTTTTTCATGCTTTTATCTTTATGAGGTTGAACAGATGAAGCTACCGTGGACAAAGTCACGTCGCCTTCTTTAGGGCTAAGTGAAAAACTTTTTCGTTCGCGAAAGCATTTAAACCCTTTTTAAGCGTTGACCCTCTGCCCCAGGGTCAGCCTCTAAACCATCCGGCGGGGCCCCTAAGGTGAACCCTGGTCCGGTAGCATCTCACTTCAAGCAGCTGAAGGTTCTTATAAAAATAGGAGGAGAGCAGCCTTTATCCTAATGAGGACGGACCCATAGGCAGAAGCCAACCCGGACCAGGCCGAGATTATAAAATAGGCAAGGAAGATCCTGCCCGACTTCCAACTGGCAAAAGCGGATGTGAGGCTGGAGCCGAAAAGCACGCTGGGTCTGATCCTGCCAAGGAGATCGCGCAGAGCGCGAGGAGGCACCGATCAACGGAAGGAGGAGCCCCCCAAGCCAAGAAGAGGAAGGCCCAGCCGTCCAACCAATCGTTCGCTGAAGTTACGAAGGAAAGAACCCTTATTGGAGTCCTGGATAAAGGATCCAGGTCCTTACTCTGAACGAGTGCGAAAATTTGTGCGTGAGTGCGTGAAGATCCTGGAAAAATCGAAGCACCGGATCAAATACGGATTCGAGCACGTGACGGTCCGTATCTACAAATCCTATGCAAAGAGCAATGCGGGAGGAATTGAGCTGGAGATAGACGCACAAGAGCCAGACTTGGAGGAGCCGACCGAAGAGTTGCACCTGGGAGAAAAGAGATCCCAAAGGGTCCTCCAAGGGTGTGCTCAGCGTATATGGGCCACGACCAGGATGCCCTCCCTCCGCACCCGCTACTCAAACAGCTGGTGGACAGCGGGAAGCAAAAGATCCACCTAATCATAGGTTTCGATGCCAACGCTTATCATCATCAGTGGGGAAGCACTGACACAAACGAGAAGGGTGAGTCAATCTTCGATTTTATCCTGGGCTCCAATCTTCTGGTGGGTAACAAGGGTACAGAACCCACCTTCATAGTCAAGAACAGAAGGGAAGTACTTGACATTACTCTTTACTCTGACTCCCTAGCAGACAGGGTTTTTAGATGGGGTGTCCTAGAGAAGCACTCCTTCTCGGACCATCGATACATAGAACTTGTGGTCAATTTCGAGAACTTCACTCGACTAACAGTAAGCAGTCCTAGGAAAGTGAACTTGAAGCTATACAAGAAAAAATAAGAAAGATCCTTGGGGAAACCCCCAACAGCAACCAGTCAAAGAAACCACAATTGTGGTCGCAAGCACTTGCTCTATTTAAGACCAAAGCTCGTGAAGCCTTTAATTTCGCTATTAAGGCAAACAAAGAGGTAGCCTGGGAGGCGTATAAAGCGGAAATTAAGCAGTACAAAAAAGAACTCCGTAGGGCAAAGAAGGATCCTGAACCAAGTGCTGCGAACATTCAAGAAACATCGGAGACCTCCCGACTTTGGAACCTCAATTGTCAGCTGGACCACGTCTAGTAGAGAAACCCTAAGGCTCTCACAAATGCACATTTCCCAGGGTGTTCTCAGGAAGAAATACACCAGGAAACGCAGAGCCCCTCTCAGATGGTAATAGGTATCTCAGATGGGCGATGAACAGCTACAAGCCCTTCAAATCTCAAGGCCCAGATGGCATTTTCCCGGCACAATTAATCAAAGCCGGACCCAATCTGAGATCATGGGTTAGGAAAGTCTTCAGAGCAATTTTCAGAATAGGCATCATGCCCGCGACGGGGTTGCGGACGAAGGTTGTCTTCATACCCAAAACGGGAAAGCCATCGCACTGCTCCCCTTAGGACTATAGACCTAAAATCCTGTCGTCCTTCCTCCTCAAGACAATGGAGAAATAAATCATCCTCCACATTAATCTTACCATTAAGCCAGATGACATTTCGGGATAACAGCACGCGTATAGGAAGGGCCGATCCACTGAGACGGCGATCATAACGAGATCACTACGTTCGTCGAAAAGGCACTTAGTGACAAGGAGTACGCACTTATTGCTTTTCTAGGCATAGAAAGTGCGTTCAACAACATCCCGCATGTTAGATAATCAATGCGCTGTCGAGACTGGTAAAGAGAACTTCTCAGACGACACTAGGAGGAGAATCTATTTAAAGATACATCAGAAGAGGCATTCCGCAAGGAGGTGTACTCTCCCTCCTAATGTAGAACGTGGCGGTTAACAACCTACTATGATCCCTAAAAGGTGGTGGTTGCAAAGTAATTACTTATGGGGATGATGTTTCAATTGCCTTCTCTGGAAAATTTCCTCAGACTCTATGCGACCGCATGACGGAAAAACTAAGGGTTCTCTTAGCATGGGCAGTCAGGAACGGGCTAGGACAAAATCCATCCAAGACCGAACTTGTCCTCTTCACTAGGAAGTACAAAATACCGAGTTAAAAGGTTCCAAAACTATCAGGGGAAACACTTACCTTCAGTGGTAACACCAAGCGCCTAGACATTATGCTAGACAGGAAACTGGACTGGAAGCTAAACACCATGGATAGAGCAAACAAGGCGACTACCGCATTCTATACCAGCCGCATGGCCAGATGTATGGATTCAGATGTAGAATCTCTCCAAAAATAGAAAGATGGTTGTCTTCTGCGGTCATAAGACCCATCATATTCTATGGTGTAGTGGTCTGGTGGCCTGATCTAATAAACTCCATATGTAAAGAGAAGTTTAGGAAAACTCAAGAATTGGTACTACACCGACGGATGCCCTAGACTTCATACTGGACCTATTACCGGTAGAGATAATGGGGGTCAAGATAGCCATGCTATCGGAAATTAGGCTACGCGAGATGGGTATATGGAAATGGACTGACTATGGACATACCAAGTTGGATCTACACCACTGCACTCCAACGGGGGCTACAGACTACTGCGTCTTTAGCTGTTAATTGTTTTGCTATTATATTGAAGTTGTCGAAAATTTGAATTATAGTTTATACTTGAATTGTATTTTGTAGTTGTTAGTCTCTAAATTTACTCTAAGATAGCTTAGGGCGGAGCGGGAGCGAAAGCTCATATTCGCTCTGGTGCGAATGCGCCCCGCTTCGCCGCAATAGATAAGTTAGGGCACGACCATTTTTTTTTCGTTATCGTTTTTTTTCGCATTTTTTAAATATTCAGCACCCTTTTTTTTGTTAATTTCATAAGTGTGAGATAAATTAATCTCGTTAAACATTTTGGCGGCCGTCAGCCAACGGGTACAACAGGGGGACCTACGCGCAACCAATTGCGTGCCGTAACTGTGTACACCACTGGTAGTGCGACTATACTCTCCACGTGAGGGTGGCTGGAAACAAGTCCCGGTAGGGTCATGTCTCTGCCGTGGATGCTGGCAAATTGTAGTCGGGCGGGGAGAAGAACCCTCCCTTCCTTAAATCACCCCAATCCAAGGTGGAACAGCATATGCCGAAGGATGCGTGTCCGAAGGGGGGCTCGGACGCTACTATGCGAACTCTGGGGGACCGGCCGACCTCCCAGTTTTAACCAAGCTTATTGTGACAAGCGGGCTATGTCATGATGGACGAACCCCTTCCCGCCTACTCGTGGGACCAAAATATGATTTCTACTAAAATAACCAAAAGCCAAAGTGGAGAACGGAACTCCCTAAAAAAGTCCGGAAATGGGGTCAATGACCCGTCAAACTCCAAGGCCCTAAAAAGCCAAGGAGTTGCTGAGATGGAGAAGCCCCCCACAGAGGGGCAACATCTGGAGGCGGGACGCGCCGGTGCGGAGGAGGTTGCCAAGGCAACTTCTTCCAAAGCGGGGCTAGCTATGGGACCACCAAACGGTGTGGAGAGGAAGACCCCAGGGTCAACCTCTATACCAACCGGCGGGGCCCCTAATGCTAACCCTGGCCCGGGAGGGCCAGGACAGGCCTTACAAGGAGGGCCTTACAAGGACAGAAAACGAGCAGCTTTCATTTTGATGAGGGCGGACCCATCGGCCGAAGCCAACCCGGACCAGGCCGAGATCATCAAGTGGGCAAGGGAGATCCTGCCCGACTTTAATCCGGAAAAGGCGGGAGTCAGGCTGGATCCGAATAGACGTACTGGGTCAGACCCTGCCAAGGAGGCCGCGCAAAGCGCGAAAAGGCAGAGGTCCACAGAGGGAGAAGCCAAGAGGGAGGGCCAAGAAGAGGAAGGCCCAGCCGCAGCCGTCCAACCGCTCGTTCGCCGAAGTAATGAAGGGAAGAACCCTAATTGGAGTCCTGGACAAGGGCTCCAAGGATGGGCTCATCCCCAAGGACCTTTGGCGACGAGTGGTTAACGAGTTGCATGGGCGCTTCGTGGAGGAGATGCTGAGATGCGGAGGACCCCCACCAGAATGCGAAGACGCAGGATGGTATCAGGGTAGCGTCAACGTGATTGCTTTCCAAGACGCGCGATCGGTAGAGACCTACAAGCGGATGGTTGCATCGCTTGGAGAGGTCTACCCTAGAGCTAAGCTGGTGGCGGTTGACTGGGACGAGATCCCTAGCAAACCGAGGGCGCGAGTGTGGCTCACTGAAAAGCCAGCCGACCCTAAAACCATTCTAACAATGCTTAGGATGTGCAACCCGACGCTCCCCACGGCGGACTGGAGAGTCGCCAAGGTCGAGGAGGCGGTGGGACTGCGGAGGCAGGTCGTCCTCACACTCAACGAGGAGACCGTTAAAGCCCTGGAGAGGACGGAGCACCGGCTGAAGTACGGATTCGAACACGTTTCGGTCCGTATCTACAAATCCAAAGCCGATACTACAGGTAAAAGGCGAGCCTGCATCCTCGCAAAAAAGAACCTTAACCTCTTTTTGCTACCCAATTTCAGCAATGAAGACCACGTAGCCGCAGCCATAGAGAGCCATAAGGATATGTTCGGTTGGTGGAAGACAGCAGGAAGCACAAGTTCGACCTGATCATAGGTTGCGATGCTAACGCCCATCATCATCAGTGGGGAAGCACTGACACAAACGAGAGGGGTGAGTCAATCTTCGATTTTATCCAAGGCTCCAATCTTTTGGTGGGTAACGGGGGTACAGAACCCACTTTCATAGTCAAGAACAGAAGGGAAGTACTTGACGTCACTCTTTACTCTGAATCCCTAGCAGACAGGATTGTTAGTTGGAGAGTCCTAGAGAAACACTCTTTCTCGGACCACCGATACATAGAATTAGTGGTCAACTTCGAGAACTTTAATCGACAAACGGTACGCAACCCGAGGAAAGCGATTTGGGAGTTATACAGGAAAAAACTAGATAGTTTCTTGGGGAGAACTCCAACAGGGCACGTTGACAGTAGGGAAGCCCTGGATCCCATGGTGGACACGCTCACGATAGCGTGCGCCAGGGCATTCAATAAAGCTTGTCCCAAAATCAGATCGGGCAATAGCAAGTCAAAGAAACCACCATGGTGGTCGCAAACACTTGCGTTCTTTAAAACCAAGGCCCGCAAGGCCTTCAATTTTGCCAGCAAAACAAACTCGGAGACAGCCTGGGAGTCGTATAAAGCGGACCTTAGGCGATATAACAAAGAACTTCGCAAGGCAAAAAGGAATGCCTGGGCCAAGTTCTGCACAAACATTCAGCAAACATCAAAGGCCTCTCGACTCAGGAAGGTCCTCGCAACTACTGCACCAAATGTAGGACACATTAAAACCTTAGAAGGCAACTGGACATCGTCCAGCAAAGAAACTCAAAGGCTCTCATAGAGACACATTTTTCGGGATGCTCTCGAGAAGATACAACCCTGGAAATGCAGACACAGGGGAATAGCCCCTCCCCCCCTAATCAACTTGAATACCTATTGAGTGACAGGTATTTCAGCTGGGCAATAAATAGCTTCAAGCCCTTCAAATCCCCAGGCCCAGATGGCATTGTCCCGGTTCAACTAATTAAAGCCGGTCCCAATTTGAGGTCTTGGGTAAAGAAAGCTTTCTCAGCAATTTTCAGGATAGGCATCGTACCCGCAATGTGGTTGCGGACGAAAGTCGTATTTATACCCAAGGCGGGAAAACCATCTCACTGCACCCCTAAGGACTTCAGACCAATAAGCCTGTCGTCCTTCCTTCTCAAGACAATGGAGAGACTAATCAGCCTCCATATTAATCTTACTTTAAACCCAGATGATATCTCGGGATCACAGCATGCGTATAGAAAGGGCCGATCCACGGAAACGGCACTCCACGAAATCACTACTCTTGTCGAAAAGGCACTTAGTGATAAGGAATACGCACTCATTGCTTTTCTAGACATAGAAGGTGCGTTCAACCACAATTTACCAAGCTCGATAATCAATGCGCTGACAGGACTAGGAATAGACAATCAATCCATACGCCTTATGGAGCAGATCCTGGTAAACAGGACTGTTGAGGCGTCATTAGGAGGAGAATCTATTCATAGATACGTCAGAAGAGGCACCCCGCAAGGAGGCGTACTCTCACCCCTACTTTGGAACGTGGCGGTTAATAGCCTACTGCGATCCCTAGAAGGGGGTGGTTGCAAAGTTATCGCTTATGCGGATGATGTCGCAAATGCCTTCTCTGGAAAATTTCCTCAGACTCTATGTGACCGTATGACGGACAAACTTAGGGTCCTCTCAACGTGGGCAGTTAGAAATGGACTGGGTGTAAAACCGTCCAAAACCGAGCTCGTCCTCTTCACCAGGAAGTACAAAATACCGAACTTAAGGCTTCCAAAACTATTAGAAGAAACACTATCCCTTAGCGATAGCGCCAAGTATCTAGGGATTACGCTAGACAGGAAACTGGACTCGAAGTCAAACACCAGGGATAGAGCTAACAAGGCAACAATCGCGCTCTATACTTGCAGGAAAGCCATTGGCCTTAAATGGGGAATGTCACCAAAGATAGTAAGATGGCTTTACACAGCGGTCATAAGACCCATCCTATTCTACGGGGGGGTGGTCTGGTGGCCTGCTCTCACTAACTCCACAATTAGAGAGAAACTTAGGAAAACGCAAAGGATGGCGGAGGTCTGTATCACAGGCAGCCTACGTATCACACCGACGGATGCCCTAGACTTCATACTCAACCTATTACCGGTAGAGATAATGGGGGTCAAGATAGCCACGCTATCGGCAATCAGGCTACGAGAGACGGGCACATGGAAATGGACTGACTATGGACATACATAGTTAGATCTACACCACTGCACGCAACGGGGTCTACTGACTACTGCGTACCTGTCGATCATCCCACCTTAAACTACAAGGTTTCTATTCTAACAAGGGAGGAATGGGCCACACAAACCAGCCGGGACCAGCCGGTTCCTTCCATATCTACACAGACGGTTCAAAATTGAATGGCCAGGTGGGAGGCGGTTTCCATTGCGAACGGCTGTGTCTAAATGAGTCCTTCAGACTCCCCGACCACTGTAGTGTGTTCCAAGCAGAAGTAATAGCTATCGGGGAAGCACTTAGATCCCCAGCACTTACTGGCAATCAAGAAACAATCTGTATCTTCTCAGACAGTCAAGAGGCACTCAAAGCCCTTGACGGATTCTCATCCAACTCCAGGACAGTAAATGACTGCCGCAGATCTCTTAACGAGATGACAGAGCAGTATGACATCCACCTCATATGGGTGCCCGGACATAGGGACCACGAGGGTAATTGCGCCGCCGACGAACTAGCAAGAGCAGGTACTACTAATCCTCTCCTCCTGGAGATGGAACCAGTAGGTATCCCCTTAGCTACGTGTAGGCTAAAATGCAGGGATCACTTTGACCGCGCATCACTGAGGAAATGGAGAAATCTCCAAAACTGCAGGAACTCCCGCATAATATGGCCCATCCGATCTAGGAAGAGGTCAATGATGCTCATCGCCTTTAATAGGCAGGACTGTAGCCTGACAGTCAAGGTCATTACGGGACATTATGACTACTGCAGGAGCTGTGGGGATGTAGAAGAGGAAAAGACAGTCGCACACCTCCTGTGTCAATGCCCTGCGCTGGGGCTCAGCCGACTCAAATTCTTGGGCGCAGCAACACTCACGGACCTAACAGACCTCGCGGAGATCGCTCCACGCAGACTCGTAGCTTTCATCCGTAAATCTGGATGGGACCGCGAGCCGCCGCAGGCAGGCTAGCACACTCTTGGCACATCAGTAGATAGGAAGGGAGAGGTCCTCTTGTAGGACCTCTGCCTGTGCGGTATCAGAAGGAACCTCAGCGGCTCAAGTGGATGAGGGTGTCAGTCACTGGCCCCGCATCGCCGCCTCAACCTAACCTAACCTACAAGAAGAAGCAACCCCCTCGGCAACTGCCAGGGACGACTACCCCATCATCTCTCTAGTATCTGCGACACCACTGACTACAGCGAGGGTTAACCGATTATAATATAATATACCACCCCATGTTTTAATTTACTTATATAACCGTGTTCAAATTGATGATTGGCAACTCATCCAAGCCCAGGAGGCTGACTAGTTGGGATCGGATACAAGTTTTTTCTTGAGGTGACTACGAGTACCCAGAGCCAGAATCGAGCAGCGCTAACCAAGCAATTAAATTCCAAAGCGGTTTCGGATTCGGAGGACATTGGCGGTGGCTAGCAGCACCCTTTTACCAAAGTTATTTCAAGCTACGAGAGAATTGTCGGGTGCAGACGCTGATAATGAGACGACGCTACTGGAAAACTTCGGGAACAGAGGGTTGATGGTGGCGGTTTCAAAATGAAGCAGGTTTTGGTGCAGCTTGACGAATTACAATGCCGGGATAGGTCAAGGTACTTAGAGCAAAGTATCGGCGACAAACTTAGAAATGCGCGGTGGTAGTTGATTGATGTGAGAACGCCCATTATAGACCATTTGTACGGCAGTACTTGAATTATTGATCACAAATGCAGAGCGAACTGGATTAAAGGGCCTACGACGTCATATAATAGGGGCGTGTGATGTGGTCGCAAAATCCGCAAGCGCTCTCCTAGTCCAATGTCCACCTAGTAAAGGCTGCAATGGAATTCCACGATGGATTCAATCCTCAGAGTCACCCCGCATTACCTTCCACTTGCTCTGGGTGGCAACATCAACCTTCTACACCAGTACTTGTAAAATGCTACAGCTGGCAACCTGTTTAGTTGTAACTATGCCAACAAGGGCCCAAACTGAATTTGTCCAAGAGATCGCAAAGCGATCAGCTGTAGCACTCAGCTGTAATATCTTAATTACACGAGCTTGAAAAATCAGCTGCCGCTTACTAAACCTTTTGCAGCTTTAAGGTGGCGTCATAGTTTTTGCCGTCAACTCCAACGCACGCACATACTCTAAGGCCGTCTCACAAGGACCGAACTACAGTCACGGGAATCAGCCGCAAAAGCTTCTGGTGGAGAACATTCAACACGTCAAAATTGGAGGCGGAAGTAGGGTTAACCAGGGTCGATACAGGCAACCAACTGAAGCATCGAAACATCTTTGGCACAAGACTAATAATTGTTATGTTACTTATTGGAAGCTCTCTAGCTAAGGATATTTTTTCCATATTTACAGTGGTATAGACAACGCTGACATAGCCGTCGATTCCATTCTATGTGGAAGAGGGGAGCTATGTGGACGACAATCGAATCATTTTTATAGGAAAATACTCCCAGTCACTCTGTTGCGTCGCAACCACCAAACTACATACCCTAGCCAACTAATCAAACAATGATAGTCGGCGCTAGTTCTCTTTAATAGAACATTAAATATCCCACTCCTTACCTCACCGAAACAAAGCAACCAGTCTCTCTTTCAGCGATAGGATTAAGTACGTAGAGGCTTTAATAGATGGAAGCTAAACTCTTCACCTGCAAAAAAGCAATAGAACTCAAAAAGGGCATGTCACCCTACATTTTAAGCTGATTGTATACTGCCATAGTCAGAGCTATACTACTGTAAGGACAAACTGTACTACTGTAAGGCGTCGACATATAGGAGCCAGCCCTCAAGAAAAACATCTTAAGAAGTTAGTCAAAACCGCAGCTCTATACATCAGTGATACTCTTCGATCGACTCCAAGCAAAGCTCTAAATGCCTCTCCTAGCCTCTCCAATCCAAGCGTAGCTAGTATAAAACAGGCGATGAGAAGCGAAACAATTGGTTTTATTTCGGTAGTTCGAGATTCATTACGAGAGTAACTTAAAAGTAACTAACTACTTATTGGTTGAAGAAGGCTTGGGTTTCTTTAGTGTCTCTTGTTCTCTTCTTCGTTGATAGTCTGGATAAGATTTATTTTTAATTTTTTTCCATGCCATTTTCCATTTTTCATGCGGCACCAAACCGATCAAACTTGATCCTAATTTAGCGATCCATTTCGGTCTGTTTGATCAAAAGCACATAACCTTAGTAAATCGTCTGAGATAGCTTGTATGTGTCATCCCTAAGGATGAAACAGCTCGCTCGGATAAAACGATTATTTTAAACGGATAAACGATTTATTATTTAAATAATAAAAATTTTATTGGACTGACGCCTTAACATAATCGTTCTACGTTGCTAAATAAAGACGTTTAGAGATGAAAGACCTTCGCGGTCAAAATGGGGAGGGAGGGATCAAAAATCATCGAAACCGTACGATTTGGGCATCCCCGAAGTTAAAAATGTTTATTAATTAGTCATTTTAAATGTGGTCAGTAGGGCGGGTCGGGCGGTAAATTAAACGGTATAAGAATATCTGAAGAAGAAAGTAGCGGTCTAAAATAATTGCTTACCGAACGCCAAGAAAGTTAAACTTTTCAAACATCGTTTGGCTCAGAACTTCAACGAAGATCCTGAAAGATCCAATAAGAAAAGATTTGCTCTCTTGGGAGAGGCTAACATAAGTTGATAGGGTCTAAATAAAGACCCTGGGTCTCCAAGCCTCGTCCCTAAAATAAAACTTCGAACTCACTAGTAAAATCTTGCTCCGGTTAAAATGGCAACTTTCTTCTTATTGCGGTTATTACAGTCAAGTTCCAATACCTATTACATCGTAGAATATTACCGTACAACCAATTATAGTTGTATATACCGTATAATATATTATAGTTCCCATTCACTCCCAAAACAAAGGGTCATATGTGCGCACTGCGTGTCTTCTTAATAAGTAAACCCGCATTGTAACCTGGTTGTAAACAAACGGCGTTTGCTTATTTTATATAAATATTGCAAATAAAATACTTGAAAAAATTTCATATTGCTTAATATCGTAAATCTAATGAATGTAACCTAATAATGGCTTATTCATTGTAAATTAATAATATTTCTTAATTTTATTCCAAAAATGGTCCTACTTTAATAAAGAATAAAATTCGGCTTCCGAATATCTCTGTATTAATGAGCAATTTGTTGATATGACCACCGTGGCATGCAAATAAATGAAACCCCGTAACAAGTCACCTAACAGAGTTTCTTATCATCAGAACCCTCGGGGCCAACTACATATCCACTGCGTCACCAAAACCTCTACGGATGATTTCTCCATCAATACATATTTTTGTTTGCCGCCCCTGTCCCGCACGCTTCGGAGATTGATATTAGAGGTCTGCAGGAATACATTCTTTTTACCTTTGGCATATTGAAAGAAAGAAACTTGGGATAAACTGTTTTTTGTTCTTAATAATTTTAGTAAGCTTCCAAAATGGTCTGGAATTCTTGTCCAATTTAGACAGTTTAAGATTCCATTTTTCAAATAGTTTACCCTAGCCTTAAAGATGGGTTGTCTGGTTCTAATCCATTTTCTTTGATTTGTGTTTCTATCACTGATTATATTTTTTATCCACTGTGGAATTTCCAAAACTATGGGCCTAACAGGCGCTTCGGGTACACACTGTTTTATTGCAATATGTATGTCAGCTTGAAGAATATCGACCATAACATCTACTACTTCTTGCTCCGCTTCAAAATCCAAAAGAGCTTCGAGATTGGCTATGGTTGCAACATTAAGGATACGCTTCAATTTTTTCCAGTTAGCTTTGGAGTATTGCAAGTGTGTAACATTTTTGCAATGAACTCCTTTAGTAAACTTACAAAGTACTGGTAAATGGTCCGAGATCAGTATGCACAATTGGCTCGGAGAAATTTATCGGTGAATTTGTAAGGAAAATGTCAAGAGTTGAAGGCTTGCTACTAAAGTTAGCTGGTATATAGGTTGGATCTTTGGAGTATAAAAGCGAAAATTTTTCTGTTGACAAAAGCTCATGAAGGCAATTTCCAAACGAGTTAGCTCTGGCACAATTCCATAATCAATTTCTGCATACGGACAAACGGACATGCTCATACCAACTAAATCCTGATCAAGAATATATATAATATAAAAAAAAATATATATATCTAACAAGGAAGGAAAGCTATATCGCAAACATCGGATTTAGTTGGCTAATCCCTATGAGAATATTTTTTTTTTTTTTTTGTAATAGCAGGGTAATGTTTATTTAAAACTGTCCATTAGGGACAACCATTAAATTTTATCACGTAAACTTCACGTATAGATAATTTTAAATATTAAAATGGTAGAAAAAAATTAGAGTAGTAACGGAAGGTCCAGCGGGTGTGTCCTTTTTAGTCTTCTGGGCTGCTCGCTGTTGTCCAGCAGGGAGCTGGCCAACCGGTTCGGGTGATTATGAATCTCACTATTCCTGCAGTCCTCATTCAATCTGAATCATCAAATCAGGACTTCACAGACACTGATAATAACGACAGCATTGTAGAAGTAAAACCGACCACAATGGCTGACGAAACTATTGCCCAAAGGGCATACATTTAAAAAATTTTAAGTGCCATTCCGGAGTTTAATGGACAAAAGCTTCACCTACAAAGGTTCACAACAGCTTTGAGGTTAGTAAACCTAGCTGTAGAAGTGATTAAATCCAAAATTGTAGGATCAACGCTATACAGAGTACAGAATGAGACGACATTAGAGGCAATAATAAAGAATCTGCTAGACACTATAGTCGGCAAAACTCTGACGTGGTGAAAGCAAAAATGGCAAAAACAGTCCAAAAAGGCAAAACAGCCGAAAAATTTACAACAGAAATAGACAACCTACGAAAGCTCCTCGAAGCTTCATATATTGACGAAGGCCTTTCGGCCGAACACGCTGACAAATTCAGCACGAAGGAAGCCATCACCACAATGGTTAAAAATTGTGAGCATGGCAGACTCAAAACAATATTAGAAGCAGGAAATTTCACAAACATGAATGAGGCCTTCACTAAGTACATACAATGTAGTACTGAAATGACAGGTAATGCCAATTCAATATTGTACGCCCACCGAAGAAACAATTGTCGCGGCATGAATTACAGATACAATTATCGCGGTAGGGGTAATAGCCGAGATAACTACCGAAACAATGGCTTTAACCAAAATAACGGTTACAAAACAATAATTATTATAGAAGTAATAACCGTGGTGAAAATAATCGCGGCGGAAACAACCGCGGGGCAAGCAATAATCAGAATAATGTCCGAGTAACCCAAGGTAACTCGGGAAACCAGCAGAACCCTTCAGCTATTTAGAGCCAAAAAATGGCTCTGTAAAAACCATCAACCTTAACCTCAGCACGAAAAAATGGCTCAGTAAAAACCATCAACCTTAATCTCAGCATCTATGTAAAAAATAACAATGAAAGAACAGGTAAACCTTATACACTGTTGCTTGACACTGGTGCAGATATATCTACATTAAAAGAAAATGTAGATATATTTGAAAATGTAAATGATATAATTCATACCCAAATATCGGGAATTGGCGAAGGCACAATCTCTTCAAAAGGCTTAGCCTGTATAAAACTCACTACAGGTAAATATATAATTCTGCACGACTTCTATTTAGTCGAGCAAAACTTCCCAATACCTAGTGATGGCATACTAGGAATAAATTTCATAAAAAAATATAATTGCCAATTAGATTTCACGCAGAGTGGCGACTCACTAATTCTTCGCCCAAACAACTTAAATTATCCAATTAAATTACAAATACTTCATACTTGTGAAAATAACGTCATTTACAACGAGCAATGGCTCGTATCGCTTTACGCGATTACCATTTGGCTTGAAAATAGACCCAAATTCATTCCAGAGAATGATGACTATCGCTCTCTCTGGATTAGAACCTTCGCAAGCATTTCTTTATATCAGTGGTGGGCAAAACTAACACATGTTTAAAATTTGAGTGTGTGCGTAGCAGAGAAAAACAATGAGAGCAGAGAATTCACTGAGCGAAAAAAAACGTATTTTTTTATTTCATTTTTCGTTAATTCAAAAGTTGGAATGGGCACTAAAATAGTATATTTTGTTTTAAAGAAAGCTTTGCTAGCCAGAGTTTTAAAAAAATGAAAAGCTACGGTTCTCTATCTATATTTTCTATGGACAAAACTTTTTCCAACCCAATTTCTGAGAAAATTTTTCTCAGTGGAAACATTTTGATTTTTAATTTGTGCTGTCAAATGAATCAAAATGAGAGCAAATGAGAGAGTTCTAAAAAATATTTGAGAGAGTGCTCACACTTTCAGTGTGCCGGCAGCGCTGCGGCAGAATTTCCTACCCTATACTCGCGTGCTATGTAAAATGAGAGTTTGCCCACCACTGCTTTATATGGATGACTTAATAATCATAGGATGTTCCGAAAAACATATGCTCAAGAAATTAACTGATGTCTTCAAGAAATGTAGGCAACATAACCTAAAGTAACATCCTGAAAAATGTTCATTTTTCATGCATGAAGTCACATTTTTGGGACATAAATGCACAGATAAAGGAATCTTGCCAGACAATAAAAAATACGACGTTATAAAGAACTACCCAGTCCCACATGATGCGGACAGCGCTAGACAATTCGGTGCTTTTTGCAATTACTATAGGCGCTTTATAAAAAATTTTGCCGACTATTCTCGTCACATAACCAGGTTATGTAAAATGAGGTAAAATTCAAATGGACATCTGAATGCCAGAATGCCTTCGATCATCTTACTACTGTAAGAGCAAGAATTAGTTGCTATTTATTGGGCTATAACACGTTTTCGACCATATATTTATGGTAACCATTTTACGGTTAAAACAGACCATAGACCACTAACATATTTGTTTTCAATGGTAAATCCTAGCTCGAAATTAACACATATGAGGCTTGAATTAGAGGAATCCGATTTTACGGTAGAATACCTGAAAGGCAAAGATAACTTCGTAGCTGATGCGTTATCAAGAAAAACCATACAGGAGGTACAAAACATTACTGGAAGTATAAAAAAAGTCACTACAAGAAATCAAAGTAGACAGAAATCCTGCGCAGGAGACAAACAAACAGAATTGCCTAGGCAATCTGAAGAAAAAGCTTCAAAGCCCAACGTATATGAAGTCATTAATAATGATGAAGTACGTAAAGTAGTGACCTTGCATGTAAATAATAAAATGTGTTTATTCAAGCACGGAAAGAAAATTACAGCAAGTTATGATGTAAGTGATTTGTATACTAATGGAACTTACTTACTTACTTAGTGATAAGTGATAAAGATGGTGAGCTATCGACGTTGGACCACTTTAATTCTGGTATATTAATTGCAGTTAAAACCGGATATATATCGCAAACATCGGATATAGTTGGCTGATCCTTATGAGAATATGATAATATAAACCAATTTATTATAATAAACAAGAAAGGAAAGCTAATTTTGGGCGGATCCGAAGTTTATATACCCTTGCAGTTAAAACCGGATATATATCGCAAACATCGGATATAGTTGGCCGATCCTTATGAACACATCATAATAAAACCAATTAACTAAAATAAAAAATCTAAAACAAGTCCCAAGCTTCTATCTTCAAAAATAAGAAAGTTGGGTCATTTCCGATCGTTCAGTTATATGGCAGCTATAAGATATAGTCGGCCGTTCTTTATAAAATTTGGCATGTCGTAATTTGTTGCCAAAAATAGCTCTCATGTAAAATTTGAAGTCTCTAACTCTAAAAACACTAAAGTTATACCATTTCCGATCAATCAGTTATATGGCAGCTATAGGATATAGTCGGCCGATCCCGGCCGTTCCGACTTATATACTGCGTGCAAAGAAAAGAAGGGTGTGTGCAAAGTTTCAAGACGATAGCTTCAAAACTGAGAGACTAGTTTGCGTAGAAACGGACAGACAGACAGACGGACAGACAGACGGACAGACGGACAGACGGACATGCTCATATCAACTCAAGAGGTGATCCTGATCAAGAATATATATACTTTATAGGGTCGGTGATGTCTCCTTCACTGCGTTGCACACTTTTGGACAAAATTATAATACCCTCTGCAAGGGTATAAAAATCTAAAAAAAAGTCCCAAGCTTCTATCTTCAAAAATACGAAACTTGGGTCATTTCCGATCGATCAGTGTACAGGATTGCGTACAATGTACAGGATTGCGCATAGTGAAAGGGCAGCCAGTAGAATAAGGCAAATGTTGAGACGGGATCCCGGTAATAGCCTTTCTCTGAAGGCCCCGATGTGGTGTAAGTTACTTAGGCTAAGCTCATGGAGAAACGGGAGGCTAAGCCGGTTGTGATGAGCAGTGACGTTTACTATTGTCATAGCCGACACAGCAGGTTTTTTCAGTGAGCTCCCCAGCTGGTTTATGAACCAGGTTCCGTTGAGCGCTACCTTGTCAGAGTACGTTAACAGGTAGGTTCCGGATACCTTTTGTTCCCGGCCTTGGTCGTCAGTCACCGTTACGTTGGTATCGTTGATGATAAGGGTTCCATGGTCCACAATGGTGATTGGGTCTAGATGACCTGGGGGCGTGGAGCAGTGCGCGGTGGCTCCAGACACTATCTGTTGAGTACAAGTGCCGTTTTTCAGTTCCTTGCAGAACGCGGCACCTACCGTTGTCTTGCAGTCACCGATATTGAGGTTCCGTGTTGGGCATTCGGCAACTAAATTTCCGCTCTCGAAGTTCAGGATTCTATTGTGGCGTTGAACCGGGTAGACTGTTATTCTCTTACATACGAGCTTAGGATTAGGAAATTTAATGAGAAAGTGCAGAACGTTAGCATTTTGAAAAACGCTTAGGCTAGATACTTCTAATATTTCTACCAAACTAATATAAATATTAATAGCTGTTTGTCTCTGAATTCGCTTACGTCGGCACCATCTAGAATAGCTGGGCTTACAATATTTAATTTTGCTAGGGCTAGGCCCATAAGGATGTTCTCTAGGTCTGTAATGATGATTCTATTCTTTGCTAAAATGATTTCTAACAAGTGCGTTTCTTTATTTGTTTCGTATTTCTGAATCTGATTCATTGCGTTAGCGAGCTCATTTAGACGTTCTTGAAATTGTATATTTAATTCTGTATGACCTTCATCTGCCCTCATTAACCGGTTCTGATTAAATCTTACCTGGTCCCAATCATTAAAGTCAGGCGTACCTGCAATAACCTTGAGAGCCGTACCAATTAAATTAATGCTTCTAGTAGCCCTATGGTGGAACTTAAGGGTGGTCACCAACTTGCGAATATGCCTAAGGTCCGTTGCTATAACTGGTGTTCTGTGGTCGTCCGTGAATTTTTTCGTCATTGCTTTTGTCTGGTCCGCGTAGTCCTCGTAGGTCGTCATGTTCGTAGCGTGCTGTAGGTACCCGTAATTCTCCCAGATTACAATGTCATTGTCTTCTATCGGGATATAGTCCGCGTTCGTATAATCGTTAAGTCTTAATGTTGCGTCCGTCCTAATAGCCGTTAGTATGAAAATTAAAAAATATTTCTGTAACCTAGAAAGAATAAAGAAACGAACAAAGTGGTAGGTCAAAATCTTGTGAGGACGATTAACGTAGATTGTTCTTGTGGACCACCCTCCCTTTAAGGTCCCCAGGTCTGCATCAAAAACCTCTTCTGAGCACAGTGGTGTAAGCTGAGCACCCAGGCGTTTGTTTGCTTTCAGGAAAACCTTATACCACTTACCACTTACCACTTGGTAAGTTTTATGAGTCCTATCTTTGTTTACGTGTTCGAGGGTTTTCTCCTGACCCTGTCGAATTTTTTTTGCTAATTTCTGCCTCGAATTCCGCGGATTTTGAGTTTAAAATGTCTATGGGTTTTTCGTTAGTCACCGAGTGAATGGATTTATTGTATTTATTAGTTGCAAGAAGAATTATTTCGGTGGTGTCAATTAGATTGTTCTCTAGCTTCAAACAGCGTGCTAATTCGGCCAGGGTGCTACGAAATCTCACTATTTGGCCGTTTGAGGTGCTGTGTAGAGCTGGTGCGTTAGAAACGGTAATGTTATAGTTGTTCAAGAGAATGGATTTTATGGTCTCGGAATTTAGGGATTTCTCATTATCGCAGTAGATCGTTTTCGCTTTTGGATAAAACATTTGCTATTTGCATTATTGGACTTTTTACGTCCACAATAGCCCTTGACGACTTGTGAAAAAAACAAAAAAAAAATTTTTTTTTTGAAAAAAATAGTGTCTTAGGACTTGTTTCGCATTTTCTGGACTGCTCGATGCTCTCTATTATGTTCGGTTACCATGATCTCTTTCTGTTCAGTTCCGTCCGTTATGTCCTGTACAAAGCTTTTTGAATGTCTGAACGTAGTGTTCGGGAATAGCTCCACGAGTTTGTGTTGAATAAATGCCAGGATTGGCAGGGAGCAATATATTCCGTTTACCGCTTCGGCATTAACCACCTCTTGTAAGGTATTCAGTAGGTTACCGCGGTCATTTATTTTTACTGTGTCTAACTTTGCTTTTAAACAGAATGAACGTGTCTACGGACGAGCTGTCTACTCTCTTCAATTATTATTTGATTCCTGAAACAGTTAACCGGTGTGTCCGTTGTGGTATACGTTAGCGATTCCTCGCTATGTATGGTAGCCATATCGGACTAAAGCGTTAACATTTTGAAAACGGGACAACGCGTCAGCGACAAAGTTTTCTTTGTCAGGTTTATAAATCACCTTTGCACCGTGGTCGTCAATAATTTCTTTCCAGCGCACTATGGGCGATTAGTTGATTTTGGCGGCATAAAGTCCACACATAGAGCTAGGAGCTTAATTTTTTTTTTTAAGGTTACTAATATTTTATTTTTTTTCCGGTTTTTTTTTTTTTGAGTCAATTTGACCACGCTTTTATTTTCCGCCCCTTTATAGCACCGGCACTTAAATTTTTAATATAAAGCAAAGCATAAAAATAGAAAAAATAATATTTTACCATGTTTTAATAATATTCTAAACTTAAAAAAACAAAAAGTTAATAATCTTCTTCATCTAAAACAAAAGAATTCTCATGTTTGTCATCGCTTTCGTTGTCTGATTCGGTGTCTTCATCATTAAAAAAATTGTATGAACTCAGCTCTGATGTTGGATGTTCAAGTGCATTTTTCTTTTAAAGGAACAAAAAAGAGCAAAAAACATGATTACTTCAATAAACTAGACACTTTCGTTAGTAACTTGCCATTTTTAGTTGGATGTTTTGATATGCACTTTTCAATAAATACTCCACGAAACACAATTAAAATTGTTAGATTTTTGCTAAAAATACAATCAACAATAACACTGGAAATTAAAAACACCACGAACATTTATACACATTTATCGTAAATAAAAGATTCTAAATACCTTGAGCTTTGCTATCCATATTACACTTATTAATTTAAACGAAGCCAATAATAATTTAGGCACTTTCAACAGCATGAAATTTTTCGTGCCAATTTATATAATTGCGAGCATCAACAGATCATCTGGTTTTGAAGGGCTGCCACAAAAAGAGAGTTGCTACCCGATAAAAAAAAAAATTGTTTTTCAGCTAACTGAATTGTTTACTATTAATAAAAAAAACATTTCCTTAATATTTCACCATAAATTTTATGACTTTATGCCGCCCATTATGAAAAATCGCCCATAGTGCAGCGCTTTAGTTAAGCGTTAGGATTTTTATCAGAGACTGATGGTCGATAAAGAGACAGTGAGTGGCTGATGGTCGGTAAAGATCTGTAAATTTTTTACTCCGTACAAATAATTTCGGAGGTTTTATAATGCCCAGACTATGGCGAGAAGTTCCCGCTCGTTGGTTGCATAGTTCTTTTCGTTATCACGCAAAGTGCGTGATATCATTGTAATTGGGCGACCATCCTGCGATAGAACCGCCTCTAGACCAAAACCTGGCGCGTCCGTTGTTAGATCGAACGGTTTCTTATAGCCTGGGTAGGAAAGTAAAACATCTTCTGATGCTAGGATTTCTCTTAGTCTGCAGAATGTTTCCATCTGTTCCTTGTTCATTTCAATGCTTATTTGTATTGCCTATCTTACCGTTTTCGCCCTTAAGAATGCTAGTAAGAGGCCTTGCAATTGCTGCAAAATTCTTAACAAAGCATCTGTAGTAGCTAGCCAACCCTATGAAAGATCTCATCTCGAAAAGGTTCTTTGGCTGGGGAAATTGCTTGATGGCCCTGACCTTTTCGGGTGATGTCCGCAAGCCCCCTTGCGTCACTATGAATCCCAAGTATTCAACGCACTTTTTGAAGAACTTTGATTTTTCTTGAGACACTCTCATACCTGCTTCGGAAAGTTTTCCTAGGACCCATCTTATGTCATTGTCTTATGTTATGTCATGTCTTATGCATTATGAAATCGTCGAAATAAACATAGCACATCTTTGAAATTCCAGCTCGTAGGACATCGTCGATAGCTCTTTGGAAAATGCTCGAAGCATTTTTTAACCAAAATGGTAATCTGCAGAATTCGTATTTATCATTGTTTATTGAGAAAGCCTTCTTATGTCGGTCTCTCTCTGCCAGCTCTGTTTGGTGGAAGCCGGCTTTAAGGTCGAGTGTTGTAAAAAACTTTGACTCGCCCAGGTTCGACAATATTGTCGTAATCGCTGGAATAGGGTATCTATCGTCTTCGGTTTTTTCGTTTAGTTTTCTAAAGTCGATAACAAGCCGCTTCCTCTTGACCCCGTTCTGGTCGGTTACTTTTTTGTCAACAGCCCACATTGGGTTATTATAAGGAGACTTGGATGGCCTTATTACGCCGTCCGCTAGAAGTTGTTTAACCTCTGCGTTGACGAACTCAGTTACACCAATGGGGTGCGGGTACGACTTTGAGTACACCGGCTCGCCATCTGTTTTAATTGTAGCAACAGTATTTATATTGAAAGGAAGTGCTTCGTTTGGATCAGCGAAGGCATTGTAATTTTCCCCTATCATTTTGTCAAAAGCAGCTTTTACTGGGGGAGGAACGTCCTCGTCATCTATTTTGATAAAGTTGACATTTTCTGCCTTAACGAACTGAATCTTTTTGGATCCATTATTAGTGTGGAAAATATTTGCAGTAAAATCTAGTTTCACATTCACTTGTTTAAGCAAGTCGAGACCGATAATACCGTCAAAATCTTTCAGAACTTTGAGAACGAAAAATGACGATTTAACATTACATATGGAAGTAAAACATTTCTTCTCGATTTTTGTAAAGCCGTGAATTGACTTTACTTTAAATGGGGTGTCCACAACCACGACGCCTTGCAGCCCCGGGAGTGGAGTAATATAATTTTTTGAGGTACCTGTATCGATTAAAAGCTTTATTTCCCTTCCTGCCAGCGTAAGCGTAATGTACGGGAGAAGGGACTTTACCCTAAAAAATTAATAGAGTCCTCTGCATCCAGGACATCCTCTATTTCTGTGAAGCATGCTTGCGCAACGGAATCGTAGCCTTTTTCGTCGGACTGTTCCTCGGGCATGAAGTGGATTTTCTGTTGGGTCCTTGTCGATTGCCCTGCTACCCATGCCGAAGGCTGTCGAAAACGGGATGAGGTATCCACATCCATTGGCTCCGCCCTTGTTTATTTTTGGTCGTTTCCCGTATTACTATATGGTCTTTGTTTAAAAGAACCGGGTTGATTATTGCCTCCTTTTTGAGGCCTGGCAAAGTAAGGGGCCTTTTGCATTGCAATTTCGACTTTGTTCTTGGTCTGTGGACCAATTCTTCCAACCCGCTTGTCGCTGGTTGTTTGGTTTACTCACTTTTTCTTCGCTGTGTCGAACAAAACTTGGGCCAAAGCCAATGCCGATGGCAAATCTTGTGGTTGTGCGAATTTTTAGAATCGAATGTTTTTTTTAAATCGTGTAGTCACTACAGGCCTAGCGAATCCTTTTTATTTGTTTAAAAAACTTTTTATTTTCTGTATTATTTTTTTTGAACGATAAGCTTCAACACAAACAGCCTACTTACATTTTTTTATATTTATTTATTATGATATGCTGCAATTTGCCGTCGGCTTTCCGTCGCTTTAGCTTGTTCATTTCCACGGAGGGGGGCGAGGGTTACCCTACAGCTCCCTTTACTTTAGTTCATCCCACGGAGGGGGGCGAGGGGTTACCCCACAGCTCCCTTTACTTTAGTTGCTCCCACGGAGGGGGGCGAGGGTTATCCCTACAGCTACCTTTACTTGGATTATTCCCGCGGAGGGGGGCGAGGGTTGTCCCTACAGCTCCCTTTTTCAATGTTTCGTTGGTTTTTTGAGTTTTATGCAAGATTTAACTGAATAAAATAGCGAAGTAACACTGTACCCTGCATGCATATAACAAACAAATAAACCAATTCAAGTGCGCGAAATATGACCGCCCAATTATGAGTTACGCTAAGTCAGCGTTCCCACGCTGACCGCATATGCCAAAGACATGTGTGCATAAGACTCACTCTCTATACATTTACATAAACTAAGCGTGCATGCCCATGTGACATGCTCGCCCAACAACATACCACCTAATTATAAGTATATAAGAAATATGTAATGTAGCCGCTCCGCTGCCGGCTGAACTGGCAGCGCCGCGCGCGCCAAACTTATGTATTTAGACTTAGAGAATTCTTTATCTTTCGAATTAAAGTCAGAAATAAAACAGTGATCAATGAGCACAGACGTGCAAATATAATTGCCCCATTTTTCTGGGCGATCTGGGTGATTTCCTTTGGCGACCCTGTACATGGCGACCGTGACACAAGTCCTGGAGGACTTAGGACTTGCAACAGCAGCAGTCAGCAACTGAACAAACCGGAAATAATTCTGAGTGAGTACAGGCAATGAGCAAAAGGCGAAGTGGGGTCAAAGAACGACTCAGAAAACGCAAGTCTGAGATCGTAAAGACCAAAAGCAAAAATCCCCCGAAGTGGGATATTGCTCAAAAACTTTTCAATGAACTCGGACACATCGAGACATTGTTAAAGAAAAAAGCCACAGAATAAAATAATTAATCCAAAAACTCATCGTCCAGATCGGAAAAGTATACAGCCTTACAAAGCCAGATGTCCAGCTGACTGTGAAGGCCCATTATACAGCCCGTACTGCATGGAGACATGCACCAGGAACAGCAACAAAAGCCAGTGAACCCAGCACCGGCACCGCCAGCAAATCAAGCTGCGCCTAAAGAAGTCGACAGCACCACAAAGGGTGCAGATGCCGGCGGCACTACGGAGTGCAGGACAACCCGTCAGCGCCACTAAGTGCGCCCACCGCCTAGACACTACATCCCTAGGCACTACCTAGAGTGCAGGACAACCCGACAGCGCAACTAAGTGCGCCCAACACCTAGATAGCTAAACTAATAATAATACTAATATATAAATATAAAAATCATTGTAATACCCGACGACAATTGAGTCGACCGGTAAGCCGTTTGGCCCTAAAAGCCATTCGAAACAATAGGCAGGAAAATATGTATAAAAACTAAATGTCTATAGAGACAAACAAAATAAGCAAAGATATAAAATCAGAATTATCTGAAAATTTTCCAACATGGGCATTGTAGACGTTAAAACTTTAGACTCTACAGCCAATTTTATCAACAAAGTAGAAGTTGATAACACTGACCTTAAATTTATAACCATATTAATTGTAATAATATTCATAATAAATGTGGCAAATCTATTGTATAAAATATATAAATACCACAAAAAATGTATTAAGAAAAGATACCAGAGCCAAGCAAATGACTTGGATAAAATTTAAGAAAAACAATTAAAACAAAAAAAAAAGGGGAAAAAAAAACATTGTAAGTAAGCTAATAAAATGACAATAAAATTATGAATAATCTAATTCCACTCGCTAATTTGTCTAATGTATCTATGTGGTATCATTGGAATACAACTTGATTGAATAATTGAATTTTAAATTTAAAGCAATTCCAGAAACACAAATAGGTTCATATTTAAACAATGTTTTAGTACATGACCCAGATTTCCGAATTCCTGCTTTTAGCATTCTGCACAAACACAAGGATTATATGTCCTTATGTGAATTTGAATGTGAATATATGGAAACATATAACCGTATGTTCAGCCCTTTTCTGTACTTCGATAATACAATTAAAGCAATAATTTTGACTACATTTCCGTATGTATATGGTACATATATCAAAAAATTACAGGAAACTAATCCAATACTGGGCGAATGTACAATTTTAATAGTAAAACTGCATAGATAGATTAAAGAGAGACATTTAAAAAATTTATATATATAACTAAAGACACGGCGAAGAACTATTTCATTATTTTCCATTACGAATTGCAATGGAGTGGAATAATTTGAACGCCAAATTAGTTGATATTAAAACACAGTTCGATAAGTCATATAAATGCTTAACGCAAAATAGAAGTGTATCAAGCGTAACAGTGCAACAACGCTAGTTGTTTGTTTCAACCAAGCACGTTCATTAATACACGACAATAGAAAAAAGTTAAACTCTCACCATTGGTCGTATGTATCTAGATTCTTACAGAGGTTGAAAAATAACCTTCATAATAACCATAAAATTAAATAAAAAGGTACACACAGTAAACTTAAGTCTTAATATGTTTGTAGTATTCAAAAACTCCGCCACAAATAATAATCTCACATTTCTCCTAGATACAGGAGCAGACATTTCATTACTAAAAGATAATTCAGATGCTTTTGAAAACATCGAGCATGATAGAACAATAGATATACAAGGCATTGGACAAGGAGTAATTAAGTCCAATGGTTTAATTCGAATTAAATTGCAGACTGACAAGTATACAATTCCAAAAAATTTCCATTTAGTTTCAAAAAATTTCGCAATACCATGCGACGGAATTATAGGAGTTGACTTTATAAAAACTTTTAATTGCAAATTAGATTGTGCACAAGCAAATGATTGGTTCATAATAAGACCAAATAACTTAAAATACCCAATAAACGTTCCAAGTTTAGTTCTGGTAATAATTTAATACTATTACCAGCAAGATCTGAAGTTGTCCGTAAATTAGATATAAACTTACCAGAAGATAATATCTTAATTCTAAATCAAGAAGTAGTATCCGGTATTTATGTTGCGAATACGGTAGCAACATCCAAAGATACATAAGAATATGATCAAAAACCTAACCAATGTATTTGAACTCTGTAGAAAAAATAACCTCAAATTACATCCACAAAAATGTTCATTCTTTATGCATGAAGTGACATTTCTTGGTCACTAGTGCACAGATAAAGGAATACTTCCAGATGACAAAAAGTATGAAGTCATCATGAATTATCCCGTACCACACGATGGGGACAGTGCTAGACGATTCGTTGCATTCTGCAACTATTATCGACGCTTTATAAAAAACTTCGCCGACTATTCACGGCACTTAACACGATTAAGTAAAAAAAATGTCCCATTCTTATGGACAGACGAATGCCAAAAAGCATTCCTGTATTTAAAAAAGAAACTTATGGAACCAACCCTGTTGCAATATCCCGATTTTAGCAAAGAATTTTTCATAATCACTGATGCAAGTAAGCAAGCATGTGGAGCAGTTTTAACCCAAAACTATAACGGACTCCAACTCCCCATTGCTTACGCATCGAGACCAGGCCCGTATCCAGAAATTTGTTTCGGGGGGGGGGGCTCAAGGACAAAAATCAATAAAAAATGTGGACTTATTCCAATAAATTCAGAAAAAGGCAAATCACACATCAATCTTTAATCAGTCCGTGACGTTTGATCTTTTATTATTTATTGTGCAGGTACAGTACGAAGGTACAGTACGAAGTATAAGGTTACAATTAAGTTACTAATGTTAAAAATATATTGAAGCATTATTTATGTTTCACATAAAACAGCTAAATGTGAATACAGTATGTATTTTACTTCAGAACATACACCTTAAATAAATAACTTCTTGATTTTTTCTTCGCTAAACGGTCGAGAACTTCCTCCGGATCAACAACAGTATCCCAGTGAATTGACATCATCGCGAGTGCACTTAGTCTGTCGTGGCCCATCACATTACGAGGTAGTGTTTTTATCCTCTTCATTGTTGAAAACGTTCTTTCGACGCTAGCCGTTGTGACTGGAAGAGTAGCCATGACCTTGAGAAGAAGATTTATCCCGCGAAAAAATGTTCCATCACAACACTCCAACAGTCTCAAAATTTCGGTTGATGGGTCAATTGATGAAATTTTGGTACACCATAACTTGTACACAGCTTGAACTGCGGACAATGGCATTTCGTCTTGAAAGTATGGACCTAATTCTTCCAGTTCATCAATTTTTTTCTTGCAAGCATATCCTGGCAGTAGCAGTTGGAAACTGGATAAAATATCTTCGTTCTTGTCCATCAAATTTTGTATCAAAGTATCGATGCAAGGAATGAATGTGGTGACTCTGAAATACTCTTCATTCGATGTCGTTTGCGGATTCGCACGAGATTTTTGTCGTGACGTAACTCTGGGAGCTTGAATTTCAGTGTCGAAAAGATCTGCAGAAAATTTTGATGCTACTTGAAAAATTTCTCTGAAAGTGTCGTTAGCTGTTTCCCGCATTTGTCGGAGTGAACTCAATACTTCATTTGTATACTGTACAGCGAAAACTAAATCTGATAATTTATTTTGGAGGAAAATCGACAGTGGAAGGGTCAAACTGAACAGTTTTCGCAAAAAACAATGCTGACTAAAAATTCACTTTTTTGACTTGCTGCGTGAAGAGTTGATGCCGTTGAAGAAATAGTATACGTTTTTTGAGGGATTTCTTCTAAAGCTATAACAATTCATTCAAGTTCCAAAAACACAATAATACTGTCATGCCTTTCGATAAATCTTGTGTCACAAAGCCGGAGAAGTCGTTTCTTTTTACTGTCTGGAGCATGTTTTTGAATAGTTTCTTGAAAAATTTTGTTTGCATTCGAATGATTCCTGAATAAATTTACAATTTGACTAACAACTCCAAGACAGTTACGTATTGCTGGAGCAGACATGGCATTCGACGGAGCAAGGCTCAAACGGTGACTGGCACAATGAATGTATCTTGCCTTGGGATAATTTTCTCTTATTCTTGTTTTGGACTCGAGCGTTCAGCAAAGCTGGACAATTTATATCTGACAGGAGGTGCGCCTTAGAATCAAACATTGTTGATCAATAAATGTTTTTAAATAAGAATCTCTATCTCTAAATATATCTGATCCCAAATAAAAAACTTCTTAATTGTTATATTTTTTTTTTATTTGAAAACATCGATGTTTCATCTTTACTTTACTTTCAAAACATCGAAAACATCGATGGTCCCAAACATCGATTGTTTTCCAGCTCTAATACGTTCCTGTTAGGTCAGGTTTCTTCTACTAAAGACTTTTTGATTAAAAATCTTAAATAGAAACAATTTTTAATTCAAAGCCTTTGACAGGGTTATAGTAGACACTATAGGTCCACTACCCAAGTCAGAAAACGCAAACGAATATGCAGTCACATTAATTTGTGACCTGACTAAATGTTTAATAGCAATTCCAATTCCAAATAAAAACGCTAATACAATAGCGAAGGCTATATTCGAAAATTTTATTCTGAAATACGGTCCAATGAAGACGTTCATTACGGACATGGGAACAGAATACAAAAATTCGATAATAAATGACCTTTTTTTTTTTTTTTTTTTTTTCGCGGTCTTTCAGAATTTGGAAATGGCTTGTGCATCAATAAGAGCATCAGCTAGCATTCCTGTATTCATCATAAAGCTTAGAGGCCCAGACGACCGAGGGGCGCTCGAGAAACGAATTGTTAGTACATATTAAGCTAATTGAAATTTGTTAAGCTAAGAGGAGTTAGTAAGGAAATTTAAAATTCTATATTTTAAATTAGAGGGACAGGAAAGAGATGTAATAGAGTAGAGACCATTGTAGTTCGAATATAATAACCTAAAAGGGTCATGCAGTGCATATGTCGAACTACAACGGCTAAGGAACAGAGGACTAAAGTTTCGAGTCCTTCTATTAGGAATGTTGAAATTTAAGCGTGTTAGTAAATGCTGGCTATCTACATCCCCGTTAATAAGGTTATGCAGAAAAACTACACCGAGCATTGTCCTACGATTTGTTAAGCTAGGTAAGTTAATCAGTAAAAGTCTGCTACTGTAGGATGGAAGCTGAAGATTTGCATCCCAGTATAGACCTCTAAGTGCAAATATTAAAAAGTTCTTTTGTACGGATTCTATGCGGTCCTTATGTACTCCATATTGGGGACTCCAGACACATGAACCGTACTTTAGTATAGGACGGACCAAAGAAATGAATAAAGTTTTGGTTATATAGGGGTCATTAAATTCTTTTGACCACCTTTTAATAAAACCAAGGACTCCTTTAGCCTTATTAACCATTAAGGAAATATGGTCGGCAAATTTAAGTTTTATGTCTAATAGGATGCCGAGATCATTAACCTGGGTTAATTTTTCTAAGGCTATCCCATTAATGGAATACGTAGCTTGCAGAGGGCAAGAACGATAAAAAGACATATGCTTGCATTTTGATCCATTAAGTATTAGATCATTAGCCAAACACCATTTTTGAAAGGTATCAAGGTCAGACTGAAGACTGCATTGGGCAGAGATGGATTTATACTGAAGACAAAGCTTTACATCATCTGCATACATAAGAACTAGAGAGTTCGTTAAAGCAGGGGGCAAGTCGTTTATAAAAAGCGTAAATAATAACGGGCCAAGATGACTGCCTTGAGGGACGCCGGATGTAGCACGGACCAGACGGGACTGTATGTTTTTAAATAAGACTCTTTGTGTCCTTCCATCTAGGTAGCTGGAGATCCGTTAAGAGGTCTTTAGGAAAACCCAGCATATTCAGTTTACTCAACAAAAGTGAGTGATTAACTGAATCAAATGCTTTGCTGAAGTCTGTGTAAATTACATCGGTTTGATATCCCTTACAAAAGCCGTCTATGACAAAGGATGTCAACTCCAATAAGTTTGTGGTGGTGGAGCGACGCTTAATAAAGCCATGCTGACAAGGAGTGATAATCGAAGAGCAAAGGTGTTGCAAATGAGGGGTAATTAATTTTTCAAATAACTTTGGAATTGCCGACAACTTAGAGATGCCTCTGTAGTTGGCAGCCTCGGACTTTTTCCCTTTTTTATGTAGGGGAATTATAAATTATTCCTTCCACTTAAGGGGAAAAATCGAGGTTTCCAAAGATAAGTTGAAAAGTCTTAGAAGAGGTTTGCACAGAGCCCTGGCGCAGTATTTTAGCACACACCCTGGTACTCCGTCGGGGCCTGGCGAATAAATGGGTTTTACCCTTAAAAGACCAGATAATAAGTTGTTCTCAGAAAAAAACGGACAGAAAATAAGATTTGCTGCTTGAATGTTATATGCGTAAGGCTGATCAGTCAATTTAGGAGGAGAATAAGTTGTTTGAAAAAATTCTGCGAATAGATCGGCAATGGCCTGATCCGAAGTCGCAGAAGAATTTTCAAACGTAAGCAGGGGTGAAAAAGATACGTGTTTACGCTTAGTGTTTACAAAATTATAAAACTGCTTTGGATCCTGAGTAAATTGAATCCGGCAGCGGTCAATATAATTCCTATAACATTCAGCGTTATGCACGGTAAAATTCGACCGAGCTAGTAGGTATCTTGAGAAATCAACACTACTGCAGGTTTTTTTATATTTAAGTAAAAGCTTATTTTTTTTATTTTTTAGGTTAGTGAGGCACCTTGTATACCAAGGAGGATTTGTTGAAGCGGACGGATGTTTCCAAGGCACACATGAGTCAAAAAATGTATTTAAAGTAAAATAAAATTTTTCTAAAGTGACATTAAGATCAGTGCACGCCAGAATATCAGACCAGTCAAATGTATCAATAAGGCTATTAAGTTTCTGAAAATCAGCTTTACGGAAACAGCGAATCTTATTTACCACGCTCGGAGACATCTGATCGATACCAGGAGTGGTTTCGATTGAGACCTCCAGTGTGGGGTGATATGGATCCTCTGGGGATGAAAGGGGAAAAGCTCTGGAGAGAGCAGTACCATCAGGATCAGATACAAAACATAAGTCTAAAAGCCGACCTAGCGAATTTCTAACATGATTGATCTGACCTAGGGACATGTCAAACATGCCCGCGATGAAGTCGTGGTAAGTTATAAGTGACAAAGATGGTGAGTTATCGACGTTGGACCTGTGCAAGTATTTAAAAATAACTAATATAACATCTACTGCACACCACCATCAGACAGTTGGAACAGTCCAAAGAAGTCATAGAACTTTTAATGAATACGTACGTTCATATATATCGGTTGATAAAACTGATTGGGATGTATGGATCCAATATTTCGTATACTGTTTCAACACGACCCCATCTATGGCACACGACTATTGTCCATATGAACTTGTCTTTGGAAAAACAAGTAACTTACCTAAGCATTTTAATAGCGTAAATAATATAGAACTATTATATAACATAGATGATTACGCTAAGGAAAGTAAATATAGATTAGAAGTTGCATACAAAAGAGCAAGAAATATGCTTGACTCGAATAAGCAGAAAAATACGGAATATTATGATAAAATAGCTAAAGAAATAAGTCTATCAATAGGAGATAAAGTTTTACTTAAAAATGAAGTAGGACATAAATTAGACTTCCAATACACAAGCCCCTATAGAGTAGAACAAATTAATGACAGAGATAATATAGTTATTTCAGGACATAAAATCAAAAAAACAAACAGTACATAAGGATAGGATACAAATTTTTAATTCATAAGAATCAATGGTCATAAATTTCAAAAATACTATATAGATACCATATATATATGAAAAAGAAAACACTGAAAACACTCAAATATAATAATAATAAAATTTTCAATTTTTAGCATCTAAAAAAAATAAAATAAAATTTTACAAATAAAAAAAATAAAAATAAAAAAAAAGAATTAAATTTTAAAAATAACTTCACTAGGTTACGTTATTTTTCAAAAGGAGGGAGATGTAATATGCACATATGTAGAAACATGTAGCGAGGTAACACTGTACCCTGCATGCATGTAACAAAAAAATAAACCAATTCAAGTGCGCGAAATATGACCGCCCAATTATGAGTTAGGCTAAGTCAGCGTTCCCACGCTGACCGCATATGCCAAAGACATGTGTGCATAAGACTCACTCTCTATACATTTACATAAACTAAGCGTGCATGCCCATGTGACATGCTCGCCCAACAACATACCACCTAATTATATGTATATAAGAAATATGTAATGTAGCCGCTCCGCTGCCGGCTGAACTGGCAGCGCCGCGCGCGCCAAACTTATGTATTTAAACTTAGAGAATTCTTTATCTTTCGAATTAAAGTCAGAAATAAAACAGTGATCAATGAGCACAGACGTGCAAATATAATTGCCCCATTTTTCTGGGCGATCTGGGTGATTTCCTTTGGCGACCCTGTACATGGCGACCGTGACACAAGTCCTGGAGGACTTAGGACTTGCAACAGCAGCAGTCAGCAACTGAACAAACCGGAAATAATTCTGAGTGAGTACAGGCAATGAGCAAAAGGCGAAGTGGGGTCAAAGAACGACTCAGAAAACGCAAGTCTGAGATCGTAAAGACCAAAAGCAAAAATCCCCCGAAGTGGGATATTGCTCAAAAACTTTTCAATGAACTCGGACACATCGAGACATTGTTAAAGAAAAAAGCCACAGAATAAAATAATTAATCCAAAAACTCATCGTCCAGATCGGAAAAGTATACAGCCTTACAAAGCCAGATGTCCAGCTGACTGTGAAGGCCCATTGTACAGCCCGTACTGCATGGAGACATGCATATCAGATACCAGGAACAGTAACAAAAAGCCAGTGAACCCAGCACCGGCACCGCCAGCAAATCAAGCTGTGCCTAAAGACGTCGACAGCACCACAAAGGGTGCAGATGCCGGCGGCACTACATGGAGTGCAGGACAACCCGACAGCGCAACTAAGTGCGCCCAACGCCTAGACACATTTGCCTAAGCACTACATAGAGTGCAGGACAACCCGACAGCGCAACTAAGTGCGCCCAACGCCTAGATAGCTAAACTAATAATAATACTAATGTATATATAAAAAGTCATTGTAATACCCGACGACAATTGAGTCGGCCGGTAAGCCGTTTGGCCCGAAAAGCCATTCGAAAAAATAGGCAGGAAAATATGTATAAAAACTAAATGTCTATAGAGACAAACAAAATAAGCAAAGATATAGGATCAGAATTATCAGAAAATTTTGCCAACATGGGCATTGTAGATGTTAAAACTGTAGACTCTACAGCCAATGTTATCAACAAAGTAGAAGTTGATAACACTGACCTTAAATTTATAACCATATTAATTATTATAAGATTCATAATAAATGTGGCAAATCTATTGTATAAAATATATAAATACCACAAAAAATGTATCAAGAAAAGATACCAGAGCCAAGCAAATGACATGGATAAAATTTAAGAAAAACAATTAAAACAAAAAAAAAAGCGAAAAAAAACATTGTAAGTAAGCTAATAAAATGACAATAAAATTATGAATAATCTAATTCCACTCGCTAATTTGTCTAATGTATCTATGTGGTATCATTGGAATACAACTTGATTGAATAATTGAATTTTAAATTTAAAGCAATTCCAGAAACACAAATAGGTTCATATTTAAACAATGTTTTAGTACATGACCCAGATTTCCGAATTCCTGCATTTAGCATTCTGCACAAACACAAGGATTATATGTCCTTATGTGAATTTGAATGTGAATATATGGAAACATATAACCGTATGTTCAGCCCTTTTCTGTACTTCGATAATACAATTAAAGCAATAATTTTGACTACATTTCCGTATGTATATGTCAAATCATGTTCGATGTTGTTGTTGTTGTCTTCCATTGCGGCGCAACGAGTTTCAGCCTTGTACACACTTCAAGTTCTGGTACGCAACTGCCAGTGTCTAATTCTCTACCTCCTGTGCATACTACCGAACCTCGATCGGCGACAGCGACACAACGCTGTCGCCTCGCTACAAAGCGACAACATCCTAGCAACGGTTGCCTGGAAACCTGGAGGACTCTGGGACACGAAAATGTGTATTCGCACACACACACACATACATTCGCCGACACGGCCATCCTGACCCTAACACGACCTCGTGTAGAAAATAGCAACATTCGAATTTTCTTTCTTTCTTTTAATTATTAGACTGAACATTAAATAGTTTCATAACAAAATCCACTTTTCTTATCTTAATTCATAACAAATTATCATATTGACAGTTTCACAAAACAGTATTCAGTTCCATAACTATAATTTTTTCATCAATTCAATTCAATTTTCTTTCTTTTCATTTCTTTGTTTTTCTTCTTCTTTTATATAATCCATTCTTCTTCATTATTCACTCTTATAGTCGCATAATCAAATACCCCACACGCCATGATCAAAACAAACAATATGTTTTGCACTTGTGCTTGCATTATATTTTATGGGCTCAGTACTCTGCCATTTTCATCGGCCAGCAGTACAACTTTGTCACCCTTATTGGTGTACTTCATTTTCTTCTTCAATACTCTCAGTATTTTCATTTTCACTCTTTTCTTCAATACTCTCAATATTTTCATTTTCACTATTTTCTTCAATACTCTCAATATTATCAATATTTTCATTTTCACTCTCTTCTGTAGCGGTTACGTTTCTTACATCTAAATTATTATAATCATCATACACATTTAGCTCTTCGGGCACTTACCCCTCTGGTAATTTTCTTAAATCCTCATGTGCATATTTATAATTTCTTTTATTAGTTAAAGACTTTAAAATGTACCTGTCACCTTCCAGAACTTTTACTATTTCAAAAGGCCCCTAAATTTTGTACTTAGCTTAGTCTGGTGTCTTTCTTCGCTCTTAAGTAATACAAGTAATACAATCAAATGCAAGTTTATTTTTTGATCTGAACAAAATTGACTGAACTTTGCGCCTGTAAAACACCTCCCCTGGTCAGCTATTATTCGGTTTGGTACTCCAAACAATGAAACGGCAGATTGAACGGCTCTTATACAACTCACACTGTCCAATTTAAGACTATGACTAAGATAGACATATTTGGTAAACGCGTCTATCTGAACAATGACATACTCCTTCTGATCACTCTTGCCACTTAATTTTCCTGTGATATCGATGTGGATAGTGTGCCAAGGAATAGTGACTTTTGGTATTGGATGTAATTCCGCCTGTATTTTTCCTGAAGTGGATTTTGACATTTTACAAGTGATGCAGTTGTCGACAAATTTTTTTTACGTATTTTGCCATATTGTCAAACCAGTAGAAATCGTAAGTTTTATCTAATGTCTTTTCGAAACCTAAATGCATTATGGACTCATGCACTTGATTTATGACAGACCATCTGAAAGCTCGTGGCACCACTGGTAAGCAACGTGTTCTCCCATTTCTTTGTATCTTTCTATGAAGAACTTCTGCCCTTAATTCATAGGTTTTCGCAATATCTTCAGGCAGAGAAAAGTTTTTAAAATTTTTAACAATTTCGACTATGTCCAAATCTCGACGTTGTTCAGCAATAAGCCAGTTGCTTGAAATTTCAGCTAAATTTACTCTTTTCTCTTCGACTATTTTTGCGGTTGTAGTAGACTTTTGTGAAAGGGGATTTCTTGATAAAAAGTCAACGTGTGCCATCCTTTTCCCTTCTCTATACTGAATATCGAATGTGAATGCCTGCAAATAACCCCACCAACGCTGAACTCTAGTGGTTAAATCTCGTTTATTTCTCGACGCCTTAAGCGAGTTGCAGTCAGTATAAACTAAAAAATTCCTGCCCAGCAAATAATGTCGAAAATGCTTAATGGCGTTCACGACAGCTAAGGTTTCCAACTCGTACCAGTGATATCTTGATTCTGCCGGTGAAGTAGTTTAGCTATAGTATTCTATTACCTGGGGTTTGTTATTAATTTTGTGTAATAAAATTGCACAGTAGCCACTGCAACTGGCGTCTGTGTGTAATTCGATTGGATAATAAGGGTCAAAAATAACAAGGACTGGTTTGTCGGTAAGAGTGGCAATGACCTTTTTCCGTATCTGTTCATGCTCTGTTTTCCAAATAAATTTGTTTTTATCTGCAGTTAAGAAATATAACGGTTTCATTAATTGTGAAAATCCCTTAATAAACTGTCGGAAATAGGATGCTAGCCCAATGAATTGTCTAAGTGAAGTGACTGACTGTGGAGGCGGAAGAGCAGTCAACGCTACAACTTTCTGTGGGTTTGGACGAATCTCACCCGCACTTATATTGTAACCCAAATATTGAACCGATGTTTTCATGAATGAGCACTTTGTAAGATTGAATGAAAACCCAGCCTTTGTCAAAACATCTAGAACGATCTGTAATCTTTCTAGCGCCTCGCATTTTGTTGAGGCGGCTATCATGATATCATCCATATAGACGATGACAAAGGAATTTGCTAGATCCTCTAGCGCCTGTATTACTAATCGTTGAAAAACGGAAGGTGCGTTTTTGAGCCCAAATGGCATGGACAGGAACTCGTATTGACCATCCGGAGTCACAAACGCCGTGTACTCGATAGAATCTGAATGTAAAGGAATTTGGTAATATCCGCTGGCCATGTCTAGACATGTAAAGTAATTAACTCCCCCAAGCCTATTGATTTGATCTTGTATAAGTGGTAAAGGGTATTTATCAGCGACCTTATTTGAATTCAGCTCTCTAAAGTCAACACAAAGTCTGTCCGTACCATTTTTTTTCTTCACTAATAACATAGGGCTTGCATAAGTTGAGCAGCTTGGACTAATTATATTGCATTTTAGCAGTTCATTAATTTTGTCGCTAACCAAATCTCGCTCGCGTGGACTTAAACGATATGGCCTTCTCTGTACGGTTTTTGTTGGATCAATCAACCTAATTTTCATTTCGCCAATTCTGACTTTAGTACTTGGGATCCCAGTTATAAATGAATTTGAGTACCTTGCCAACAGTGAGTGTAGTTTTATTTTATCTTGTCCCTCAAGCTCAGTATCAATAACGGCTGGCTCATTGCCGGTACACAAATTAACTACTTTGGTCTTTGAGATCCTAAATTGGTTTGATGAAATGGCAATATCAAGACCCTGATTTAATATCTCACGACCAATTACAATGTCGTTTTGTACATCATCATCGCCTATTACATGAAACAAAATTTCGATACAATAATCATCAATTTTTACATTGCTTAATATTTGTAAAGTACTACATATTCCATTGCTGCCGATACCTCTTAACATAACAATATTATTGAATCTTTTACCAGAAAATTTGGTACTTAGCTTTTCTTTTATCAACGAGCATTCCGATCCCGAATCGAAGGTGATTTCGAAAATTTGGCCTCTATGGTTCAGGCATCCCTTTGGTACTGCAACGCTGCACTGTTCCACTCGCTTCTCCCGATTGAATGCCTTGTTCCTGTCAGCTTCCTTTTTTGTACATTGGGTGGATATGTGACCCAATTCTCCGCACTTGTAGCAAGTTAAATTTGATTTTCCACGGTGATGAACATCATGCCTGCCATGTTGGGTTTTATCAGTCGCGAATTGATTTTGTTGTTTCTTGAATCTGCATTCAGACATTTTATGGCCCACTTTTCCGCAGAAATGGCACTCTATCGGTGATTGTTTTTGCCGTTTAGAATAAGTTTCAGACTGATGCTGCATAGCGCCGCTTTTCCTTTTAATAAAAGTGAATGCTTTTAATTCGGACTGTAGATCGCCTCTGGTTCGAACATTTGATGTAAAACTTAAACGCTGCAATCGATGATCGAAGCTTGCCAGCAGCGCAAGGGTCACAGACACAGCAATCTCTTCGTTATCCATTTGACGCCATTTCGTCGTTAGTTCGGTAACCATGCGACTTGCATGAACAGCCAGACTCTCGCCATCAATCGGTCGATTTGATAGCATATTAAGAAACATAGCGGCTTGTGTTTCTATAGTGTCGAAGCGTTGTATAAACAATTCTTTAAACTCAGGCCAAGTAATTTCAGCATAGCACACTTGCGAAAGCCATTGCGAAGCACTTCCTTCTAAAGCCGAACTCAAAGCCATAACTAACGCACTGCTTCTCAATGTGTTTTCTTGTAAAATTATTTCCACCGTTGTGCACCACGATGATGCGTTGGCTCCTGGTTTGTCTGGGTTGAATTTGGGTAGATGCACAGTTTTGTTCTGCCCTGCATCAGGTACAGTTGTTCTTATGGCTCTCACTAGTTCAATTAAATTTTTATTTTGCAATTCCATCAGGGTACGCCATGGTCCATCTAGTGTTGAAGGCTGGTGGCCAGATCCCACTTCTGATGTCAAATCATGTTCGATGTTGTTGTTGTTGTCTTCCATTGCGGCGCAACGAGTTTCAGCCTTGTACACACTTCAAGTTCTGATACGCAATTGCCAGCGTCTAATTCTCTACCTCCTGTGCATACTACCGAACCTCGATCGGCGACAGCGACACAACGCTGTCGCCTCGCTACAAAGCGACAACATCCTAGCAACGGTTGCCTGGCAACCTGGAGGACTCTGGGACACGAAAATGTGTATTCGCACACACACACACATACATTCGCCGACATATACATATATCAAAAAATTACAGGAAACTAATCCAATACTGGGCGAATGTACAATTTTAATGGTAAAACTGCATAGATAGATGAAAGAGAGACATTTAAAAAATTTATATATATAACTAAAGACACGGCGAAGAACTATTTCATTATTTTCCATTACGAATTGCAATGGAATGGAATAATTTCAACGCCAAATTAGTTGATATTAAAACACAGTTCGATAAATCATATAAATGCTTAACGCAAAATAGAAGTGTATCAAGCGTAACAGTGCAACAACGCTAGTTGTTTGTTTCAACCAAGCACGTTCATTGATACACGACAATAGAAAAAAGTTAAACTCTCACCATTGGTCGTATGTATCTAGATTCTTACAGAGGTTGAAAAATAACCTTCATAATATTAAGACAAAATACTTACTAGAAATTACAATACCTTCGATACTGAACACACCAGCGGTAATCGAAGAAGAAACAAATGCAGATACAGAAGCTGTAAGCGATTCAGAAATCGCAAGCGATTCAGAATATCAGATTAAAGAAGAAGATCTACAGGATCTCACGATACCAGCGGTAATACATTTTCCCGAGGTATCCGAATCTGAGTCAGAATCAATATCTGAAAAAGTCGTAAACATGGCTATGTCACAAGTAGAATACCTAAAGATTGCCTCATCTCTGCTGCCAGAGTTTGATGGAAAGGCAGAAAATCTGACAAGTTTCATAGACGCATTGAATCTAATAGATTCACTAAAAGGCCCTCATGAAACAACAGCCATTAACTTAATCAAGTCAAAATTGAAAAGCCATACAAGAAAGCTCATTACTACAGAATCAACTATTGTTGACATAATTGGTAAATTTCAAAGTAAAACAAAAGGTGATTCAGTATCAGGGATAACTGCAAAACTAATGAACCTTCAGCAAAAGCAAAAAACGGCCAATCAATATGTACAAGAGGTAGAGAAGTTGGCAAAGGCCCTAGAAGGAGCCTACATCGACGATGGACTATCCTCCGAAACAGCCACTAAATACAGCAAAGAGCATGCTGTCAGTGCAATTATTAAACATTGCTCCATAGAAAAAGTTAAATATATAATGGAGGTTGGACCATTCAGCACTTTAGACCAAGCAACGACTAAGTTTGTCAATAGTTGCACAGATGCAACAGGACAATCTAATACTGTTCTATACTTCAGTGGTCTACCTACCGAGGTAGAATAAATACCCAAAACAACAGTAATCGTCGTTATAATAATAACAATGGAGGCAAAGGCCAGTATAGAGGAAATTATAGAGGTACCGGTAATCAAAGCGGCCAATATAAAAACTCCTCTAATGTACGTGTCACTCAGGGTAGTTCGGAAAACTACCAGGCACCTTTAGGTACACAAAATTAAATAAAAAGGTTCACACAGTAAACTTAAGTCTTAATATGTTTGTAGTATTCAAAAACTCCGCCACAAATAATAATCACACATTTCTCCTAGATACAGGAGCAGACATTTCATTACTAAAAGATAATTCAGATGCTTTTGAAAACATCGAGCATGATAGAACAATAGATATACAAGGCATTGGACAAGGAGTCCAATGGTTTAATTCGAATTGAATTGCAGACTGACAAGTATACAATTCCGAAAAATTTCCATTTAGTTTCAAAAAATTTCGCAATACCATGCGACGGAATTATAGGAGTTGACTTTATAAAAACTTTTAATTGCAAATTAGATTGTGCACCAGCAAATGATTGGTTCATAATAAGACCAAATAACTTAAAATACCCAATAAACGTTCCTAGTTTAGTTCTGGTAATAATTTAATACTATTACCAGCAAGATCTGAAGTTGTCCGTAAATTAGATATAAACTTACCAGAAGATAATATCTTAATTCTAAATCAAGAAGTAGTATCCGGTATTTATGTTGCGAATACGGTAGCAACATCCAAAGATACATTTGTCCGTTTACTGAATACAACCAGTACCGACCAATTAATAGATATAAATAACATACAGTATGAACCGCTTTCGAATTACGAGATAATTCAACCAAGCAAAAGTTCTAGAACAGATGAAGTCATATCCAAATTAAAGAAAAACGTTCCTAAGCCATTCGAATCAGAGCTCACCGACATATGCTCTAAATATAGTGATATATTCGGACTCGAAACCGAATCAATCACAACTAATAATTTTTACAAACAACATTTAAGACTTTAAGATAAAGAACCAGTGTACACAAAAAACTACAGAATACCGCACAGTCATCAAGACGAAATAAAGAACCAAGTAGATAAACTTATTAAAGACAATATAGTTGAAGAGTCTGTATCTGAATACAATAGCCCACTTCTGTTAGTACCTAAGAAATCACTCCCAGGTTCTAATGATAAAAAATGGAGATTTGTAATAGACTATCGCCAAATTAATAAGAAACTTCTGTCCAATAAATTTCCCCTACCTAGAATTGACGACATACTTGATCAATTAGGTAGAGCTAAATACTTTTCATGCCTTGACCTTATGTCAGGTTTTCACCAAATAGAGCTTGAAGAAATATAACGTCATTCTCAACCATCAACGGCTCATATCGTTTCACGCGATTGCCATTTGGTTTAAAAATAGCACCAAATTCATTTCAGAGAATGATGACAATAGCATTCTCGGGTCTAGAACCATCCCAAGCATTCCTTTATATGGACGATCTTATCGTCATTGGATGTTCAGAAAAACATATGATCAAAAACCTAACCAATGTATTTGAACTCTGTAGAAAAAATAACCTCAAATTACATCCACAAAAATGTTCATTCTTTATGCATGAAGTGACATTTCTTGGTCACAAGTGCACAGATAAAGGAATACTTCCAGATGACAAAAAGTGTGAAGTCATCATGAATTATCCCGTACCACACGATGGGGACAGTGCTAGACGATTCGTTGCATTCTGCAACTATTATCGACGCTTTATAAAAAACTTCGCCGACTATTCACGGCACTTAACACGATTAAGTAAAAAAAATGTCCCATTCTTATGGACAGACGAATGCCAAAAAGCATTCCTGTATTTAAAAAAGAAACTTATGGAACCAACCCTGTTGCAATATCCCGATTTTAGCAAAGAATTTTTCATAATCACTGATGCAAGTAAGCAAGCATGTGGAGCAGTTTTAACCCAAAACTATAACGGACTCCAACTCCCCATTGCTTACGCATCGAGAGCAGGCCCGTATCCAGAAATTTGTTTCGGGGGGGGCTCAAGGACAAAAATCAATAAAAAATGTGGACTTATTCCAATAAATTCAGAAAAAGGCAAATCACACATCAATCTTTAATCAGTCCGTGACGTTTGATCTTTTATTATTTATTGTGCAGGTACAGTACGAAGGTACAGTACGAAGTATAAGGTTACAATTAAGTTACCAATGTTAAAAATATATTGAAGCATTATTTATGTTTCACATAAAACAGCTAAATGTGAATACAGTATGTATTTTTCTTCAGAACATACACCTTAAATAAATAACTTCTTGATTTTTTCTTCGCTAAACGGTCGAGAACTTCCTCCGGATCAACAACAGTATCCCAGTGAATTGACATCATCGCGAGTGCACTTAGTCTGTCGTGGCCCATCACATTACGAGGTAGTGTTTTTATCCTCTTCATTGTTGAAAACGTTCTTTCGACGCTAGCCGTTGTGACTGGAAGAGTAGCCATGACCTTGAGAAGAAGATTTATCCCGCGAAAAAATGTTCCATCACAACACTCCAACAGTCTCAAAATTTCGGTTGATGGGTCAATTGATGAAATTTTGGTACACCATAACTTGTACTCAGCTTGAACTGCGGACAATGGCATTTCGTCTTGAAAGTATGGACCTAATTCTTCCAGTTCATCAATTTTTTTCTTGCAAGCATATCCTGGCAGTAGCAGTTGGAAACTGGATAAAATATGTTCGTTCTTGTCCATCAAATTTTGTATCAAAGTATCGATGCAAGGAATGAATGTGGTGACTCTGAAATACTCTTCATTCGATGTCGTTTGCGGATTCGCACGAGATTTTTGTCGTGACGTAACTCTGGGAGCTTGAATTTCAGTGTCGAAAAGATCTGCAGAAAATTTTGATGCTACTTGAAAAATTTCTCTGAAAGTGTCGTTAGCTGTTTCCCGCAATTGTCGGAGTGAACTCAATACTTCATTTGTATACTGTACAGCGAAAACTAAATCTGATAATTTATTTTGGAGGAAAATCGACAGTGGAAGGGTCAAACTGAACAGTTTTCGCAAAAAACAATGCTGACTAAAAATTCACTTTTTTGACTTGCTGCGTGAAGAGTTGATGCCGTTGAAGAAATAGTATACGTTTTTTGAGCGATTTCTTCTAAAGCTATAACAATGCATTCAAGTTCCAAAAACACAATAATACTGTCATGCCTTTCGATAAATCTTGTGTCACAAAGCCGGAGAAGTCGTTTCTTTTTACTGTCTGGAGCATGTTTTTGAATAGTTTCTTGAAAAATTTTGTTTGCATTCGAATGATTCCTGAATAAATTTACAATTTGACTAACAACTCCAAGACAGTTACGTATTGCTGGAGCAGACATGGCATTCGACGGAGCAAGGCTCAAACGGTGACTGGCACAATGAATGTATCTTGCCTTGGGATAATTTTCTCTTATTCTTGTTTTGCACTCGAGCGTTCAGCATAGCTGGACAATTTATATCTGACAGGAGGTGCGCCTTAGAATCAAACATTGTTGATCAATAAATGTTTTTAAATAAGAATCTCTATCTCTAAATATATCTGATCCCAAATAAAAAACTTCTTAATTGTTATATTTTTTTTTATTTGAAAACATCGATGTTTCATCTTTACTTTACTTTCAAAACATCGAAAACATCGATGGTCCCAAACATCAATTGTTTTCCAGCTCTAATACGTTCCTGTTAGGTCAGGTTTCTTCTACTAAAGACTTTTTGATGAAAAATCTTAAATAGAAACAATTTTTAATTCAAAGATATCCCTCCCCCCCCTGGATACGTGCCTGATCGAGAGCATTCACAAAAGGTGAAAGCAATAAGAGTACTACAGAACAAGAATTAGCAGCAATCCACTGGGCAATATTACGTTTTCGACCATATATTTATGGAAAACATTTTACAATTAAAACAGATCACCGACCTTTAACATATTTATTTTCTATGGTAAATCCTAGTTCTAAATTAACACGCATGCGGCTAGAATTAGAAGAATACGACTTTATTGTCGAGTACCTAAAGGGTAAAGATAATTTCGTGGCAGACGCCCTATCTAGGATAACAATATCCGAATTAAAAGACATACATAATAAAATCCTGAAAGTCACTACCAGGTACCAAAGTCGACGAAATATCTGCGCAGATAATGAAAAAGTAGAATTGCCAAGGCAATCTACAGAAAAAGCTTCTCAGCCCAACGTATACCAAGTCATAAATAATGACGAAGTACGTAAAGTAGTGACCTTGCATATAAAAGATGCGCTATGTTTATTTAAACATGGTAAAAGAATTATAGCAAGAATAGATATTGGTGATTTATGTGCAAATGGAAATATTGACTTAGGACAACTATTTCCAAGGCTTGAAAAAGAAGCCGGTACATTAAAAATAAGCCAATTGAAAATGGCACCGCGGGAAAACATCTTTGAAAAAATTTCAATAGATGATTTCAAAAATATGGGCAATGAATTATTGAATACATTAAGAGTAGCGCTACTATCCCCCGGTGACCACTTTAACAAATGTTAAAGAGAAAGAAGCAATATTGTCTACATTCCATGATGATCCTATACAAGGAGGTCATACAGGCATTACAAAAACCTTAGCCAAGGTAAAAAGAAATTATTACTGGAAAGGTATGACTCGTGATATAACACAGCATATCCAGAAATGTGAAAAATGCCAAAAAGCAAAAATAAATAAACATGTTAAAACCCCCTTAACTATTACTGAAACCCCTTTAAAAGCCTTTGACAGGGTTATAGTAGACACTATAGGTCCACTACCCAAGTCAGAAAACGCAAACGAATATGCAGTCACATTAATTTGTGACCTGACTAAATATTTAATAGCAATTCCAATTCCAAATAAAAACGCTAATACAATAGCGAAGGCTATATTCGAAAATTTTATTCTGAAATACGGTCCAATGAAGGCGTTCATTACGGACATGGGAACAGAATACAAAAATTCGATAATAAATGACCTGTGCAAGTATTTAAAAATAACTAATATAATATCTACTGCACACCACCATCAGACAGTTGGAACCGTCCAAAGAAGTCATAGAACTTTTAATGAATACGTACGTTCATATATATCGGTTGATAAAACTGATTGGGATGTATGGATCCGACACGACCCCATCTATGGCACACGACTATTGTCCATATGAACTTGTCTTTGGAAAAACAAGTAACTTACCTAAGCATTTTAATAGCGTAAATAATATAGAACTATTATATAACATAGATGATTACGCTAAGGAAAGTAAATATAGATTAGAAGTTGCATACAAAAGAGCAAGAAATATGCTTGACTCGAATAAGCAGAAAAATACGGAATATTATGATAAAATAGCTAAAGAAATAAGTCTATCAATAGGAGATAAAGTTTTACTTAAAAATGAAGTAGGACATAAATTAGACTTCCAATACACAGGCCCCTATAGAGTAGAACAAATTAATGACAGAGATAATATAGTTATTTCAGGACATAAAATCAAAAAACAAACAGTACATAAGGATAGGATAAAAATTTTTAATTCATAAGAATCAATGGTCATAAATTTCAAAAATACTATATAGATACCATATATATATGAAAAAGAAAACACTGAAAACACTCAAATATAATAATAATAAAATTTTCAATTTTTAGCATCTAAAAAAAATAAAATAAAATTTTACAAATAAAAAAAATAAAAATAAAAAAAAGAATTAAATTTTAAAAATAACTTCACTAGGTTACGTTATTTTTCAAAAGGAGGGAGATGTAATATGCACATATGTAGAAACATGTAGCGAGGTAACACTGTACCCTGCATGCATGTAACAAACAAATAAACCAATTCAAGTGCGCGAAATATGACCGCCCAATTATGAGTTAGGCTAAGTCAGCGTTCCCACGCTGACCGCATATGCCAAAGACAATTATCTTTCGAATTAAAGTCAGAAATAAAACAGTGATCAAAGAGCACAGACGTGCAAATATAATTTCCCCATTTTTCTGGGCGATCTGGGTGATTTCCTTTGGCGACCCTGTACACCAGTTAATAATAAATTATTTGTGTGTGAGTTTTTCAAATAATATTTATTAATCATTTGTTTCGCACAAGCCCGTTAGTGTTAGTGTTACTGACAAAGATGGAATAAAATATAACGCGAGCTAAGGCTGCGGAGTTCTACTTAAGACTGAACTAAAATAATACCCGCGCTGTACTTTGAAGCCTTCGTTGAAGCCAGTTGCAGTGTCAGCATTCCGTATCCGGCCAGCCACGATCACTTGTTGCGCAAGTGCCCGAGCCGGTCCGCGGACAGTTTCCCTTGGAATGCGTAGTCAGCACCTCTTTCTTTACGCGTGCGGGCCACCAGATCCGGTGTGCAATTTGGCACTTTTCATTTTTATGTATATTTCTTAATAGATAATTGTACGAAATAAACTCGAAATAATAAACTCTGTCTGGAGTATTTTTTTAGAAATGTAACCAGTGCTATGTCTGACAAAAGAGTAAACGTTATACTTTCCTTTTGCTGAAGTGAAACGTTATACTTTCCAAACGAAGTGAGAAGTGAACTTTCCTTTTGCTTTGACGCAGGTGCGGAATATTCTCTGATCAAGAACAGTGTTGCCGATCACTTTTATGGCATGGAAATTTACAATACAGTTTTAATTTGTGGCATCGGTAAGGCAAGTAGATGTAACATAAGCACGAACGATGTAGAACTACTGTTTTACGTAAACCGGATAACTATCTCACGAATTATATTTTTATCAGTATGAAAAATCAAAGTGGTCACTCGTGCTGGTGTGACTTCGATATGAGATAGTCGTAAAGTAGAGATGGGTCTGTAAGATGTAGTTTCAGTTTTGTCACTATTTGGCTTCAGGATTGAAATTAAAAGGCTTGTTTTGTAGGCTTGTGGTATGTGAGTATCGAATATTTTGTTAAATAGGGCTTGTTTGTAGTGTTGCAGCTAATGTTTCAAAATTGTTCTGGGAAATTTCTGACAGGAAATATGGTCTGACAGGTTTGAAAAGTGTTTAGCGAAGACATTGGCGATTTCGTTTTTAGCTGTAGTTGCTTCGTTGTTGGCTGGATTTGTTATGGCGTGGATTTGCTTAACTGGGTTGAGTCCGCAGAGGCGTCTTATATTCGCCCATATTTTGGATGAAGTGGTTGACGGGTGGATGGTTGAGGTAATGGATCTAGAGCAGTGGTCGGCACGGCCCTATCCTGAGGGCAAAGGAAATTTCTCTGCCCGAGCTCTGCCTTACACACACAATATAAATGTGTGAAACGTCATGCTCACAGCTTACTTTTTGCTATTCGTTATTCATACTAATGCGTTAAAATCATATCAATGTATTGGGGTGCCGACCACTGATCTAGAGGTTTTATTCTTACTATTTTTTAAGGTGCGTCTACATTTTGCATTATTACGTCTGTGGCAGGTGAGTGTTTTCCACGCTTTTTGAAGCTGGCCGAGATTTTTGTTCTATTATGGAACCCTATAAGATTTAATATTGGGTGAGGCTTGTGGGATGAAAGGTTTGCGCTATATAAGATGATTTTTTGACTTGAGCTTTTTCTTTGTTTACATATTGTGAGGTGGGAGGTTTTCGTTTATATTATTGGTAAGTGTATTATTCTTTTCCCAATTCGCCTCATTTAATTTAAAAAAATGGTCTATTGAATTTTGGTGGTTCCGTTGTTTGAAATAAATAAATGATTATGGTCACTGCCATGGATATCATTAAGAATCATGGGGGGCAGGCGATGCTATGAAAAGAGTAAGGTCTATGTGTGTGAATCAATTGTTTTTTTTTTTTTTTTTTTTTTTTTTTAAACTATCTTATATGCCTACTGTACATTTTTTTCCCCCGACTGGGCTGTAGGAGCTTGGAATGCTTCGCACACCTTTGGCGCCCTTCTCCTCCCGCCCATTGCGCGCCCTCTCCAGGGCTCTTAGCTCCGTCATTATCTTAGCCACAAATACGGCTATGACTTCCCATTTGACCGGCGTCTGGAGCATTTGAGGCACCATGCTGCTGGGTGCAAAGGCCTCTTCCAAGATCTCCTCCAGGGTAAGGCGATCCTCCTCAAATCGCCTGCAATCGAAGAGGACGTGGAGTGGATCCTCTGTGACACCACTGCCGCACGACGGCAGTCGGTCCACGCTTTCATGACCAAAACGTTTTAGGTAACTCCGGAAGCACCCATGCCCACTAAGGGCCTGAGTGAGGTAAAAGTCTACCTGACCATGCTTCCTTCAGGTCCACTCTCCCACGTCCGGAATGAGACGAAACGTCCAGCGTCCCTTGGATGATGCCTCCCATCGACGTTGCCAGTTTGACAAACTAGTGGCTCTCGCTTCCCTCTTTCTGACCGACGCCGAAGAGAGGCTGTCCTGAGCCATGTTAGCCAGCTCCTTCCTCTCTCGGACCAGCTCTTGTATAGGTATCAGACCTGCGATCACGAGAGCCGCGTCGTCCGACACCGTCCTGAAGGTGCAGGACGTCCGTAGCACGCAGAGGCGGTGGTCTGCCTCGATTCCTCGTGCGTAGGACCTTACTCCCATCGCCTCGGCCTACACTGGTACAGCGTACAACATTCACCATGCTAGTGATGAGCTTGAGCTTTTCCTGCCTCGGGCCTCTGATGTTGAGGAGCATCCGCGAGAGGGCCCTCGTCGTCTCGCTCGCCCTCCTGTGGGCGTACTCGATGTGTACGTGGTCCAAGAACGCGATCCTTGTATCAAGCCAGACCCCTAGGTATTTTATAGCTCTCCTCGAGGTAACGGCCACTCCTCCTACATGTACTGTCGCTGTTTCGACCTTCTTCCGGCTCGAAATTAGCACTGCTTCCGTCGTTTCGCCATTCTTCGCCACCACCACTATGGCTATGTCGTCGGCGAATCCTACGATGGTAGTACCCTCCTTCATGGGTAATCGGAAGACTCCATCATACATGGTGTTCCACAAGAGCGGGCCTATCACAGAGCCCTGCGGCACTCCAGCAGAGACCACTCGCTCTTTCTGACTTTCCCGCGTGTCGTTCAGGAGTATTCTGTCACACAGGTAGCTGTCCACCATCTTCAGCAGGTACTCCGGGATCCTTAGCTCCTTCAGGGCTTCGAGAGTCCGCGACCAGTTCGCCATGTTGAATGCATTCTTCACGTCCAGGGTGGTAACCAGACAGTATTATTTGGTTCCCCTCTCCCATCTGGTGCCTTGGATGGCGCTTGCTGCGCGTGTATGAATCTTCCTGTATGAATTGTGTTTTTTTTTTTATATACTTTATTAGTCTCAACAACAATAGTTTAACGTACTTAGCATAACATAACATAAAAAGGGGGGGGGGGTTTGTGGTTGGTCGTGGGTAATGGACAGTAAGGGCTTGTAGACGGACGGGACGACCGTTAGGCATTGCTTCGCCCGCAGCAGGCCCCAACTCTCCACCCTACCGCCTCTCCTGCTCGATGCTCCTGAGCCTCTGCATTAACGCTGCAGCGAAGGATGCTACTGCGTCCCACAGCATCTGGGTTTCCAGCATTGTCTCCACAAGGTTTCCTGGGTGGAGTGAGCGGCCCGCCGTCGCCTCCAGTCGGTGGCGCTCTCGTGCAAACCGGCGGCACTCGAAGACAACGTGCTTGGCGTCCTCGACTACCGATCTCCCGCACTCCGGGCACCAGTCCTCCTCCGCGTGGCCAAAACGCTTTAGGTATTGCCGGAAGCAGCCATGACCACTCATTACCTGCGTCAGGTAAAAATCGACCTGTCCGTGGCTTCGAGACACCCACCTTCTAAGATTGGGGATGAGAGTGTACGTCCATCTTCCCTTCGTCGATGAGTCCCAGCAGTCCTGCCAGGCTGTGAGCGACCTCTCCTTGGCCTCCTCCCTTGTAGCTATATCGAGGGCGCCACCAGCAACCTCATAACGAGCGCGAGCTTCCTTTAGCTCCTTAAGCTCTCGAGCGCGCTCTTTCAGCGGGACCATCCCCGCGATGACCAGGATGGCGTCGTCGGAGACTGTCCTGAAGCCGGACGCCACCCTTATTGCTCCCAGCCTGTACGCTGCGTCAACTCCTCTTCTGTAGCTGGGCGTATTCATCGCCTCAGCCCAGATGGGAGCCGCGTACAGAATTTGCGCCGAGGCAACGCTCACGAGGAGCCTTCTCCTGTTCTGCTTTGGTCCTCTGGTATTGAGGAGGATCCGGGTGAGGCCCCTGATAGTGGCTGCAGCCTTGCCCTGGATATATTCTAGGTGCTCACGGAAGGAGAGCCGGGCGTCGATCATCACCCCCAGGTATTTGATGGCCCGCTGGGAGGTTATGGCCATTCCACCAACCTGAATCGTCGCCGTTTCTAGAACCTTGCGGCTGCTGACCAGCACCGCTTCCGTCTTTTGTGGGGCTAGGCTTAGTCCCGCATTTTGGAGCCACTGTTCCATTGATTCAATCGCCTTGTTAGCCGCTCTCACCGCTTCCTCCTTATGTTTGGCCACAACTACCAACGCTACGTCGTCTGCGAAGCCGACGACGTCGCATCCCGCTGGGAGCTGCAGTCTCAGGATCCCGTCATACATGGCGTTCCACAGCAGCGGTCCCAGGACCGATCCTTGGGGCACACCTGCCGTGACGCCGTAGGTCTCCGTGCCCATGTCCGTGTCGACAAGTAGGACCCTGCAGCTGAAGTAGCTGCTGACAACGTTCATTATAGAATTGGGGACGTTGAACCGCCTTAGGGCTGCCAGGGTATTGCTCCAGTCCGCCGTGTTGAACGCGTTCCTGATGTCCAGGGTGACTATTAGGCAGTATTGCTTGGAGCCACCCTTCCACCTAGTTCCTGCTATTGCGTTTCGAGCAATTCCAACCACCGCTGCTATGGCATCCACTGTGGACCTTCCCTTCCGGAACCCGTACTGCTTTGGCGACAGCCCTCCCGCCTCCTCTATTGCGGCTTCGAGCCTCGAAGCGATCACCCTCTCGAAAACCTTGCCCGTTGTGTCCAGCAGGCAGATTGGCCTATAGGACGACGCCTCCTCCCTTGGTTTCCCTGGTTTTTGTAGCAGCAGGAGCTTCTGCACCTTCCACCTGGTGGGAAAGGTGCCTTCGCGGATACATCTGTTGAACAGCTCCGCAAAACTTCCCGGCTGCAGTGCCAGAGCCAGTTTCAGGGCTCGGTTAGGAACCGAGTCCGGGCCGGGTGCTTTGTTGGGGGCCAGGCCTCTCCCTATGGCCAGGACTTCCTCTTCCGTTACCTCCTCCGCCATTTCGTTGTCTGCTGGGGGGGTGGGAAGCTGGGTGACTTGGTTGCCGGCTGGGAACAGCGCTTGCACTATGGACCTTAGTACGATCGGGTCAGTGGGGGACTGACTTCCTGCGCGCAGCCTCTTCACCACTATCCGGTACGCGTTGCCCCATGGATTTTCATCCGCCGAGTCGCACAACTCCAGGAAGCATCTCCTTTTACTGTCTCGGATGGCCACCTTCAATGCTTTGCGCCTGTCCTTGAAGGCTTGGTGCCGCTCCTCAAAGGCGTCGCTGCCTCTCGCTCGCTGCATAAGCCTCCTTGCTCTCATGCACTCAGCTCGGATGGAGCCAATCTCCTCGCTCCACCAGTAAACAGGAGCGTGGTTTCTGCGGTAGCGGCTTCTCCGCTGCATGCTCGCCATGCACGCTGCCTCAAGCTTAGCTGCAAGGGTGTCAGCCATTTCGTTGGCTTCGCTTGGCGGGACGTTGCCGATGTCACGTGCTGCCTCGGTGAAGTTCCTAGCCTGGAGCGTACCGACTCTGTAGCCTTGGTTCCCTCTGTTCGGTTCCCTCGGTCGTTCTTGAGGGCTGCCAATTGAGCACAATATTGCTTCGTGGTCGCTGGCCGTAAAGCTCCCGCTTATCCTCCAGTCAGCGCCCGCCGCTAGCGAGGGGCTCGCGAACGTCAGGTCAATGATGGATCCTGCTCCGGCTCTGCTGAAGGTGTGCTGGTTTCCTTCGTTCAGCAATACGAGATCGAGTGAGGCGAAGGTTTCTCTTACCACTCTCCCTCTCGCATTCGTCCTCGGGCAGCCCCAGTCCTGAGCCCACGCGTTGAAGTCCCCTGCTACCAGGACGTCAGAGCGGCCTCTGATATCTTTTCCCAGGCAGTCCATCATGCGCTCAAACTCACTGGTGGTTAGGCTAGGTGCCATGTAGCAGCTGTAAAGCCATGCCCCACCTATCCGAGCCCTTACGAATCCCTCCGCACTGTGCACTGAGTGCATTGTCGCGCCGGTTGCGCCGCAGCTCCAGATGGCAGCCTTCCCCGATAGGTCCACTGCCCAGCGGTTGTCTGAGCCAGTCCTATGGGGCTCGCTTAGGAGCGCTATGTCCGTCTTCGTCTCCCTCGCAGTCTGCGACAGCACATCTTGAGCCGCCCTGCAGTGGTTCAGGTTCAGCTGAAGCACTAGCATCCTGTCGTCCTAGGTCCACCTCCTTTCGCTGACATGGGGCAACTTCTGCTTCCCGTCTGATGCCTCACATCCTTCCGGCCCTTGTCTTCACACGAGAAGCACCGAGGGTCCTTTTTGCAGGTGGCCGCCCTATGGTCCGAGTCTCCGCAGCGGAAGCAACAGCCGCTCCTGTCCTTCGAGCTCTTGCAAGCGCTTGCGATGTGCCCCATCCCAAAGCACCTGTAGCAGCGAGCCACGACCTCCTTTTCCTTCATACGGCATACTGACCACCCAACCTTCACCTTGCCCACAGCAGTGATGGCCTTGGCAAGGCTCGCGGGGAAAGCCACGATAGCGGTCTGAGTCTCGCCATAGGTGCTTCTCAGCTTCTTGACCTTCAAGGCGCCTTGGTCCACCGCTGCCTGCTGCGCGATTGCCCCGATGATGTCCTCCGAAGTGGCTAGTGCGTCCAGTCCTCGTAGCTCGACGAGCGACTCCTTGGTCTCCTCCGAGTACGCCCGCACCTCTGCCTTGCTCCCTAGGACCTCCTCGATGCAGCCTTTAAGGGCCTCTGTGGGGTTATCCTTCTTCCTCGCCAATTCCAGAAGCAGCCCTCCCTTGGCTGTCTTCCTTACTTTTTGACGCATGGGCCAAGGACGTCCAGCTTCCCGTCCTCCCTGCGCGTTACCATGCTTAGGATCTGGCTGTACGACAGACCTGCTGCTTGGATCACTATGGCGTCGGGTCTGGCTCGTCTCCGCTCGGGATTTCTAGGCTTGGCCTTCGTCCATTCAGTCCTTCTCAAGCTTGTTTCGGCGCCGCTTCCTTTGCCGGCAGCAGGGTTTGCATCTGCTGGTTTAAGCCTTGCCGCTGTGTTGGCCTTTGCTTCTTTGACTCCCGCGTCCCTCGCAGTAGTTTTTCGGTGCGCACTCCAGGGGCCCGTGCTGTTCGGGATGCTGCCGGTCTGCACAGCCTGATCCTGGGTCCAGACCTCCGTCGGAAGAGTCTGCTGCTCCTTCTCCACGGTATCGATGCCGGCTCTCTCGCATCTGGGGCACACTAGCTTGGGCATGATGACCGGTTGTGCTTGCTCCTCCGGAGCACTACCGACCAGAATGGAGTGGATGTCCTTCAGTCTGGTTATCAGGCTCCTTTGCATCGCGGAAATATGTCTCTTATTCTTCTCCGTGACCCACGATAACAGCTCGTTCACTATCGTGCCCAACTCCGTAAGGCATTCTTCGTTTCTTGCCGGCGGGCTGCCAGCCTTATTTTTCTTCGGGGGAGCCGCCCTCTGGTCCTTGTCCGGGCTAAGCATCTCCCGTGGCCTCTTTGGTGTATCCTTCTCTACTACAGCTGGGCTGCCGGTGCCCGCCGCGCTGCCAGCCTGTGACGCAAATAGCGGCGAGCGCCGCATTTTATTGCTCTTTTTGAACGGGTCTCCCGTTTTGGCACTCTTCAACTCTTCTGCACTTGTAGTGTTCCCTTCCAGGGCGGCCAAGTGAGACACCGCCTTGTCAGGTTGAGTTGGAATGTTGTTTAGGGCCTCCAGAATCCTTGCCCTAGCCGTGGTCTCTCCCACGGGTGGATTTCCACTTCTGTGGCTGCCACCTGGAGTAGTTTCGTTATTCGACGACATTCCAAAATTGGGGGGGGGTTGTGCATTTTATACCTACTGCCAGGTGTCTAAACTGCCGACCACTTTGGTACAGACGCAGACCTCGCAGCCGCCCAATGTGGGACAGACGCTGCGAGGGTTTTCCTCCGGCTCAGCTGTGCGCTAGCCTTCTTCGATAGGGTGGGGGGGGGGGAGGGTGGTGCATGAGGAAAGTGCATAGAGCATGGCTAATGCATGCTGCGGTTGGGGGGTTTCAGCACTGCCTTCCATCGGTGCGCCTGGAATTTCCTCCTGGCGGGAGCGATGGGAGTTATACCGCTCCTGCTCGGTCGCCAGAGCCCCTTTTAAGGGTGAACCGCCGTAGCGGAGGGGTTGGCAGTTGGTCAGCTCCATGACCTTCGTCACCTCATGGCAGGCCAGAGTTTTCTAGCGCCTTTCGCTCTAGGTTGGTAAAAGGACCTGAGGCAGCAGCCCTGAAAGGTATGCTACCCTTTTGCTTTGCCTTGAGTCGCTGGCGCCCTCTACCGGGCTCCTGTAGTCGCGTCATTGCGACGTCCGGGAGCCCTGGTGCCCTTGGTCCGGATCTAGCGCCCTCTACCGGCAGGCAATGTTAGGGCGTTTCCCAACACTGCCCACCAGCTGGTTACGATCAGCTGCCATGACCTGCGCAATTCTGGTGGGGGCAGCCACGTTTGCTTACCTCGGTCAACTCAGGAGAAAGGTGTCGCGAAGAGAGTTCCTAGAAGAGAAAGCTCTCTTCGCGCCTCTTACCTCGGCGGTTGGCGGCTCATCCTAATCTTCGCGGAGGCCATCTATTGACCTATCCAGGGAGTGTTGTGGTTCGCTCGGTAGGTGAGTCCGTCCCCAGCTGTCCGGTTACCCACTACCCGATCCTTTTTTAGATTCTGCAGTATTTGGCCGCGTCACTCGGGAGCGCCCGCGCGGCACGTCCGCTTTCTTCGACCCGCACTTTCCTTCAATTGTGTGAGGAGAAGTGTGTGGGAGATTTGTCATTTAAAATAATTAGTTGTGTGTTATCAAAGAATCTTTCTCCTTCCTCCTCCTCCTCCTCGAGCGTTTGTTATTGGTAAACCCCAGGATGTGTGCCAGCCGCTAAAGTCCCCCGAGATTAGAGAGAATGTTTGTTGGATGCCTAAAGTGCTTTGAAGTGAATGGCTTGTGATGGTTTTGTTTCGGGGATGAAGGTTGAAAGTATGCTTCAATTTAGATAAGATTGAATGTGTATTGCTTGTGGTTTAAGGTCGTTTCGGATGTTAATTGTAGTGTGTTGGATCGATTTATATATTAGTATGGCCACGCCTCCAAATGTGTTTGTTGCGATATTTGATAGTAGAATATAGTTGATTGGAGTTGGTATATTGTTAATGTTTCTTATGTGTGTTTCTTGGAGTAATATTATGTGTGGGGAATACTTTTTTATTAGGATAAGTAAGTTTTTTTAGCTAGTCACATAAGGCCGTCAACCAACGGGTACAACAGGGGGACCTACACGCAAGCAATTGCGTGCCGTAACTGTGTATACCGCTGGTATTGCGACTATACTCTCCACGTGAGGGCGGCTGGAAACAAGTCCCGGTAGGGTCATGTCTCTGCCGTGGATGCTGGCAAATTATAGTCGGCCGGGGAAAAGAACACTCCCTTCATTAAATCACCCCAATCCAAGTAGGAACAGCATATGCCGAAGGATGCGTGTTCGAGGGGGGGCTCGGACGCTTATAGAAGGACTCTGGGGGATCGGCCGACCTCCCAGTTTAAACCAGGCTTATAATGAGAAGCGGGCTGTGTCATGATAGACCAACCCTTTCCGCCTACTTATGTCCAAAAATATGAACTCTATTTAACCAAATCAAAACCAAAGCGGAGAACGGAACTCCCTAAAAAAGTCCAGAAATGGGGTCAAAGTACAAAGCCCTCAAAAGCCAAGGAGTTGCTGGGTTAGAGAAGCTCCCTATAGAAGGAAAACACCCGGAAGACGGACGCGGCGGTGCGCAAGAGGATGCCAAGGCATCTTCTTCTAAAGCGGGGCTAGCCATGGGACCACCGAACAGCGTGGAGAAGAAGACCCCAGGGCAGTGGTCGGCACCCCAATGCATTGATATGATTTTACCGCATTAGTGTTAGTAACGAATAGCAGAAAGTAGGCTGTGAGCATGACGTTTCACACATTTATACTTTGTGTGTGTGGCAGAGCTCGGGCAGAGAAATTTCCTATGCCCCCGAGATAGGGCCGTGCCGACCCCTCCCCCAGGGTCAGCCTCTAAACCATCCGGCGGGGCCCCTAAGGTGAACCCTGGTCCGGTAGCATCTCACTTAACGCAGCTGAAGGTTCTTATAAAGATAGGAGGAGAGCAGCCTTTATCCTAATGAGGACGGACCCATAGGCAGAAGCCAACCCGGACCAGGCCGAGATTATAAAATAGGCAAGGAAGATCCTGCCCGATTTCCAACTGGCAAAAGCGGATGTGAGGCTGGAGCCGAAAAGTACGCTGGGTCTGATCCTGCCAAGGAGATCGCGCAGAGCGCGAGGAGGCACCGATCAACGGAAGGAGGAGCCCTCCAAGCCAAGAAGAGGAAGGCCCAGCCGTCCAACCAATCGTTCGCTGAAGTTACGAAGGAAAGAACCCTTATTGGAGTCCTGGATAAAGGATCCAGGTCCTTACTCTGAACGAGTGCGAAAATTTGTGCGTGAGTGCGTGAAGATCCTGGAAAAATCGAAGCACCGGATCAAATACGGATTCGAGCACGTGACGGTCCGTATCTACAAATCCTATGCAAAGAGCAATGCGGGAGGAATTGAGCTGGAGATAGACGCACAAGAGCCAGACTTGGAGGAGCCGACCGAAGAGTTGCACCTGGGAGAAAAGAGATCCCAAAGGGTCCTCCAAGGGTGTGCTCGGCGTATATGGGCCACGACCAGGATGCCCTCCCTCCGCACCCGCTACTCAAACAGCTGGTGGACAGCGGGAAGCAAAAGATCCACCTAATCATAGGTTCCGATGCCAACGCTTATCATCATCAGTGGGGAAGCACTGACACAAACGAGAAGGGTGAGTCAATCTTCGATTTTATCCTGGGCTCCAATCTTCTGGTGGGTAACAAGGGTACAGAACCCACCTTCATAGTCAAGAACAGAAGGGAAGTACTTGACATTACTCTTTACTCTGACTCCCTAGCAGACAGGATTTTTAGATGGGGTGTCCTAGAGAAGCACTCCTTCTCGGACCATCGATACATAGAACTTGTGGTCAATTTCGAGAACTTCACTCGACTAACAGTAAGCAGTCCTAGGAAAGTGAACTGGAAGCTATACAAGAAAAAATAAGAAAGATCCTTGGGGAAACCCCCAACAGCAGGGAAGACCTGGACGCCATGGTCGACACGCTAACGGCGGCATGCGCCAGGGCATTCAAAAAGGCCTGCACCAAACGCAGATCGGACAGTAGCAAGTCAACGAAACCACAATTGTGGTCGCAAGCACTTGCTCTATTTAAGACCAAAGCTCGTGAAGCCTTTAATTTCGCTATTAAGGCAAACAAAGAGGTAGCCTGGGAGGCGTATAAAGCGGAAATTAAGCAGTACAACAAAGAACTCCGTAGGGCAAAGAAGGATCCTGAACCAAGTGCTGCGAACATTCAAGAAACATTGGAGACCTCACGACTTTGGAACCTCAATTGTCAGCTGGACCACGTCTAGTAGAGAAACCCTAAGGCTCTCACAAATGCACATTTCCCACTACGTCGATCACTACGTTCGTCGAAAAGGCACTTAGTGACAAGGAGTACGCACTTATTGCTTTTCTAGGCATAGAAAGTGCGTTCAACAACATCCCGCATGTTAGATAATCAATGCGCTGTCGAGACTGGTAAAGAGAACTTCTCAGGCGACACTAGGAGGAGAATCTATTTAAAGATACATCAGAAGAGGCATTCCGCAAGGAGGTGTACTCTCCCTCCTAATGTAGAACGTGGCGGTTAACAACCTACTATGATCCCTAAAAGGTGGTGGTTGCAAAGTAATTACTTATGGGGATGATGTTTCAATTGCCTTCTCTGGAAAATTTCCTCAGACTCTATGCGACCGCATGACGGAAAAACTAAGGGTTCTCTTAGCATGGGCAGTCAGGAACGGGCTAGGAGAAAATCCATCCAAGACCGAACTTGTCCTCTTCACTAGGAAGTACAAAATACCGAGTTAAAAGGTTCCAAAACTATCAGGGGAAACACTTACCTTCAGTGGTAACACCAAGCGCCTAGACATTATGCTAGACAGGAAACTGGACTGGAAGCTAAACACCATGGATAGAGCAAACAAGGCGACTACCGCGCTCTATACCAGCCGCATGGCCAGATGAATGGATTCAGATGTAGAATCTCTCCAAAAATAGAAAGATGGTTGTCTTCTGCGGTCATAAGACCCATCATATTCTATGGTGTAGTGGTCTGGTGGCCTGCTCTAATAAACTCCATATGTAAAGAGAAGTTTAGGAAAACTCAAGAATTGGTACTACACCGACGGATGCCCTAGACTTCATACTGGACCTATTACCGGTAGAGATAATGGGAGTCAAGATAGCCATGCTATCGGAAATTAGGCTACGCGAGATGGGCATATGGAAATGGACTGACTATGGACATACCAAGTTTGATCTACACCACTGCACTCCAACGGGGGCTACAGACTACTGCGTACCTGTTGATCATCCCACCTTTGAAATACAAGGTTCAAAATTGAATGGCCAGGTGGGAGGCGGTTTCCATTGTGCCACTTTTTGTGTTCCAAGCAGAAATAATAGCTATTGGGAAAGCACTTAGATCTCCATTGGCATGGAATATATTGGCAATCAAAAAACCATTTTTATCTTCTTAGATAGACAAGCGACACTATGGACATACCAAGTTTGATCTACACCACTGCACTCCAACGGGGGCTACAGACTACTGCGTACCTGTTGATCATCCCACCTTTGAAATACAAGGTTCAAAATTGAATGGCCAGGTGGGAGGCGGTTTCCATTGTGCCACTTTTTGTGTTCCAAGCAGAAATAATAGCTATTGGGAAAGCACTTAGATCTCCATTGGCATGGAATATATTGGCAATCAAAAAACCATTTTTATCTTCTTAGATAGACAAGCGACACTCAGAGCTTTTGATGTAGGTCACCCTGAATAGGCAGGACTGCGGTCAAGGCCACCACGGAACACTGGTTAATAGAAATACACGCGGTTAGACTACTGGTGCCACACTGTGATTACTGTAGAAGCTGTGGGTATGTAGAAGAGGAAGAGAAAGTCACACACTCCTGTGTCATTGCCCTGCACTGGGGCGCAGCTGACTCAAATTCCTGGGTGCAGCAACACTCACGGACCTAAAAGACCTCACGGAGGTGGCTCCACGCAAACTCGTTGCCTTTCTCCGGACTCAAATTCATTTGTTAAACGACAATATCCTCCGTCACGAAAAACCTTGCTTGATTTGTTCCAGTAAACTTAATAACTATTAACGTCATTACCCGTAAATAATCGAAATAATCTAGAAAGCACCTTTGAACAGTATTTCAGATGTTGATCCAATACCTTATTATAAAGTTGACGATCAGTTACCTCTTTAATAGCTGTTAATTGTTTTGCTATTATATTGAAGTTGTCGAAAATTTGAATTATAGTTTATACTTGAATTGTATTTTGTAGTTGTTAGTCTCTAAATTTACTCTAAGATAGCTTAGGGCGGAGCGGGAGCGAAAGCTCATATTCGCTCTGGTGCGAATGCGCCCCGCTTCGCCGCAATAGATAAGTTAGGGCACGACCATTTTTTTTTCGTTATCGTTTTTTTCGCATTTTTTAAATATTCAGCAACCACCCTTTTTTTTGTTAATTTCAAAAGTGTGAGATAAATTAATCTCGTTAAACATTTTGGCGGCTGTCAGCCAACGGGTACAACAGGGGGACCTACGCGCAACCAATTGCGTGCCGTAACTGTGTACACCACTGGTAGTGCGACTATACTCTCCACGTGAGGGTGGCTGGAAACAAGTCCCGGTAGGGTCATGTCTCTGCCGTGGATGCTGGCAAATTGTAGTCGGGCGGGGAGAAGAACCCTCCCTTCCTTAAATCACCCCAATCCAAGGTGGAACAGCATATGCCGAAGGATGCGTGTCCAAAGGGGGGCTACTATGCGAACTCTGGGGGACCGGCCGACCTCCCAGTTTTAACCAGGCTTATTGTGACAAGCGGGCTATGTCATGATGGACGAACCCCTTCCCGCCTACTCGTGGAACCAAAATATGATTTCTACTAAAATAACCAAAAACCAAAGTGGAGAACGGAACTCCCTAAAAAAGTCCGGAAATGGGGTCAATGACCCGTCAAACTCCAAGGCCATAAAAAGCCAAGGAGTTGCTGAGATGGAGAAGCCCCCCACAGAGGGGCAACATCTGGAGGCGGGACGCGCCGGTGCGGAGGAGGTTGCCAAGGCAACTTCTTCCAAAGCGGGGCTAGCTATGGGACCACCAAACGGTGTGGTTGTGTTCAACCACAATTTACCAAGCTCGATAATCAATGCGCTGACAGGACTAGGAATAGACAATCAATCCATACGCCTTATGGAGCAGATCCTGGTAAACAGGACTGTTGAGGCGTCATTAGGAGGAGAATCTATTCATAGATACGTCAGAAGAGGCACCCCGCAAGGAGGCGTACTCTCACCCCTACTTTGGAACGTGGCGGTTAATAGCCTACTGCGATCCCTAGAAGGGGTGGTTGCAAAGTTATCGCTTATGCGGATGATGTCGCAAATGCCTTCTCTGGAAAATTTCCTCAGACTCTATGTGACCGTATGACGGACAAACTTAGGGTCCTCTCAACGTGGGCAGTTAGAAATGGACTGGGTGTAAAACCGTCCAAAACCGAGCTCGTCCTCTTCACCAGGAAGTACAAAATACCGAACTTAAGGCTTCCAAAACTATTAGAAGAAACACTATCCCTTAGCGATAGCGCCAAGTATCTAGGGATTACGCTAGACAGGAAACTGGACTCGAAGTCAAACACCAGGGATAGAGCTAACAAGGCAACAATCGCGCTCTATACTTGCAGGAAAGCCATTGGCCTTAAATGGGGAATGTCACCAAAGATAGTAAGATGGCTTTACACAGCGGTCATAAGACCCATCCTATTCTACGGGGGGGTGGCCTGGTGGCCTGCTCTCACTAACTCCACAATTAGAGAGAAACTTAGGAAAACGCAAAGGATGGCGGAGGTCTGTATCACAGGCAGCCTACGTACCACACCGACGGATGCCCTAGACTTCATACTCAACCTATTACCGGTAGAGATAATGGGGGTCAAGATAGCCACGCTATCGGCAATCAGGCTATGAGAGACGGGCACATGGAAATGGACTGACTATGGACATACCAAGTTAGATCTACACCACTGCACGCAACGGGGTCTACTGACTACTGCGTACCTGTCGATCATCCCACCTTAAAATACAAGGTTCCCCATTCCAACAAGGGAGGAATGGGTCACACAAATCCCGGGACCAGCCGGTTCCCTCCATATCTACACAGACGGTTCAAAATTGAATGGCCAGGTGGGAGGCGGTTTCCATTGCGAACGGCTGTGTCTAAATGAGTCCTTCAGACTCCCCGACCACTGTAGTGTTTTCCAAGCAGAAGTAATAGCTATCGGAGAAGCACTCAGATCCCCAGCACTTATTGGAAATCAAGACATAATCTGTATCTTTTCAGACAGTCAAGCGGCCCTCAAAGCCCTTGACGGATTTTCATCCAACTCCAGGACAGTAAATAACTGCCGCAGATCTCTTAACGAGATGGCAGAGCAGCATGACATCCACCTCATATGGGTACCCGGGTATAGGGACCACGAGGGTAATTGCGCCGCCGACGAACTGGCAAGAGCAGGTACTACCAATCCTCTCCTCCCGGAGAAGGAACCAGTAGGTATCCCCTTAGCTACGTGTAGGCTAAAATGCAGGGATCACTTTGACCGCGCATCACTGAGGAAATGGAGAAATCTCCAAAACTGCAGGAACTCCCGCATGATATGGCCCATCCGATCTAGGAAGAGGTCAATGATGCTCATCGCCTTTAATAGGCAGGACTGTAGTCTGGCGATCAAGGCCATTACGGGACATTGGTTAATACGACCACACGCGGCTAGACTAGCGGTGCCACATTATGACTACTGCAGGAGCTGTGGGGACGAAGAAGAGGAAGAGACAATCGCCTCCTGTGTCAATGCCTTGCGCTGGGGCGCATCCGACTCAAATTCTTGGGCGCAGCAATACTCACAGACCTAAGAGACCTCGCGGAGGTCGCTCCACACAGACTCGTAGCTTTCATCCGTAAATCGAGATGGGACCGCGAGCCGCCGCAGGAAGGTAGAACACCCTTGGGCACATAAGTAATGGGAAGGGAGAGGTCCTCTTGTAGGATCATTGCCTGTGCGGTATCACAAGGAGCCCCAGCGGCTCAAGTGGATGGGGGTCAGACCCGGCCCCTCATCGCCGCCTCAACCTAACCTAACCTAACATTTGGCGCCCCCGGGTGGACTATAGTGCGAAATACAGGGTGACAATAAATAACCCGGACAAACTTTGAAGCAATATATTATAAATGTATTATGATGCAGCCCTTAAATAAATGCATTTATCGATAGCTTGTACTTTTCTTAAACAAATATATTTACATTTTTGTGATTCCCATCAATTTGATATTTCTTTCGGGATGTCTTACAATCGTTGTGAAATTTTAAAACTGTTTCAACAAGGAAATCGCCAATGCGACATTGTTCGTTTGCTTGGCATACCAAAACAAACGGTCTCTGACGCTATCCGGCGATTTAATGAGTTTGGCCATGAAGGTGACCGTCCCGAACGACGCAGACCATGTACCGCTAACACTTCCAGAATTCGCCAGATAGTGAAAAAGCGGATCACTCGGAATTGCAGAGTCTCGGTCAGAAAAATAGCCCGTGAAATCGGAGTGAATCGAGAAAGTGTTCGGTTGATAGCAAAAAATGAACTTAATCTCAAGCCCTACAAGCTCCAAATAAAGCATCTTCTTACGGATGACAACAAGCGCGTGAGACTCCAAAGATGCCGTCAGTTAAAGCGTCGGGCCGCAGGTCAAAAATGGGAGCGTATTCTTTTCACGGACGAGAAGATATTCACCATCCAACAGGCGCACAATCACCAAAATGACAGAAGCTGGTCTGCTAAAGCTCCAGGTATCTCTGCAATAATCGAGCGCCGTCAATGTGAGCAGTCTTTAATGGTTTGGGGAGGAATATGCGCCACTGGCAAAACACCCCTTGTTTTCATCGATCAAGGGGTCAAAATCAATCAGGAAGTGTATCGCCGGGACATTTTGGAAACTGTTGTGCTTCCTTGGGCCCAGCAGCACTTCGGTGATAGGGAGTGGACGTTTCAACAGGATTCAGCGTCAGCCCATAGAGCCAAATTGACTCAGGACTGGTGCAAAGCCAATTTCCCGGACTTTGTCACATGCAGTGAATGGTCACCTTACTTGCCAGATCTTAATCCGATGGACTATAGTGTGTGGTCTATTTTGAAGTCCAGGGGATGTGCTAAACGTCACATAAGTTTGGAGGTGCTAAAGCAATCATTGCTCCGAGAATGGGATCGATTATCGGAAGAGGACCTGCGGCCCATTGCGCCAAATTTCCAGAAACATTTGGGGCTCTGCATCGCAGCCCAAGGAAGCCACTACGAAACCAGCTGAATATATGTTAACACAATAACTATTTAATAGTTGTGTTTCTGCATTTTTTCTCAAATACAGTTCCTTAAAAAGTTATGATCAAAAATGTTTGTCCGGGTTATTTATTGTCACCCTGTATTTAAAAAATAAACATACATAAAAGTGACAGTGACACTGTGTCATTACACACAAAATAGAACTACAATTCAAAGAGCTGCTCGCGACGCGTCTGTGAAGTGCAGAATAAAAAACAAAATTCACCGCGTCGTGAAACCGCCTCAAGCCTCCAGGATCATCACCGCAGGATCATCACCGCAGGATCATCGCCACCAGGAAAACTATTTACCTTCATGCCGTTCACCTGCATTGACTGCACAAGGAAAGTGGCAACGGGATTAAAGGATCCCAAGGCAGAACCGCAGATATTTGTGCAAAAAATTTAAAGTTGAGAAAAGACAAATTAAATCTTCGTCTTGTGCTGGAATATTGCACCCTCCTTTCAATTCTTGGCGCATACGTACTTGAAATTAGTAGAACTAAAATTTTGAATAGCTTAGTTAAAATAATTAACAAACTGCCTGTGGCTAAAATAGACAAAAAACAAATATATATCCACATCACTGTCGCCCAGTGAAAATTTTCGTTTTCGCTCTAACCGTTGTCCGCTGCTATATATGTATGTATGTATATGCATTAGTTTGGCGCATTTTATTTTACCGGAACGCCAAGTGACGCGCTACCCTATAATTGTGGGGTATACACCTTTTTCGGTGTCATTGGCAACCAACTATTTTTTTGGATACTCAGTGCCTCGTCTATCAACATTATTCGACTATCAAATAATTAATTAATTATTTGATCTTTTTCGCCACATTAATTAATTATTTTTTGTTTTCGCTAGATATTAAATTAAATATCTTTTTCCGTTGGTTTCGTTTTTGAATTTAATTTATTAATTAAATAATTAAAATAAAAAATTTGTATACAAGTAAAAAATTTATATTTTTACTAATTAACACAAAAAAATTAAAAAATTTTTATTTAAAAATAAAAAAAATAAATTTTAAATTTTTTATCGTTGTCTGTTTATTAAAAAATAAATACATTTTAAAATGGAAAGTAATAAACAGAAACTAAAATCCACGACTCTTGATGAATTAAGAAGAAGATTAAATGTCAGGGTAAAAATCATTCGCCGGTTAGAGGAACGTTTGGAAGCTGGGTCAGTTCCTTTAGTGAAGACAGAGCTAGAGTGCAGGCTTCAGGTTTTAAATGAGACAATATTTAAGGCAAATGAGTTGCAAGACCAGATCGAGCAATTAGATGAGGAAGATGAATTTGGAGCCGAGTTGGAAGAATTAGAGATAACAACTAAGGCAAGGGTGATGTCATTATTAAATGCCTTGAGTGCAGGCTTCAGGTTTTAAATGAGACAATATTTAAGGCAAATGAGTTGCAAGACCAGATCGAGCAATTAGATGAGGAAGATGAATTTGGAGCCGAGTTGGAAGAATTAGAAATAACAACTAAAGCAAGGGTGATGTCATTATTAAATGCCTTCACGTTAGCTGAAGAGTCCCCACCAGCTACTGAAATTTCTGCAGCGCCAACTCGAGCTTGACTTTCCAGTTTGGCATTGCCAAAATTCAGTGGAAACTATTCGGAGTTTAAAAATTTCATGAGTCTCTTTGAGACATTAGTAGACAAGGATGTGAACATTCCTGTTATCGAGAAATTTAACCATTTAATTTCTTGCCTCTCCGGTGAAGCCTTAGTAACTATCAAGGCATTCCAAGTCACCGAGAGTAATTATGACAAAGCTATTGCTAGTCTAAAAAGAGTTTACGATAACGAATGTCTCATCTTTGCGAGCCAAATAAGCAAATTATTCAGCCTTCCGAAAGTTACCCAGCCGTCTGCGTCGTCGTTGAGAGGTCTCATCGACACAGTGTCATCGATCTATGGGTCACTATTATCCATAGGAGATGACACTAAAATTGCAAACTCAATGATCATTCACTTAGTTTTGAGTAGAGTAAATCCAGTGACCAGAGAAAAATAGGAAGAGTCACTGGATTAGGAGGAATTGCCGCTGTGGTCCGATTTCGAAAAAATATTAAATCGTAGTACCAACACCTGTCCGCTGAAGAGACTGACAAGCCAAAACAGGAGAAAATTGGGTTCGGGAAGCAGCACAATAGGAGTTCGTTGGCTTGCTCCGCTTCCAATAAACAAGCTTGCAGTTATTGCAACGCACAAGCCCATAGTTTTGCCCAGTGTAGTCCGTTCGCTCGCCTTGCTGTAATGCAACGGTTTGAGTTTGTCAAGTCAGCCTCATTATGTTTAAATTGTCTGCGAAAAGGTCACACGGTTGCGAAATGTAAATCGACTAGGTGTCAAATTTGTGCAAGATCGCACCACAAACTTCTGCACCGATTTACTGTAACCGAAAATAGCTTGGCGTTACCACCACCAAATGAACATCCTCCTCTAGCGCTACATCTTGATGGCCTTTCTACGTCACATGCTTTGCACCCGTCATCTCTAGAAAGGGTTTTGTTAGCGACGTCGATCGTAAGCGTTAAAACTAAAAATGGCGAGCACATATTGGCCCGAGCATTACTTGACTCTGGGTCGCAAATGAACTTTATTACTGAAGAACTTGCTCAACGCTTACAGATCCTTAGGGAGGAATCGTGTATCAACTTGCTTGGAATTGGTCCAGCTAATTCCCAGGTTAAGAAAAAGATACACACTGTGGTGAAGTCAACAATTAATAGTAGTGAGTTTCCGTTCGACTTTTGGATTTTGAGAACTATCTCGGGTTATCACCCTGACCAGTCAGTGAACGTGAAAGATTGGGACCTACCAAAGAACTTGCCGTTAGCAGACCCATATTTCTACAAACCTCAGCGGATAGACATGTTGATTGGAGCTGAGGCATTTTTCGAACTGTTGTCCGTTAGCCAAATAAAACAAGGGCCAAACCATCCCATTCTTCAAAAAACTCTCCTTGGATGGATAGTATCGGAAAAATATAAGGCAAATACCTCAACTCCTCAACAGCCTGTCTCTAGCCTGAATTGCCAAGAAAAATTACTCGAGTCGATAGATGGCAATTTGAAAAAATTCTGGTCGTTTGAAGAAGTACCAACTTCCAAAAAGCTTTTGTCACCTCAACAAGAGTTATGTAAGGAACATTATCAGAAAACTACAGTTGTATTGCCTTCAGTTCGATTTGAAGTCAGGTTTTGGAAGCGTTTTGGAAACTCGTTCGAGGTAGCCAATCGCCGTTTTTTGTCGTTGAATTTGAAGAAAATGTACGTGAAATTTATGGAAGAATACGAATCCTTAGGTCATATGTCCCCTACAAGCAATGATGTTCTTGCTACTCCACACTACGTGATACCCCATCAGTGTGTCTTACGGCCTCAAAGCACATCGACCAAATTACGAGTCGTGTTTGATGCGTCTTGTAAGACATCAACACATAAGTGCCTTAACGATCTGTTGATGGTTGGTCCTACCATCCAGGAAAAGTTGTATTCAATTCTTCTTAGGTTCCGGCTGAACAGATTCGCTCTGATAGCCGACATAAAAAAGATGTATCGCCAAGTAATGGTAAATGAAGCCGATAGGTCCATCAGAGTCCTTGAAACTTTGCAAGCTCAACACCGTTACATATGGCACTGCGCCAGGCCCATTCCTGGCCATAAGGTGTTTGAAGATGTTGAGGAATCTGTGAAAAATACATTCCCTCGAGCTGCCGAAGTTTTTGGGTCCGACTTTTACGTCGACGACATGTTAACGGGTGGTGGTTGCATTGAGGAGCTAAAGACAATTAAGTCTGAAGTAACTCAGGTTCTTCAAAACGCTGGGTTTGAATTGAGCAAGTGGTTTTCAAACTCGCCTGAAGTTACTGCTTCCGAGAGCACGGTTAAGCCAATAACACTTTCGGACTCAGATCTGACTAAAGCATTGGGAATCGCTTGGGTTCCTTAAGAAGATATATTTAAATTTGAAATTCAGTCATGGGTCAAGGGGCGACCAAGCAGAACATTCTTTCGGTCAGATCGTATTGCAGGAACTTTGGCTAAACAAGCTAGATTGGGATGAGTCAATTCCACTGTACTTAGAAACAGCGTGGAACAAAATAAAATTTGCCTTGTCGCAATTAGAGGACATCTCAATTCCGAGATTCGTGTTTACCGAGCCGATGTCACCGATTCAAATTCATGCCTTTTCTGACGCATCGATGAGAGCCTATGGAGCCTGCGTCAATATTCGTTGCGGATCTGCAGAAGGTATTAAAGTTTCATTGTTGACGGCAAAGTCCAAAGTAGCGCCGCTCAAGACAAAGACGCTCCCACGTCTTGAGTTATGTGCCGCTCACCTTCACGCAAATCTCTGCCGCAAGATAAAGCCTCTAATAAAAGTTCCGATCGAACGAAGTGTATTTTGGTCGGATTCAGAAGTAACTCTTCATTGGATTCGTTCCCATCCATCGTCGTTGTCAACGTTCGTATCGAATAGAGTAGCTGAAATTCAAGAGTGGTCAGTTGATAGCACGTGGCGGCATGTACCAACTAAACAGAACCCGGCAGATATAGTGTCCAGAGGTGGAGACGTAAAGGAGACTGTAGAATCGATCTGGTTTACAGGTCCATCGTTTTTAAGGGAACCGGAAGATAAGTGGCCGACGAGCCCCCGGTTTGATCCGTCACCAGAACTTCTACAGATGGAAGCGAAAAAGAATGCGGTCGGATTAACCGCAATCGTATCTACCTCAGATTTATTGGAAGTGATAGAAAGTTATTCCTCTCACCTAAAACTGCTGCGAGTGTTCGTTTATATGTTCCGCTTTATAAGGAAATCGAAGAAATTAATAGTGAATTCTGATATTGTTCCCTCAGCTGTTGAATATAATGAAGCCTTTAAGAAAATAGTCGAAATAGTCCAAGAGCACGAGTATCGAGATGAAATAGAAAAGATCCGGAAAAATTTAAGTGTTAGCCCTAGTCTACAAAAAGCTAAATCCCTTTCTACACGAATCATCAGAGGCTGGGCTTACCTTTTCGTTGTTGCGGGTTGGGGGGCGACTAGCTAATGCTCCTATATCGTACGATGCCAAGTTTCCAGTATTGTTGACAAAACGCTCTCAATTTGTTCAGAGCTACGTCCGATACTTGCACGAGTCGAATTTTCATGTGGGTCCACGAGCACTTGTGAATGCGCAGGAAGTCTGCAGTCAGACATTACGGTCATGCATACGCTGCTTTAAATGCAAGCCTCGTCTGATGACTCAAATCATGGGTGATTTACCCTTATATAGAATTCGTGCTCTCCGCCCATTCTCCATATGTGGAGTTGATTTTTGTGGCCCTATTGATACGACATTGAAAATTCGTGGTAGGCCACCCTATAAGTCCTACATTGCTTTATTTGTTTGTTTTGCGTCCAAGGCAGTTCATTTAGAAGTAGTTTCCGACCTTTCAACTGATTCCTTTTTATTGGTTTTTCAAAGGTTCGTTGGGCGCCGAGGATGTCTGCAGAACGTGCACTGCGACAACGCGACGAACTTCGTCGGAGCGAGTCGCTACTTCGCAGACCTTCGTCGGAGAATCGAGGACGAGGTCTTTGCGTTCATACCGCCGTGGGCTCCGCACATGGGCGGACTATGGGAGGCAGGTGTGAAGTCTGCAAAACACCTACTCTTTCGAGCGGTAGGGAACGCCAGGCTGACCGCGGAGGAGCTGCAGACCGTCCTCGTTGGAGTCGAGCTCGTCCTGAACTCACGACCCCTGGGGGCTCTGAGTCAGGGCTCAAGCGACGGCGAGGCTCTTACTCCCGGGCACCTGTTGACAGGCGGACCGCTCATCGCCCCACCAGCACCGCGGACCCCGGACCAGCAGGGTCTAACGTGCTTGAGCTGGTCCTGATCGCAGAGGATCACCAGCCGCCACAACAGTGGCTTACAGGACGAATAGGAGCAACACACGCCGGCGCGGATGGAAGGGTCAGGGTCGCCGTCGTCAGAACTAGCTCTGGAGCGGAATACAGGAGAGCGGTCCACAAGCTGGCGCGGCTGCCAGTTGGTTGAAGCCTGATGGAGGCCTTCAACGGGGCCGGTGTTAATTGTTTTGCTATTATATTGAAGTTGTCGAAAATTTGAATTATAATTTATACTTGAATTGTATTTTGTAGTTGTTAGTCTCTAAATTTACTCTAAGATAGCTTAGGGCGGAGCGGGAAAGAAAGCTCATATTCGCTCTGGTGCGAATGCGCCCCGCTTCGCCGCAATAGATAAGTTCGGCTTAAGATTAGAGAAAAATACATTCGAAATTATAACGTTAATGAGGCACGACTATTTTTTTCGTTATCGTTTTTTTCGCATTTTTTAAATATTCAGCAGCCACCCTTTTTTTGTTATTTTCAAAAGTGTGAAATAAATCAATCTCGTTAAACAATAGCCATCAGTTGTTGCCATTGGTGATTGTCTCGCATGAGAGTAGATGAGGCGGATGAAAAGTCGTTAAGTTTACTGAAGTTAGGCTCAAATCAATCCGTATGCATCAACAGAGGTCCCATCGATCCCGGCCGTCAAAAAAAAGTATCGTTAATTGCCAAGCCATGTTCCACAGGTACAAATTGCTGTAATGTATTATTTTTGCGTTCCATGCACATTTGCGATTTCTTTTGTTGATTATACACAATAGTCCCCATTTTAGGCGATATGCAGGATTTTTCAATTTCACGCTTCTTCGCACAGCTTCCAACGAAACAGGGTTTTAAAACGGCTGCGCTTGACGTATTGTTTAGCCTAAAAGGAAAAAGTTTTTGAGAGAGTTTTTTTTTTAGCGGCACATCAAATTTTATTCCGATGACTGTTTTTTCATGCTTTTATCTTTATGAGGTTGAACAGATGAAGCTACCGTGGACAAAGTCACGTCGCCTTCTTTAGGGGTAAGTGAAAAAATTTTTCGTTCGCGGAAGCATTTAAGTTCAAAGGAACTCATATTCTTGGAGAAAGTGTAGGGCATTGATAATGGTAACGAGTTTGTACACAATTTTATACTTCTTGGTTGAATCTGCATATAAAACTTACGATAAATGTCCAGCTCATCGCAGGACTCGTTTAGAGTGCTATCAAAATCATCCAGGTCATCGTCAGATCTTATCAGCAGTTTTTCAACTCTTTCGTCAAACCTACGTGCGTTATTTTTAACCTCAGCAGAATTTAAGTGCGCAATGTTGGAGGAGTTATGCCCTGCGCCGTTATGTATTTTTAAATTGTCCAAATCTGGGTTATTTAAAGGTACACATTTTGTTGAATTTTTTAATGTAAACATATTTTTATGGTAAGAGTTTTTTTTTTCTGTGTTTGATCATTTTCAGAGGGTTGCTTGTAAATCGGTCTCCATTTTAGACGCTTATCAGATATTTTCTGAAAATCTTCAAGCTTAAGCCGAGCCAATACTGAAGGATCGTACTTAGATTGGTTGAGAACTTCTTCTGTGGTTACGTAATCATCGATTTGAGAAGGATGAAACGCAATATTTTTTATGGTGTCGAAAAAAAATCGATAAAATTTTATTTTTTTGCGCGGTAGAACTGTATATAACCCCTTAACGGAATGGATTCTCAGCAACATATTTTGGTTTCATACTTTTGTGCTTGGGCAAAACAACAACAACATAGCTACGGACATACTGCCGAATCAGAAGTGTAGCTTGTAAAGCGGCTGATTTGTCATTTGAACAGTTTGGCATCAAAAAATTTTCCAAAATCATTAATTTTATTTTGGCAAAACTTTGACACAATTTTAATCTACGCGGATACCATACAAGTTCAAGTTCTATCTCCTATAGTCTTCGAGATCCACGCGTTCAAAATTTTAGCCTGTTTCACAGTGCCCGGTTTAGCTATTCTAGCGTCAGATTAGGCAAATTTTCAACTGTTAAAATTCATAAAAATGCTGTTTCCTACCGATAGTCAAATAATTAAATATTTTTACAGTACCCTTTTTTATGACAAATTTCCACTTCTGTAGAGGTAAACTTTGTGAAGCTCGCCTCGGCCCGCAAAAAAGCGTATATTTTTGGTAAACTGTGGTTCGTCTAGTGTATAAATTATCCACGTTCAGCTGCCCCTACGTGCCCCTTTTAAAGTTAGCGATATTTCCAGCAATCACTTTTTGCAGTATGGCATGGGGATGCAGACGCCATAATCTTTATGGGTTCTGCAGTAATAGATCACATTTTTAGGAATATAATTCATAAATCGAAATGTTCCGAAGCGAACTTGACATCTATAGAATGCACCGTTAAAAATTTTTGTAATATTTGTTTTAAAAACATGATGGAAAAAATCAAATAGGTACATATGTTTAAGAAGCGTTTCAAGAGCAAGAACGCTTGTTGGTTAACCAAACATTAGGTTCTTCTGGATGAGGATAGTAAATTGGATTCCATCCTCAATGAACAACATTTTGATTCACGGGCGGATATTATCGAAAATGTACCGATCGGAATGATGTCGGAAGAAGCCCGAAACAAAGATTTAAGACATTTTCGCTTGAGCCATACACGTAAAAACTCTTACAAAAACACAAACTTTTCCAAAAGTTCGACCAATAACTCGAGCAAGGCAGTTTCCTTTGAGGGTTCCTTTTCTTATTGGGTTAACATTCCATACGAATTTCAAACTTTTTAAAATTATCATTATTTTGAATGATATTCCATATTTGACGCTAAATTACCCAAATCGGCCACAGTGCGTTTGTATGAGAAATTGTACATATATATGGGTATATCTCCTTTAAAAAACGGCCGATTTAGATAAAATTAGTTTTTTAGAAAAATATAAAAAGATTCAACACTTCTCAAATACGCTGATTTAAATAAATACTTAAGTACCTGCACAAAGACCTTCCATTTTCAGATTCAGGAATTATTTGATTCACACAACAAAATTACATAAACTTTATGATTGTTTTATCCAATTTAACCACATTAAAGTCACTCAAGAAGCTGGCTTTGTTACTGTGACAACACTAATGATTTACCACTTAAAATTTTTTAAAATGGTTTTTAAGTAAAGGTATAAAGCTCCAAGAAGTAAGGGCCATTCTTAAAAATGAATAAAAGTAAAATAGGTTTATGCACCTAAATCTGGTTTTTTACCTAGTCAAGCAAGCACTCAATAAATCGTACCTTGTTGTTATAAAAGTCATGTGAATGTTACCGTGTAAAATTTATCCGTTAGCTGACTTCTTGAATTAAAGAAAATTCCGTTAATTTCTAGATTAAAAAAATTTTCCCATCGACGCGAGTCTCCAATCAGACGCCAAATGAGAATATGATATGAAAATATATTCATTTTATTTAAAACTTTTCTTTATGGATGGTTTTACATAATATCTTAAATCTATAGCAGTATTGTCAGCACATATACAGAAAATTTGTTCAGAGAGTTGTAGAGAATCTTCGAAGGCGCCTCGAATATAGTTTATTTGCGGTGTCAGGCATAACTCGACACAGAATCATTCGAAACCAATAAATCAAAATTCATATGTTAAACAGCAATATCCTCCGTCACAAAAAAACCCTTGTTTAATTTGTTTCTGTAAAATTAATAATTATTAACGTCCATTCCTCGTAAATAATCGACGTCACTACCTGATGAATATGTTAATTATAAGTACTAATAAAAATAATTATTTCCACGATTAAAACTAGCAATTACTTTAAATTAAGATTCTTTTAAAGAATATGGATCGTTTGCTGAATTTTTTTTCGGAAGATTCTGTATTTTGATCTCTGATCTATGCGTTCGCTTGATGCTCTTAAAACAGAACTCTTTGACTTTTTGAAGAATTTCATCTCTAGTAAATGCTTTACCTATCAAAGAGGTAATTTTTGTGCCACGTTCATTCATTGGAGAAAGCCAATCGCTATCCATTTTACTTGTATTGATGTTGTCAAAATGTTGGGTGCGGACACCATTGCCAGAAGGGGATATGCGATAACTGTTCTGTTTTTTCCGATAGATCAGCTGATGCGTACGCAAATGCTGATGAATTTTCATCTTCATACTAGCACTAGGAGGAGCTAGCACCTTTGAGCAGTATTGCTGATGTTGATCCAATACCTTATTATAAAGTTGACGATCAGTTACCTCTTTAATAGCCCTCAGTTGTTGCCATTGGTGATTGTCTTGCATGAGAGTAGATGAGGCGGATGAAAATTCGTTAAGTTTACTGAAGTTAGGCAAATATAAATCCGTCTGCATCAACAGAGGTCCCATCGATCCCGGCCGTCTAAAAAAATTATCGTTAATTGCCAAGCCATGTTCCACAGGTTCAAATTGCTGTAATGTATTATTTTTGCGTTCCATGCATATTTGCGATTTCTTTTGTTTATTATACACAATAGTCCCCATTTTAGGCGATATGCAGGATTTTTCAATTTCACGCTTCTTCGCACAGCTTCCAACGAAACAGGGGTTCAAAACGCGTGCGCTTGACGTATTGTTTAGCCTAAAAGGAATAAGTTTTTGAGAGAGTTGTTTTTTTAGCGGCGCATAAAATTTTTTTTCCGATGACTGTTTGGTCACGCTTTTATCATTATAAGGTTGATTAGATGAAGCAATCGTGGACAAAGTCACGTCGTCTTCTTTAGGGCCATGTGAAAAACTTTTTCGGTCGCGGTAGCATTTAAGTTCAAAGGAACTCATTTTCTTGGAGAAAGTGTAGGGCATTGATAATGGTAACGAGTTTGTACACAATTGTATACTTCTTGGTTGAATCTGCATATAAAACTGTCCAGCTCATCGCAGGACTCGTTTAGAGTGCTATCAAAATCATCCAGGTCATCGTCAGATCTTATCTGCAGTTTTTTAACTCTTTCGTCAAACCTACGTGCGTTATTTTTAACCTCAGCAGGATTTAGGTGCGCAATGTTGGAGGAGTTAGGCCCTTCGCCGTTATGTATTTTTAAATTGTCCAAATCTGGGTTATTTAAAGGTACACATTTTGTTGAATTTTTTAATGTAAACATATTTTTATGGTAAGAGTTTTTTTCTGTGTTTGATCATTTTCAGAGGGTTGCTTGTAAATCGGTTTCCATTTTAAACGCTTATCAGATATTTTCTGAAAATCTTCAAGTTTTTGGGTCCGACTTTTACGTCGACGACATGTTAACGGGTGGTGGTTGCATTGAGGAGCTAAAGACAATTAAGTCTGAAGTAACTCAGGTTCTTCAAAACGCTGGGTTTGAATTGAGCAAGTGGTTTTCAAACTCGCCTGAAGTTACTGCTTCCGAGAGCACGGTTAAGCCAATAACACTTTCGGACTCAGATCTGACTAAAGCATTGGGAATCGCTTGGGTTCCTAAAGAAGATATATTTAAATTTGAAATTCAGTCATGGGTCAAGGGGCGACCAAGCAGAACATTCTTTCGGTCAGATCGTATTGCAGGAACTTTGGCTAAACAAGCTAGATTGGGATGAGTCAATTCCACTGTACTTAGAAACAGCGTGGAACAAAATAAAATTTGCCTTGTCGCAATTAGAGGACATCTCAATTCCGAGATTCGTGTTTACCGAGCCGATGTCACCGATTCAAATTCATGCCTTTTCTGACGCATCGATGAGAGCCTATGGAGCCTGCGTCAATATTCGTTGCGAATCTGCAGAAGGTATTAAAGTTTCATTGTTGACGGCAAAGTCCAAAGTAGCGCCGCTCAAGACAAAGACGCTCCCACGTCTTGAGTTATGTGCCGCTCACCTTCTCGCAAATCTCTGCCGCAAGATAAAGCCTCTAATAAAAGTTCCGATCGAACGAAGTGTATTTTGGTCGGATTCAGAAGTAACTCTTCATTGGATTCGTTCCCATCCATCGTCGTTGTCAACGTTCGTATCGAATAGAGTAGCTGAAATTCAAGAGTGATCAGATGATAGCACGTGGCGGCATGTACCAACTAAACAGAACCCGGCAGATATAGTGTCCAGAGGTGGAGACGTAAAGGAGACTGTAGAATCGATCTGGTTTACAGGTCCATCGTTTTTAAGGGAACCGGAAGATAAGTGGCCGACGAGCCCCCGGTTTGATCCGTCACCAGAACTTCTACAGATGGAAGCGAAAAAGAATGCGGTCGGATTAACCGCAATCGTATCTACCTCAGATTTATTGGAAGTGATAGAAAGTTATTCCTCTCACCTAAAACTGCTGCGAGTGTTCGTTTATATGTTCCGCTTTATAAGGAAATCGAAGAAATTAATAGTGAATTCTGATATTGTTCCCTCAGCTGTTGAATATAATGAAGCCTTTAAGAAAATAGTCGAAATAGTCCAAGAGCACGAGTATCGAGATGAAATAGAAAAGATCCGGAAAAATTTAAGTGTTAGCCCTAGTCTACAAAAGCTAAATCCCTTTCTACACGAATCATCAGAGGCTGGGCTTACCTTTTCGTTGTTGCGGGTTGGGGGGCGACTAGCTAATGCTCCTATATCGTACGATGCCAAGTTTCCAGTATTGTTGACAAAACGCTCTCAATTTGTTCAGAGCTACGTCCGATACTTGCACGAGTCGAATTTTCATGTGGGTCCACGAGCACTTGTGAATGCGCAGGAAGTCTGCAGTCAGACATTACGGTCATGCATACGCTGCTTTAAATGCAAGCCTCGTCTGATGACTCAAATCATGGGTGATTTACCCTTATATAGAATTCGTGCTCTCCGCCCATTCTCCATATGTGGAGTTGATTTTTGTGGCCCTATTGATACGACATTGAAAATTCGTGGTAGGCCACCCTATAAGTCCTACATTGCTTTATTTGTTTGTTTTGCGTCCAAGGCAGTTCATTTAGAAGTAGTTTCCGACCTTTCAACTGATTCCTTTTTATTGGTTTTTCAAAGGTTCGTTGGGCGCCGAGGATGTCTGCAGAACGTGCACTGCGACAACGCGACGAACTTCGTCGGAGCGAGTCGCTACTTCGCAGACCTTCGTCGGAGAATCGAGGACGAGGTCTTTGCGTTCATACCGCCGTGGGCTCCGCACATGGGCGGACTATGGGAGGCAGGTGTGAAGTCTGCAAAACACCTACTCTTTCGAGCGGTAGGGAACGCCAGGCTGACCGCGGAGGAGCTGCAGACCGTCCTCGTTGGAGTCGAGCTCGTCCTGAACTCACGACCCCTGGGGGCTCTGAGTCAGGGCTCAAGCGACGGCGAGGCTCTTACTCCCGGGCACCTGTTGACAGGCGGACCGCTCATCGCCCCACCAGCACCGCGGACCCCGGACCAGCAGGGTCTAACGTGCTTGAGCTGGTCCTGATCGCAGAGGATCACCAGCCGCCACAACAGTGGCTTACAGGACGAATAGGAGCAACACACGCCGGCGCGGATGGAAGGGTCAGGGTCGCCGTCGTCAGAACTAGCTCTGGAGCGGAATACAGGAGAGCGGTCCACAAGCTGGCGCGGCTGCCAGTTGGTTGAAGCCTGATGGAGGCCTTCAACGGGGCCGGTGTTAATTGTTTTGCTATTATATTGAAGTTGTCGAAAATTTGAATTATAATTTATACTTGAATTGTATTTTGTAGTTGTTAGTCTCTAAATTTACTCTAAGATAGCTTAGGGCGGAGCGGGAAAGAAAGCTCATATTCGCTCTGGTGCGAATGCGCCCCGCTTCGCCGCAATAGATAAGTTCGGCTTAAGATTAGAGAAAAATACATTCGAAATTATAACGTTAATGAGGCACGACTATTTTTTTCGTTATCGTTTTTTTCGCATTTTTTAAATATTCAGCAGCCACCCTTTTTTTGTTATTTTCAAAAGTGTGAAATAAATCAATCTCGTTAAACAATAGCCATCAGTTGTTGCCATTGGTGATTGTCTCGCATGAGAGTAGATGAGGCGGATGAAAAGTCGTTAAGTTTACTGAAGTTAGGCTCAAATCAATCCGTATGCATCAACAGAGGTCCCATCGATCCCGGCCGTCAAAAAAAAGTATCGTTAATTGCCAAGCCATGTTCCACAGGTACAAATTGCTGTAATGTATTATTTTTGCGTTCCATGCACATTTGCGATTTCTTTTGTTGATTATACACAATAGTCCCCATTTTAGGCGATATGCAGGATTTTTCAATTTCACGCTTCTTCGCACAGCTTCCAACGAAACAGGGTTTTAAAACGGCTGCGCTTGACGTATTGTTTAGCCTAAAAGGAAAAAGTTTTTGAGAGAGTTTTTTTTTTAGCGGCACATCAAATTTTATTCCGATGACTGTTTTTTCATGCTTTTATCTTTATGAGGTTGAACAGATGAAGCTACCGTGGACAAAGTCACGTCGCCTTCTTTAGGGGTAAGTGAAAAACTTTTTCGTTCGCGGAAGCATTTAAGTTCAAAGGAACTCATTTTCTTGGAGAAAGTGTAGGGCATTGATAATGGTAACGAGTTTGTACACAATTTTATACTTCTTGGTTGAATCTGCATATAAAACTTACGATAAATGTCCAGCTCATCGCAGGACTCGTTTAGAGTGCTATCAAAATCATCCAGGTCATCGTCAGATCTTATCAGCAGTTTTTCAACTCTTTCGTCAAACCTACGTGCGTTATTTTTAACCTCAGCAGGATTTAGGTGCGCAATGTTGGAGGAGTTATGCCCTGCGCCGTTATGTATTTTTAAATTGTCCAAATCTGGGTTATTTAAAGGTACACATTTTGTTGAATTTTTTAATGTAAACATATTTTTATGGTAAGAGTTTTTTTTTCTGTGTTTGATCATTTTCAGAGGGTTGCTTGTAAATCGGTCTCCATTTTAGACGCTTATCAGATATTTTCTGAAAATCTTCAAGCTTAAGCCGAGCCAATACTGAAGGATCGTACTTAGATTGGTTGAGAACTTCTTCTGTGGTTACGTAATCATCGATTTGAGAAGGATGAAACGCAATATTTTTTATGGTGTCGAAAAAAAATCGATAAAATTTTATTTTTTTGCGCGGTAGAACTGTATATAACCCCTTAACGGAATGGATTCTCAGCAACATATTTTGGTTTCATACTTTTGTGCTTGGGCAAAACAACAACAACATAGCTACGGAAATACTGCCGAATCAGAAGTGTAGCTTGTAAAGCGGCTGATTTGTCATTTGAACAGTTTGGCATCAAAAAATTTTCCAAAATCATTAATTTTATTTTGGCAAAACTTTGACACAATTTTAATCTACGCGGATACCATACAAGTTCAAGTTCTATCTCCTATAGTCTTCGAGATCCACGCGTTCAAAATTTTAGCCTGTTTCACAGTGCCCGGTTTAGCTATTCTAGCGTCAGATTAGGCAAATTTTCAACTGTTAAAATTCATAAAAATGCTGTTTCCTACCGATAGTCAAATAATTAAATATTTTTACAGTACCCTTTTTTATGACAAATTTCCACTTCTGTAGAGGTAAACTTTGTGAAGCTCGCCTCGGCCCGCAAAAAGCGTATATTTTTGGTAAACTGTGGTTCGTCTAGTGTATAAATTATCCACGTTCAGCTGCCCCTACGTGCCCCTTTTAAAGTTAGCGATATTTCCAGCAATCACTTTTTGCAGTATGGCATGGGGATGCAGTAATAGATCACATTTTTAGGAATATAATTCATAAATCGAAATGTTCCGAAGCGAACTTGACATCTATAGAATGCACCGTTAAAAATTTTTGTAATATTTGTTTTAAAAACATGATGGAAAAAATCAAATAGGTACATATGTTTAAGAAGCGTTTCAAGAGCAAGAACGCTTGTTGGTTAACCAAACATTAGGTTCTTCTGGATGAGGATAGTAAATTGGATTCCATCCTCAATGAACAACATTTTGATTCACGGGCGGATATTATCGAAAATGTACCGATCGGAATGATGTCGGAAGAAGCCCGAAACAAAGATTTAAGACATTTTCGCTTGAGCCATACACGTAAAAACTCTTACAAAAACACAAACTTTTCCAAAAGTTCGACCAATAACTCGAGCAAGGCAGTTTCCTTTGAGGGTTCCTTTTCTTATTGGGTTAACATTCCATACGAATTTCAAACTTTTTAAAATTATCATTATTTTGAATGATATTCCATATTTGACGCTAAATTACCCAAATCGGCCACAGTGCGTTTGTATGAGAAATTGTACATATATATGGGTATATCTCCTTTAAAAAACGGCCGATTTAGATAAAATTAGTTTTTTAGAAAAATACAAAAAGATTCAACACTTCTCAAATACGCTGATTTAAATAAATACTTAAGTACCTGCACAAAGACCTTCCATTTTCAGATTCAGGAATTATTTGATTCACACAACAAAATTACATAAACTTTATGATTGTTTTATCCAATTTAACCACATTAAAGTCACTCAAGAAGCTGGCTTTGTTACTGTGACAACACTAATGATTTACCACTTAAAATTTTTTAAAATGGTTTTTAAGTAAAGGTATAAAGCTCCAAGAAGTAAGGGCCATTCTTAAAAATGAATAAAAGTAAAATAGGTTTATGCACCTAAATCTGGTTTTTTACCTAGTCAAGCAAGCACTCAATAAATCGTACCTTGTTGTTATAAAAGTCATGTGAATGTTACCGTGTATAATTTCTCCGTTAGCTGACTTCTTGAATTAAAGAAAATTCCGTTAATTTCTAGATTAAAAAAATTTTCCCATCGACGCGAGTCACCAATCAGACGCCAAATGAGAATATGATATGAAAATATATTCATTTTATTTAAAACTTTTCTTTATGGATGGTTTTACATAATATCTTAAATCTATAGCAGTATTGTCAGCACATATACAGAAAATTTGTTCAGAGAGTTGTAGAGAATCTTCGAAGGCGCCTCGAATATAGTTTATTTGCGGTGTCAGGCATAACTCGACACAGAATCATTCGAAACCAATAAATCAAAATTCATATGTTAAACAGCAATATCCTCCGTCACAAAAAAACCCTTGTTTAATTTGTTTCTGTAAAATTAATAATTATTAACGTCCATTCCTCGTAAATAATCGACGTCACTACCTGATGAATAAGTTAATTATAAGTACTAATAAAAATAATTATTTCCACGATTAAAACTAGCAATTACTTTAAATTAAGATTCTTTTAAAGAATATGGATCGTTTGCTGAATTTTTTTTTCGGAAGATTCTGTATTTTGATCTCTGATCTATGCGTTCGCTTGATGCTCTTAAAACAGAACTCTTTGACTTTTTGAAGAATTTCATCTCTAGTAAATGCTTTACCTTTCAAAGAGGTAATTTTTGTGCCACGTTCATTCATTGGAGAAAGCCAATCGCTATCCATTTTACTTGTATTGATGTTGTCAAAATGTTGGGTGCGGACACCATTGCCAGAAAGGGATATGCGATAACTGTTCTGTTTTTTCCGATAGATCAGCTGATGCGTACGCAAATGCTGATGAATTTTCATCTTCATACTAGCACTAGGAGGAGCTAGCACCTTTGAGCAGTATTGCTGATGTTGATCCAATACCTTATTATAAAGTTGACGATCAGTTACCTCTTTAATAGCCCTCAGTTGTTGCCATTGGTGATTGTCTTGCATGAGAGTAGATGAGGCGGATGAAAATTCGTTAAGTTTACTGAAGTTAGGCAAATATAAATCCGTCTGCATCAACAGAGGTCCCATCGATCCCGGCCGTCTAAAAAAATTATCGTTAATTGCCAAGCCATGTTCCACAGGTTCAAATTGCTGTAATGTATTATTTTTGCGTTCCATGCATATTTGCGATTTCTTTTGTTGATTATACACAATAGTCCCCATTTTAGGCGATATGCAGGATTTTTCAATTTCACGCTTCTTCGCACAGCTTCCAACGAAACAGGGGTTCAAAACGCGTGCGCTTGACGTATTGTTTAGCCTAAAAGGAATAAGTTTTTGAGAGAGTTGTTTTTTTAGCGGCGCATAAAATTTTTTTTCCGATGACTGTTTGGTCACGCTTTTATCATTATAAGGTTGATTAGATGAAGCAATCGTGGACAAAGTCACGTCGTCTTCTTTAGGGCCATGTGAAAAACTTTTTCGGTCGCGGAAGCATTTAAGTTCAAAGGAACTCATTTTCTTGGAGAAAGTGTAGGGCATTGATAATGGTAACGAGTTTGTACACAATTGTATACTTCTTGGTTGAATCTGCATATAAAACTTACGATAAATGTCCAGCTCATCGCAGGACTCGTTTAGAGTGCTATCAAAATCATCCAGGTCATCGTCAGATCTTATCTGCAGTTTTTTAACTCTTTCGTCAAACCTACGTGCGTTATTTTTAACCTCAGCAGGATTTAGGTGCGCAATGTTGGAGGAGTTAGGCCCTTCGCCGTTATGTATTTTTAAATTGTCCAAATCTGGGTTATTTAAAGGTACACATTTTGTTGAATTTTTTAATGTAAACATATTTTTATGGTAAGAGTTTTTTTTCTGTGTTTGATCATTTTCAGAGGGTTGCTTGTAAATCGGTTTCCATTTTAAACGCTTATCAGATATTTTCTGAAAATCTTCAAGCTTAAGCCGAGCCAATACTGAAGGATCGTAAGTGAAATAGGCGTCCGGATTTTTAATGTACGTTTTCACAAACTTAGATTGGTTGAGAACTTCTTCTGTGGTTACGTAATCATCGATTTGAGAAGAATCAAACGCTTTTGTTTCTTTAAAATTGTTCGTCTTATTCTCCTGAACTTTTAGATGTTGGGGTAATACATTTTCATCGCAAAAGTTTCTTTCAGTTTTTACTGTCGGATTTTTAATAGGCCGTTGTGACAAAACTACATCACTTTTTCGAAATGGATTATTTCGATGGCAGATTGGACTTCCTTTTGTAAACTTGCATACCTTTTCCTCTCTTGTGCTTTGGTCTTGACATTGACCAATATTCATTTTAATAATCTATTTTTAAAAAAATAATAATATAATTTGTTTTAGAATGTCCCCTTGTGGCTTCCTGAATTTCTACGACCTGTTTGAATGTTTTAGCGATCTTTAAAAAAGCATTGCAATTAGACTATTTTTCAGATCTGTCCTGGGTTTTCTTTCTTTTCAGAGGATGATTAAATATACGTAAAATTATGTGAATAAACTATGAAGGATGTAAGCAAGATAATCCAAAAATGCTTATATGTCCTTTCACTTATGGGGTTATGGGGTTGGTGCGGCGAAATTCTGCAAAGAAAAAATATCGATTTATAATTATTTTAATCGAATTTTTTGGTTTATTACAATCGCTTAACAATTTATGACAGTTTAATTTGGAGGAAGTTTTCCATGAACCTTTTAACTTTAAAAAACCTTTAGGAAAGACTTTTTTTCAAGTGTATAAAATTAATGTGTATTAAATTAATCAAGAAATGACGGTCGATTTTCCCGACTATATTATACCCGGTACTCATCTCATCGGTACACAACATATCAGCAACATATTTTGATTTTATACATATTTTGCCATACTGCTGATTCAATAGTAAAGCGGACTAAAAAGTCTATAACTCCTCTAAAAATTATCCGATTCGGCTGCTTTTAAATTCATGGGTGAAGATTAGTCATTGCAACAGTTTTGCATCAAAAAATTTACCAAAATCATTAACGAACTGGCGCTACCACGACATTTCCGTTTTGAAGGCGAGAGTGGGTGTGCCCAAATCCAAATCGGATAGCTCAATTTCTTATAGTCTTCGAGATCCACGCGTTTACCCACCCTACCTTTGTCTTAAAACTTATTGTTGTTAACTTTCTTTCAGAATCGGGGAAACGGCAAGTGGACCAATTACATTCCGGCTTACATTCCTGCTTTTGACCCCTAACAAACAAAAAATAAAAGGATTCAATTTAACATAAAATTAAAAATTATTATGAAATTCTTTATAAGACTTATTATCTAACAGTAAATTACCATTAATTTTTTTTGTTTTGAGAGCGATTCCCAATACATGCTTACAGCCAGGGACTGCAAATAAGACTTATGAGTTCAAAAAAATTGAACCAAAAAAAAAACCTTTGTGGGGAGTGTGAAAAGGACACATATACCATTTTTTAATGGTGAATCCAGAAACACAATAAACTTTTATTTCGATTTCTATTGTTGAAATTAAAATATAACTCTTATTTTCAATTTTTATAATACTAATTAAGAATAAGAATTATTTTTCATTTTTACAATAAAAATTAAAAATAAAAATTATGATTCAATTTTTATACCCATGCAGAGGGTATTATAATTTTGTCCAAAAGTGTGCCACGCAGTGAAGGAGGCATCTCCGACCCTATAAAGTATATATATTCTTGATCAGGATCACCTCCTGAGTTGATATGAGCATGTCCGTCTGTCCGTCTGTCTGTCTGTTTCTACGCGAACTAGTCTCTCAGTTTTAAAGATATCAACTTGAAACTTTGCACACACCCTTCTTTCCTTTCCACGCAGTATATAAGTCGGAATATTTCCTTTAAGGACATTCGATACATCATTTGAAATGTACTGCGCCACAGATCATAAATATGTTAACCGTTAATAGTCCACTTGGTTTAGAAGTTATTCGCATTCAATTTTTATAAGTTTTTTTTATTTTTATAATAAGTTTTATTTTCAATTTTTATAATAAAAATTGAATCATAATTTTTATTGTAAAAATTGAAAAACAATTCTTATTCTTAATTATTATTATAAAAATTGAAAATAAGAGGTATATTTCAATTTTTGTCATAAAAATCAACAAAAAATTATAATAATTACGGTCCATGCTTACAGCTCAACCGACCGAGGGGTGCTGGCGCGTAACGTATTTCCCGAATCGCGGGAATAGATACAAGTTATTAAATCGATAAAAAAAAAAAATTAGAAAGGACGATTAAATTTTAAGAGAGTGAGATGATGCGGTAGAGACCCTAATAGTTCGAACATAAGACCCTAAGAGGATCGTGTTGTGCATAAGTCGAACTACAATGGCTAAGGAATAGGGGACTAAAGTTGCCAGTCTATCTATTAGGGACCATTAATCATGTTGTGTAGGAAAGCGACACCCAGCAATGTTCTACGATTTGTTAAGGGGGTTAAGTTTTTTTTTCAAATTCTTGTTACCATCTTTTAATAAAACCAAGGTCACCTTTTTTATCATTTTTAGCCTTGTTTACCATTGTGGAAATATGGTCGGGAAATTTTAGTTTTAATCTAATAATTGGTATTTTTTTCTGATCATTACCTCTTAATTTTTCTAAAAAGTTAAGCAATCCAATAGAGATAATACATAGTATGGAGAGGCCAGAACGATAAAAAGACAACATTTTTCATTCCAATAAGTATTAAATCATTCGCTAAACACAATTTATGAAAATTCTCGAGTTCGGACTGATGTCACTGGGCAGAGGTGAATTTGTATTGAAAACAAAGCTTAACATCGTCTGCGTACACACGTACAAGCGAGTTCGTTAAAGCACGGGGCATATCATTAATAAAAAAAGTAAACAGTTACGGGCCAATGTAACTTCCTTGAGGGACTTCAGATGTAGCACAGACTAAGCGGGAATGTACATCTTTAAATATAACACTTTTTGTTTTCCATCTAGGTAGCTGGAGATCCACAAGTGTTTATGTGAGGGGCCGCTGAACTAAACTGAAGGGCCGCTGAACTAAAGAGCGCACCCGCACTGAAGAGCTCATCCGCGCTAAAGAGTGCATCCGCGCTCGCCCCTCTATGCATTCTCCCTCTCTCGTCGGCCGTCGTCGATCGTCCGCTCTGGCTTATATTTACATTTAGCGTTTATTCTTTCTAAGTTAAGTTTAATCCAATGTAAGCAGCCCAATAAAGCTGAACGCGCTTCCTGTAAATTTAACGAAGACGCTCCTGACTTTTCATTTCAACTTTACTTATGGAACCTTCTGCGGCAACAACGTCCCCCTACAAACAACAAGTATCGTGAAGGATGACATGCGCCTTGAGTAGGAATATTTAAATTTCCTAATGTTTTCCACTCTAATAGGATCATGGTTTTAGTTTTGATGTAAGCTGAGGTGGGACCACCTGTAAGGGTTTTGGTGCCACGGTCGGTAATACCGCAATCTCAGCCCGTTCCAGAGGTCCGGCCGCTGGATTACCCTATTAAATGGATGCTACGGGGGTTAATTTTAGGATATTCCTTGGCATCGTTTAGAGTGACGCCACGAAGGACGAGGCGAGCGAATTTTTTCATTTACAGAAAATCCGTGTGCCGAATTTTTGATTACCGTTCGTGCTATTGGGGTAGCAAGGGAAATGAACGGCTGATCGTGAATTTTTTGGAAACCAACGATCAACTCATCAAAACCACTCTTGGACTGTCCCATAAAGGATCGCATTTCATCCAGAACAGACCGACACCCAGTGCAAAAATAATAAAGCCCGACTCTGCGAGAAAGCCCAACTCTGCACAACCACCAGACGATACTGCCCTGGGAGGCTGAAATCGGCTTACTACACGATTTTGACGAGCAGACAATAAAATCATAAGTTTCCATAATTAATTCAACATGCGTTAAACAAATATACATGTATTCAACAGCCGAGTTGATATAGTCATCTCCGTCTGTCCGTGCGCCCGTATGAACGCGTTGATCTCCGATACTATAAAAGATGGAGCTATAGGATTTGGCATGGAGACTCCTACAATAGGGGAGGTGTATACTATGAACAACTAGGGATCAGGGCCTCCTTTAGACCTCCCAATCACTTCAGCTTCTTCCAGGCTGAAGTGATAGCTATAAGAAAACCACTCATACACCTTAATTCATACAACCTCAAACACAGTGGAGTCAACATATACCACTTGGCGACAACCAAGGGGCTATTAAATCGAAACAACTCGAAAACGTCTCTGGTCAAAGGGAAGACACAGGAAACTGCATAGCAAACGAATTGACTCCCATAGGTACCACCACACCGCTCCAGGATGATATGAGGGGTACTGGTATACCAATAGCCTTTTATAAACTCCATAGAGAAAAATTTAGGGAAGCCAACAACAGAAAAAACCAGCTCAACTGGGAATGTGTCCCAAATTTCCAGTAGGCCCACCAACTCTGGCCCGCCCAATATCTCAAAGAAAAGGACATCCCAATCATTAAGGATGGATAGAACCCGAATCAGCACGGCTATTAGAGTCATAACGGGACACTGGCTAGATGGACACATGATAAGCGAATAAATTCACCCCACAACGACTGCCGCAGATGCAAGGACAAAGAGGAGAAAGAAACAGTTGAGATCTTCTATGCCACTGCCCAGCCCTGCAGTCACTTAGTCAATCACATCTCGCGGATCATACATGGAGGATCCTAAACAACATCATGGAGGTGTCTGATATAGATCCAAAAAGAAACAAAAATTTAAACCAAACCCTCAGGGAGGGCAAAATGCCAGACCATGAGTCTTTCATACGCGACTCATACAAGGGACCGAACACGGTCTAAGTGTGTCGGTTTTTCTTAAGGAAAACAGTATTTTTTTTAAAGATTGGGATCTTGTTATTGTTATTGACAAATATTCCTTAAGAACTCCTATAAAAGTTCTATGCAGAAAATACACAATACCTTCCCTAAGATTTCTTTGCATGATTCATTTCTCTGTCCCGTTGAGGAAAAAATTTCCTAGGTCACCAATGCATCCCATAAAAAAACTTCTCAACGATTCTCATATACGGTCTACATACTACCGATTCAATAGGGAAGCAGACTAAAAAGTCTATAACTCCTCTAAAAATTATCCGATTTGGCTGCTTTGTAGGTGTACTGGTGCTAACAGAAGACTTCTGTTTTGGAGCCGGGAGTGGGCGTGGCAAAATATCAACACAAATCTGCGTGGATATCAAACGATCCCTAGTTCCAAATCTGATAGTTCTATCACTAACCATACAACATATGGAATACTTATTTCATACAACGAAAAAATTTCTTGCGAAAGGAGAGCACCTTACTCTCTTTCTTACGCTCATCTTACGTTTGTCTTACGCTCATATTCTTATTGAATGTTTTCTGTCTTTCAGTCTCTGAAAGGAGTATCATGAAGAAGGTTGGTCTTCGCTTCGATTAATTGTTGTATGTATGCGTGTCACACATTCACATACACGGGTGCATGTCCAGGATATATCTCCTCAAAAAATCGGCGGATTTGTAATTTGATTTTACCGGGTATAGTCGGGAAACTTGACAATTTAACCATCCTTTCTGGTTTTTTTTCAGTTCACGTCGGTACACTAAAAAAAAATTTAGTTTTTCAGTTTTCATTTTTTACAAAAGCCTATTACACTTTAACAAAGCCCTTCTACTTAGAAGGGCTCTTAATCAAGGATGCCCAAGCTTTGCATATGGCAGAGCAAACTCCCATAATAATGCAAAAAATTTCATTTGTGCGAGAATTTTTATCCCCCTTGCAGAGGGTATTATAATTTTGTCCAAAAGTGTGCAACGCAGTGAAGGAGACATCTCCGACCCTATAAAGTATATATATTCTTGATCAGAATCACTTCCTGAGTTGATATGAGCATGTCCGTCTGTCTGTCTGTTTCTACGCGAACTAGTCTCTCAGTTTTAAAGCTATCGTCTTGAAATTTTGCACACACCCTTCTATCCTTTGCACGCAGTATATAAGTCGGAACGGCCCGGATCGGTCGACTATATCCTATAGCTGCCATATAACTGATTGATCGGAAATGGAATAACTTTGGTGTTTTTAGAGTTAGAGAGTTTAAATTTGACGCGAGAGCTATTTCTTTTTTTTGACGCGAGAGGGCAAAACATTACGACATGCCAAATTTCATAAGGATCGATCGATTATATCTTATAGCTGCCATATGACTGTACGATCGAAAATGACCCAACTTTGATCGAAATGACAGTTGATCCAACCCACCAAATTTCATTAGGATCGGCCGACTATATCCTATAGCTGCCATGTAACTGAACGATCGGAAATGGTATTTGGTAGAAATATCAACTTTCGTATTTTTGAAGATAGAAGCTTGTGACTTTTTTTAGATTTTTTATTTTAATTAATTGGTTTTATTATAATGTAATCATTAGGATCGGCCAACTATATCCGATATTTGCTATATATATTCGGTTTTAACTGCAAGGGTATATCAACTTCGGCTCCGCCCGAAGTTAGCTTTTCTTTCTTGTTTTATTGTAATTTATATCGGTACACTAAAAAAAAGTTATAGTAACATTCACAACATTGATTATAATATAATGGTTAAATATTTTGCGAATTTAAAAAAGGCTCTTATTTTTTTGCAAAAACTTATTATTATACTATGACAAATAATTCATAGCTTCTTACTTAAAAAAATGTTCTGCAAAAAGGAAATTCATCGCTTAAAGCTGACCATTAAGCAGAATCAGAAACAAGAATGTATCTTTTGTAGACCGGGTCTCACCAGTGATTAATGCGTGTTTTAGGGCTGGGTGGTACTGGCAAGTATGTATGCTGATTATCCCAGATATAAATTGTTCATCCACATTTGGGTCAACTCAAGGGCTCAACTCAAAAACATTACCTTGCCGTATTATAATATTTTTAAACATTTCTTCCCGTATTATACTGAACTAAAGAAGATATTTAAGATATTGTCATTTGAGTCAACCTCTTCAAACTCTTGAACAAATTTAAATATTTTTAAAATTTTCTTCATTATGTGTAAGGAGGATTCTATTCTAAAAATGGTATTTTTATAAAGAAATTGTTCGTTCTAGAATCCGATGCGAAAAGGTGGTGCAGATATTTGAAATCAAAAATTTTATAGAATGCCCTTTCAAATAATTTTTTATAATATTTTTAATTGTGGATATCTTAAATGTTAAAGTTGAAAATATTCTACTACGGCGCTACAACAAGATTTCAGTTTTAGAAGTAGAAAAGGGCGCGGAAAATTTTGACACAAACTTAATTTGCGTGGATACCATAACCAAGTTCGGATATTTTTATCTTTTATATTCTCGGGAACCAAGGATTTTAACACGTTAGTATGGAAATGGCTTTAAAAATCGGCCAATTTGGCTGAATTTTGTTTGCGAGATAGAAATTAGACTTTTCAAAATACCTGAACTGGGGCTTACAGAAATTTGTGTGCAATTTGTGCGGGTAGTAGGGGGCATGGCAACTATATTAAATAAATTTGAACTGCGCGGGTAATTCACGGGTAGGTGTCTCCAAATCCTATAGGTCACTCTCTCTCATAGTCTTTGAACTCCACGCGCTAATACGGACAGACGGACGGCTATATCGACTCGGCTTTTAATGCTAATTAAGAATATATACACTGTATGGGGTCGAAGATGATTCCCTCTGTATATTACATACATTCACGCTAATACAATCTTCACTTGTACTCTACGACTACCGACCGGAACTAATCTCTTCCTTTCACACTTCAACGTGTTAATTTAAAAGAAACTTTTAAACTTTAACTTTTGAAAGAAAAGACTCTCAACATAAACAAAAATAATCAAAATTTTGTTTACATACTTCGCTTTGGAAAAACCTGAAGCAATTATGTAGGGTAACAGAATAAAAAGTCTATAACTCTTCCAAAAATTATTCAATACGGCTTAATTTTTGGTATACAAGGTGTGTTCCAAAGTAAACAGGACTTTTTGAATCTAGCGCCCTCTAGTGGCGCCATCTATATATCAACTGGTGCGTTAGAATCTGCTATCCTTTATCGACTTCCAGTAAAAATTGCATGACATTTCATCTATTGGAAGTGAAGTTATTGCGTTTTAAGCGTCAGTATGTTTTTGTCATCGGTGCGAAAATGAGCTTCAAACAAAGAGCAAAGATTTAATTTTGTTTTAAAATTGGTAAAACTTTTACCGAAACGTTTCAATTGAGGAAACAAGTTTATGGCGTTGATTGCCTATCTCGTAGCAGAGTGCACGAGTGGTTTCAACGTTTTCAAAGTGGTCGTGAGGACATAAATGACGATGAACATGTGGCCAACCAAAATCCGTGATCACCGAAAATTCCATCGAAACTGCCCGTGAATTCATAAAAAATCATGGAAATAGAATTGAACATCTCCAAAACATCGATTTATCGCATTTTGACCGAACATTTGGGCTTACAAAAGCCCGGTTGGTGCACGGTTTGTTCCGCGTATATTGACTGACGTCCAAAAAATGCTCAGAATTCAACATTCGAAGGACATCATTAAAGAGGCGAAAAAAGACCCGAACTTCTTTTATAAGATTGTGACTCGTGACGAAATGGGTTTTTTCAATATGATCCCGAAACGAAACGCCAGAGTGCTGAATGGAAGGCGCCGGACGAGGCGAAACTCAAAAATCGGGCCTGGAGAAATCAAAAGTGAAGACAATGCTTATTTGTTTTTATGATTCCAAGGGTCCAAGGATTCCAAGGTTCTTATGAGTCCACAAAGAATTTGTTCCACCCGGCCAAAACGTTGATGCGGTATTCTACCTTGGAGTTTTGAAACGTTTGGTGCGCCTATTCGACGTGTTTGGCCCGAATATCGCGAAGTTGAAATTTGGAGTTTGTTGCACGATTATGCGCCGTCTCATCGATTGATGCTTGCGACCGACTATTTGACCATAAATCCAATTTTAAGCATCTATCACTCCCCGTATTCACCTGATATGGCACCGTTCGACTTGTACCTTTTCGGAAAAATTTACGGGCCGATGAAAGGAAAGCGTTATGCAGACGTAGAGACCATTCAAAAGGCTTGCACCGGCATACTGGCGGCCATAGCGGGCAACGAGCTAAAACACTCGTTCGACATGCTTTTGGACCGTGGAAAAAAGCTGAATTGAAGCAGAAGGAGAATAAAAGGAGAATTTTTAAATAATATAAATTAATTTTGCCGTAAAAACTATTTGTTGTCTTTTTTTTTTAAAGTCCTGTTTACTTTGGAACGCACCTAGTCTAGCAACTAGATTGAAAGTTTGGTAATAGATTGAAAAAGTTTGGCATCAAAACATTTTTCAAAAAGTTTTTAAATGGCCCTACAAGATTTCAGTTTTTGGGGCGGGAATGGAGTAAAATCGGATAGTTTTATCTTTTATAGTCTCAGACCCATGCATTTATGCGGACAGACGAGCAAAGTTATATCAACTCAGACAATGATGCTGAAATGATTTCTTTTTTATATAACAATCACACGAATACAATATACCCTTCTACTCTACCAGTAAATATTTCAAATTGTAATATGCAGTTACTGTATAATTACTTATTCATATATAATAACAATGTAAATAAGAAGAGAAGTAAAACGTTATTAAATCACTATTTAGGGGTTTACGCAGTTAGGATTTAAAAAAAAAAAATTATTATTCTAGTCAACATATGTATATACATATGTGGATGTCCTTTCAAAAATTAAACTTAATTCGATGAATATTTTCGAGCTATATATTTGAACAGTATTTTTGAAATCGGTGAACTCGATTTTTCGAAAATAGATAAACTGATCGGTCTAAAATTTTTAAACAATTTTCTTAAATATAGTCCCCAGGTAATGAACTACGCAATTTATTTTCAATAATGGACTAATAATTTTTTCTACAATTTATATTACTTGTATTTATGTATTCTTTAAAAGAATTGATAACAATTTTTTTCGATAGAATTAGAAAACAGTTTTACAGGGTCGGCATGCTATTATCTTTTTAAAAATAGCTTTTACTTATGTAAATAAAATTTTCCTGAAACATCTTAAGGTTCCTTTGTAAGAAAATGTAAAAAAATGCTCATTTTTGGGTCGCGCAACGGCGTATATTCTCCTAGGGTTTTGTGTAAGAAAACGACGGGCCAAAGATACGAATAAACTTTTAGTTGAATAAGGGTCATTCAATTCTTTAAACCGTCTTTTAATAAAACCAAGTATTATCCATAGTGGAAATATGGTCGGAAAATTCAAGTTTCATATCTAATAGGACACCCAAATCTTAAACCTCAGTTCAAATTTCTAAGGAGCAGAGAAAGTATAAAGCCTGATGAGACCTAGATCGATAAAATGGCATGAATTTTCATTGCGTACCATTAAGCTTTAGGGTACAAGCTCGTCACAATCGGACATAAGATTAGAAACGGATTAAATAGCGGACAAGTAATGCGGTTCGGACGAAGGTGCTATAATGAATGAACAAGTAATAAATAAAAATTTAAAAAAAAAAACAAAAAATGTCATGGTGCAAGACAAGAACTATCAGAATATAGTCAAGGGAGTTTACTACGTAGCTCCCTAGAACTCTGTTAGATAAGTGTTAGTGATGAGATTAGTTTCAAGAAGATGTGGAAGAAGAAGAGGTGGAAGGCTGGCCAATGGTTATGTGGGAGTTTTACTGCCACTAGTATGCCAAATTTAATACCCTTGCAGAGGGTATTATCATTTTAGTCAAAAGTGTGCAACGCAGTGACAAGATATTTTCGACCCTACAAAGTATATCAGGGTGTCCAAGCTCAGCATACGGCAGAGCAAACTCCAATACCAATTCTAAGTACCATTTTCAATGGAAAAAAGAAAAAAGAAGCCGCTTCGGGCGGAGCCGAAGTTGATATCCTCATGCAGTTAAAACCGGATATATATCGCAAAAATCGGACGTAGTGGGCCGATCATTATGAGAATATCATAACAAAACCAATTTATTACAATACAAAATCTTAAAAAAAAGCCTCAAGCTTCTATCTTCAAAAAAGTTTGTATTTTTACCAAATACCATTTCCGATCGCTCAGTTATATGGCAGCTTTAAGATATAGTTGGCTGATCGTTATGAAATTTAGCAATTCAGCATATTTTGCCGAAAATAGCTCTCACGTAAAAACACCGAAGTTATTCCATTTCTGATCAATCAGTTGTATGCCAGCTTATGGATATAGTCGACCGATCCCGGTTGTTCCGACTTATATACTGAGTGCAAAGAAATGAAGGGTGTGTGCAGAGTTTCAAGTAGCTTTAAAACTGAGAGACTGAGAGACAGAGGGACATGCTTATAGCAACAAAGAAGGTGATCCTGATCAAGACTATATATATACTTTATAGGGTCGGAGATGTCTCCTTCACTGCGTTGCACACTTTTGACCAAAGTAATAATACCCTTTGCAAGGTTTATAACTTCTATGTCAGTCACTCTGTTTGAGATCTCAATCAAAATTGATTTTTTTCAGTGAAAAGTTTTCGGCAATACAAAAACAAATTGCCTTGGTATTAGAACGAAAAACTGAGAGACTATAAAAAATGTTGTGGCTCGGCAACGAAAGAAGAAAGTAGGAAATAACGGAAAATTGTTTTTTTTTTTTAATTTCCTTTTCCATATGAAAGAGCAATTCGAACAACAAAGGAGCACCGAGAGCAATGGGGCTGTGCATCCCTGAAGTATATACTACATATACTTATACCGACACTACAAAGTAAATATGTATATTCTTCATTAGGATCACCTTTTAAGTCGATATAAGCATGTCCGTCTGTCTGTTTCTACGCGAAAAAGTCTCTCAGTTTTGCAGCTTTCGACTTGAAACTTTGCGCACACTCTTTTTTCTTTGCAGTATACATATACATATGTAAGTCGTAAATGCCAGGATCGGTCATTAACTGATTGATCGGAAATGCCATAACCTTGTTTTTAAAGTTAGAAAATTGGGATTTTCTATTGATTTCGCGATATATGTACATCCGATCTTAACTGCAAAGATAAATACTGCAATGGTGCTTTCCTTTCTAGTTTTTTTTTTAAATACTAGGCTGATGTTCTCGAACAAAAATGTTCTCTGGCCAAATACTGTGTGAACAAATCGTCATGCACATCATCACTGGCACACCAATCTTGAAAGAAAATGTTTTTCCAATGTAGATACATATATTTATATTTCTTATGTCCTCCAACTATCGTTTTGACTTTGATGTAAGCCGAGATATCAATCTCAGTAGTATCAGTAATGACTTTGACTATAGCCATCCCATCTTGTTTTCATAGAATTTCCTTCAAAATTACGATCAATTCAAGTATTTTTTCGCAATTTTCACAACAGTTCTTCCAAAACGTTACCACCTTTACACCGGAACGAAAAAGGTGAAACAATCGTTGCACAAAAGAAATGGAAAATGTATCGAGTCCATATAATGCAAAAATTTAAATGGCGCCTTTAGATGCATTTTTTTAGTGGTTCTGTAAATTTTGCCAAATTTTCTCTTTATTTTGATACATGTTTGCGACGCTAAACCTCATAAATGACGAAAGCAAACAAAAACTGTCAATTATGTCAAGCATTCAGCTCCTGAAAATACCTTTCATAGACCTTAAATAGCATTACTCGATGCGTGGAATAAAATACGCGCTAGCAACGACACCAAAATACAGCTAGTATTTTTATAAAAATTTTCAGATGGCAATTTATTGAGGCCAGCCGCAAAATTTCTAATTTAATGAGTAAGCGTAAAGCTAACAAAACATTTATGAATAATATTTATTTGGTTTGGTTTTAGACATCTCTTCATATTCACTTCCACATTACACATACACATACACATAAATAAAAGTAAAAAAAAATGTCAACACAGAGTGTAGGGCAGAGTGACCGTTTTGATCAGAAGAATTCTGCCAACACGAGCATAAAGAGCATCGCATTCTAAATTTCATTTTTCCATAATCCTAATATCCTAAAGACTAGCACTCAGGTCAACAGTACTGTTTCACAATAATACAAAATCACAAAAGGATTGTTACCTTTGACTAACAAAGGATTCTCGAGCACAATCAAATGTCCAAAATATGTATAAAATAGGGATGTCGAATTTTTTTAAAATATCGTATCGATATTATGTTTTAAAAAATATCAAAATGGTATTTAATATATCGCTACAAGACATGTTTTTATATGTTTTTAGTATTCCAAAATATTTTTTAGATTATAAAATGTTGAAAATAAAGTACCCTGTATATTTAAGTATGTTACCATACACGCTTGTATGGTTATTGGAAAGAGAAAGTGATCTTGAAGTAGAAGCAGAGAAGAAAACAATTTGTGTATCAACTTTTTGTTATTTCCTCAACTTCATATTTAGTCGCAACTAAGATTCCGAAGCTGATTTTGTCGCTTCGAATTCTGCCGCTCAATATAAAATGTTAGAAATAAAACACAGCAAAAATACGTCTTTAGATTTTATAATTCATTATAAATTAAATTATACAAACAAAAATAATGAGATTATATTCCATTACACATTAATGTCTTGGCCTGAGATTCGAGCTTTGTTTATAAACAAACATGTATTGTATTAATGCGTAAATGTATTTTTAATTAAATTCAAAGTTGTTATGGCTTTTGGATAATACAGATTATATGAGTTCCTTGTCCAAGGAAAACATAAAATTTATTTTAAATTAAATTCAAAGTTCTTAGAAGTTCCTTGGACAAGAAACTCATATAATCTGTATCAGAAAACGGCTTCGGGTAAATTAAAAAAATTCGTACGCGCTCAACAGCCGAATAATCGCACTGTTCGGATCAGCCAATCAAACTTGCATGCGCTCACATTTTCGTTGTAGATTTTAAATCCACTCAGGTGCGAGCGATTTTTTGTGTCACTCCAAATTGTTCGGCTCGTGTTTAACATAAAGATTTCGGGCGCTACTCATTCGGTTCAACAATCATTTTTTTGAACAAGAATAGCACTCAACTTATAAAAATCAACTCGTATGATTTTACTCATGGAACTATGATTTTACTCATTCACGCAAACTGAACTTTTTTTGCACAGATGAAATATGTGAAGAAGAAGGCGAAATGCAACACAATGAAAATTATTTTACAACAAAGCGTTTAGTTTCATGTTTTAATTTTATTCTATAACAAATAAGAAACATATTCATTGGTTCGTCGCACTTTGATTTAAAATTTATATTAGACTTAATTATGTTTTACATTTACTTAATAAAGCTTTCGTCAACACATGGTCCTTTTTTTTTTATCGGAATGATGCGTACGGCAAAATAAGTTGATTTTCACTCATCACTGTTTTTCGTTCAATGAGTTGAATTGAGTGAGAAATTTCGAACCGAAGACTCAAGATGATCGGAATGATGCGTACGGCAAAATGAGTGGATTTTTACTCATCACTGTGTTTCGTTCAGTGAGTTGAGTTGATTGAAAAAGTTCGCGTATGATTAAATCAAGAAAGTAGTGATTTTTGCAGTTCTCTGATCTGTATTATCCAAGAGCTGGAAACTAAATTTTAAATAAATTATACACAAATTACACGTTGCTGTGCCGTTTTTGATTTCACCGTAATGTTTTTCTACCTCATACAAATAATTATATGTGCATCACGTTTTTGCGAAATAAAAGTGCACAAATTTTTAAAATAGTATTTCTTAATATAGAGGTTTATTACTATTCTAATGTAACATATAAAAACAAAAAATTAAAAAATTTCCAATTTTTTTTTACCTAAAAAACAAAATTAAAACTTATATTCATAGTAAATAATTATATGTGCATTTTTATTTTCTTGTCTGTAAATCTGATTAACATCTATGAAACTTAAAGGTATCTTAATTTTAATAATCAATACTTTTTTCTTAATTAATTAGAAATGAAATTTTCACTTTTTAATATTTTTCACCACACTATCAGCACGAAACATCAGATAGACTGATATTGCACATATATAAATTTACTACGCAATACCCGAGGCACCAACATCTTTTTTAAATAAGGATACTACGAAAGAGATTAGAATGAAGCAATTTTTTCACATATCCACAGAACGTCTTTGGCCCCAAGCAGGCAGCTGTCCTACGGTACCAGCCGCCCCCCTTCAACAGGATTGACCACAACGCTAGCAGGGTTAACCCAAATGTCACCTACGCTGACGCAGCAAGGAATGTTGCCCCACAACCGTAGACCAGCTCTAACGCCAACCCAATCCCGCCAGGCAACCCACTGGACGCGGTTATGTCCAGAATAGAGGCCATGTTCGAGAGAATGATGGAAAAAGTTATGGGTCAAATGACCTCAATGATCGCCACAGACGTCACAATTTGGAAAAGCAGGCCAGCAGTGGAGCTGTACTGCAAAAATGAAAAATCCGATATTCTCCTCATATCGGAGACCCATTTTACAAACAGATCCTATCTAACCCTCAGAGGATACGACCTTATTGCTATCAACCACCCAAACGGAAGAGGTCGCGGGGGTGCGGCCATCCTCAACCGCAGCAGCATCAAGTACGAGACCCTGCCAGACTGCCATTAGAAAGGACTGGGTGCAATGCGCTAAAATTCAAGTCGCTACCACCAATGGAGGTATAACCATTGCGGCTGCCTACTGCCCCCCCCCAGACATAATGTCAGCGAAGTTGACTTCGGAATGCTCCTGGACTCCCTGGGGCCCAAGTTTCTCAATGGCGGGGAATTTAATGCCAAACACCCTTGGTGGGGCTCCAGAGTCAATAACCCAAAAGGCGGGGCCCTAGTTAGGCAAATCTGGGCTCGTAATCTCGGCTGTCATGCTACAGGCGCTCCGACCTACTGGTCAACAGATCCGTCGAAATCCCAGATGTCCTGGACTTCGCCATCACAGGAGGACGGGACTCGGCCGGAATCCAGGTACGAGAAGTCGTCGACCTTTTGTCTGACCACAGCGCTCTTGCCGTCTCTCTATACACGTCAGCCATCCTAAGGTCGGCCCGGAAGAAGCTTATTTAGAAGACGACGGACATCGGGAAATTCCAGTCTTGAATGTGCTCTGCCGCGGATCTTAGCACAACTCTGGAATCCCCCGACCAGATTGAGGCGGCCGTCGAGGAACTGACCGCACAAATCCAAGCTGCAGGAGCCGAGGCAGCTCCAAGGCTTTCAAACCGCCCGAGAGCCACTGACAGGGATATCCATTTTTGGAATCCGGACGTCACACCTCTCAAGCTGGAAAAGCGGCCACTCAGGCGGGTCTGGATGCTGTCCAGAAATCCGAGGGACTAGACCAACCTGAATAGAGTCTCCAAGTAGCGTTCGACGGGTTCGTTGAACAGTTGGAACCGGGTGACCCACAAAATAATCTGTGGCGCGTCACGAAAAGCATACGACGTCCTCTTAAGAGGATCCCACCTGTTCAGCGAGCCGACGGCAGTTGGTGCAGGTCAGAGACGGACCGAGCCAACGCGTTCACCGAACACCTGGAAAGCGTATTATCCCCTTTCTACCGCTCCACAGTGGGGAATTAGCCCTGTTTTTGTGGCATTAATTAATAACTTAAAAACAATCCAACATTTTTAAATTCCTTTTTTTGGATTTACTTAATAATAAAGAAATGAAAATATTTCAAAAAAATGGGCGTGGTTCCGCCTTTTTTAATCCATTTTTTATTTTTTTTTTGTGGTAATAATTTAAAAAAAAATTTTTTTTTTTATGGCAATAATGCTAGTTTTATGCATTTTGTAAAAAAATGGTCTTGTTCCAACTTTTTTCTTGCGGGAAATTGCAGAAAATTCGGTCTGTTTCTGTGGCATTAATTAAAAACTTAAAAACGAGGCAAGATATTTGTTTGGTGTTTATTTATAGTGCTATACAAGCTTTTGACAAGTTTTTGAAGCAAAGTAGGCGTGTCCCACCCCCTCCCCAAATTGTTTTTTTGGCCAAACACTTCCGGCAGCACGGCATTTCTGATTGTAACCTTCCTTCCTATAAATTGGAATTTCGCAAAAAGGCGCAATTGAACCTAGGGTGTTCTGAATTAAGAATTAATGGCTCTACAACATGGGTATAGTCACTGCTTTATCGAATCTAAACATTTTTTAAAACTCTTCCCAAAGTTGAACTTTCATTAGGAAAGTTTTGTCCGGAAACCACTTGCGTTAATTACCAATTCTTAGAAAGACATGCACAAATTTGGCAAAATATTAGTATTAACAAATAGTATAAGCCTGGAGCATGACTACCCATTTTAAATTTTATTGATTTGTGCTTCGACGTTCAAGAAATTTTAATTTGAAAACACACTACAAAATGAAGCCAAATGCAAACACGAAACGCCATTTCCCAACAGCTGACTTTAATCGCTGGTATTTTAATACTGCACTGGAAAAATACCATTTTTGGTATGTAACATACAATTTTGATTTATTTTTAATAAATAAATAAATTTATTTAATAAAATATTTTTAGTAACACTAAAATATCAAAAATTTAAAAACTTTTATTAAACACATTTATGCCACAAAAACAGGACAAATTCCGCAGTGTGCGCTCGCCAGAAGAGGCAGCAGAAACGGAAAAACTCTTGGCAGAGCCCGCAAAAGGCCACGACAGAATACCACCTGTGACGGAAGAGGAGACAGCCGCCCAGATTTCAGTGTTCAGCAACAACAAGGCCCCGGGCTATGATGGCATCAATGCAGCTGCATTAAAACTGCTGCCACCTCCAAGCATCAAGATACTGACAAAAATTTATAATAGATTCTTAGAAATTGGGTACTTTCCGACCAACTGGAAACATGCTCTGGTAACCATGATACTCAAGCCCGAAAAAACCGAAGCCGATCTTGCCTCTTATCGTCCGATTAGTCTCCTATCGATACTCTCCAAAATACTCGAAAGAGTGTTTTTGAGTAGAGCATTGCCAGTACTGGACGGGGCTGGTCTGATCCCCAATCACCCTAGATCACCCAATCACCAATCACCTTCACGCTAGACAGGAGGCTTACTTGGAAGCCTCACCTAGTCAAAAAGCGAAAGCAGTGTGAAGTACGATTGAAGGAGTACTATTGACTGCTGGGTAGGAGGTCGAAGCTAAGGACCTCTTCGAAGATCCTAATCTATATGGCGATTATTGGGTCAAATTGCACATACGGGATCCAACTTTGGGGCACGGCCAGCAAGACTAATATTCAGACTATCCAGCCGTTTGAAAATAGAGCCCTCCGTATCGCCACTGGGGCCTACGTCTACCACGACAACCAGACAATCTACGAGGTACTTGGCTTCCCATGGGTGAAGGAGGAGATCCAGAGTAGCAGCAGTAAGTACATCCAGAGACTACACAACCACCCCAACGAGTTGGCGACCACTCTCCTCGACAACAGCGAACAGATGCGGCTGCGCAGAACTCACCCGTTGGACCTCATCCGGAATAACTCTTAGACTTTCTTATTTTTCCACCTCTAACTTAAGTTACACATAAGCCAAGTTTTCTGCCACAATATTTAATGGTTGTCCCTGTTGGACAGTTTTAAATAAAACCACACCTGTCATAATAAAAAAAAAAGCAACAGAAACATATGATAAAAACATTCTAAATTCATCAATACATAAAAAATTAACTCTGAATATGAAAAATAATCAAAAGAAAAAATACACATATATGAGGTATTAACTCTAAATCTATTTTTTTACACACCGCACTATGGTCCAAAAGTCGGGTTTTTATACCCTTGCAGAGGGTATTATAATTTTGGTCAAAAGTGTGCAACGCAGTGAAGGAGACATCTCAGACCCTATAAAGTATATATATTCTTGATCAGGATCACCTCCTGAGTTGATATGAGCATGTCCGTCTGTCCGTCTGTCTGTCCGTCTGTCTGTCTGTTTCTACGCGAACTAGTCTCTCAGTTTTAAAGCTATCTTCTTGAAATTTTGCACACACCCTTCTTTTCTTTGCACGCAGTATATAAGTCGGAACGGCCCGGATCGGTCGACTATATCCTATAGCTGCCATATAACTGATTGATCGGAAATGGTATAACTTTGGTGTTTTTAGAGTTAGAGAATTCAAATTTGACACAAAAGCTATTTTTGGCAAAATAATACGACGTGCCAAATTTTATAAGGATCGGTCGACTATATCCTATAGCTGCCATATAACTGAACGATCGAAAATGACCCAACTTTCGTGTTTTTGAAGATAGAAAGCTGAAACTTAGTACAGATTCTATTTTTGATCAGTTGATCCAACTTACCAAATTTCATTAGGATCGGCCGACTATATCCTATAGCTGCCATATAACTGAACGATCGGAAATGGTTTTTGGTAGAAATACCAACTTTGGTATTGTTAAAGATAGAAGTTTGGGACTTGTTTTAAATTTTTTATTATAATAAATTGGGTTATATAATCATATTCTCATAAGGATCGGCCAACTATATCCGATGTTTGCGATATAAATCCGGTTTTAACTGCAAGGGTATATCAACTTCGGCTCCGCCCGAAGTTAGCTTTCCTTTCTTGTTTGGCATAAAGTCGAAATTTTTATGTTAATGTTTTGTATTTTTGGTTTTAAATTCTTTAAGTTAATACATCATATTTCTAAAAACTTAAATAATAAATCTTTAAAAGCTTCACTGAAGCTTTGTATGAGCTTTCAAAATCATGCAATCGATCAGCTGTTTAGAATATGGTAATTGGCGGCAAATTCTATTGTTTACGTTTGTGGGTGCAATTAAAAATGATCTGTCCAAACAAAATCAGGTTAATAATGGAAATTTAAGATCAAGGTGTGTAGTATTCACTGTATATTGTACATTTATGTTTAGTTTTACTATTTGAGCTGTGTTTAATGTCCAATTTATATGTATTTTTGTAGAAAATTAACATGCGTCCCCTGTGTTTCGTGGATAAAAAAAAACAACCCCAGGTCTGCCGACAAAAACTAACAACGTCAGTTTGTTCACATAAATGTCGTTTTTCAACGCTAATTAACACATTTTCCCCGTTCGTCCCCCTTTTCTTACAAATCCACAATATTCAGGGACGTTCGAGTTTAGCCATAGCGATCTTTTCGATATTGTTGCGCAGCAACAATCGCAAAATATCCATTGTGTCTGATTGGATTTACAAAAAACTGAGCAAATATCACATAGAAGATAGGAAAAGATTAGATATAAATAAAACAAGAAAGGAAAGCTAACTTCGGGCGGAGCCGAAGTTTATATACCCTTGTTGGGTCATTTCCGATCAATCAGTTATATGGCAGCTATAGGATATAGTCGGCCGATCCGGGCCGGAGTTAAGAAAGCAACTTCAAGTGCAAAAACCGAGTCAACTTACACCAAATGAAGCTCTAGCTTACATTTTGGAAAATTCATTAACCAAACAGCAATATGTCAACACTAGGGCTTTGAACATAAATCATCACAGCTATATTTATCCTAGTTACAATCAAATGATAGAAGCTAAAATGCAGTGTCGACCTATGGGTATAGAAGTTACAGAAACTTTTGCTCAAGTTTCACTACAAAACCTTTTGCAAATTAATTTGCAGTTATGGCTTTGATGGGTCAACTGGACAAAGTGCATACAAGCAGAAGTTTGAAATACAAACACCTGACGTACAGCTTTCAGATCACTCATTGTTTGTTACTTCTGTTATACCCATAAAAATGATTGACTCATTTCATCGAAACATCTGGGTTAACAGAACACCGCAGTATATTCGATTTTGCAGGCCGCTAAAAATTCAATTTGTTAAAGAAACTAGTGATCACATAATTATGGAAAAAAATCAGCTAGACTTTCATATTGATAATCTGAAAACGTTTTCCTATAAACTCGATGAGGCTTATGATGTGGCAGTAACCTTTAAAATGCATATGACACTCATTGATGGGAAAGAACTTAACGTACTAACTGGTACTAAATCAACTCAATGTTGTCCAATTTGTGGTGTCACCCCAACAAAAGTACTGAAAATCAAAGATTTTTACTCGAAAACCTTTACCCCCAAGCTTGAAGCTTTACATTTTGGGGTGAGTCCTCTACATGCTTGGATCAGGTTTCTAGAATTTGTCCTAAATATATCATCGAATGGAAATACAACAAGAAAGCAAAGCTAACTTCGGGCGGAGCCGAAGTTGATATACCCTTGCAGTTAAAACCGGATATATATCGCAAACATCGGATATAGTTGGCCGATCCTTATGGGAACAGGAATATATATTCCAATTTATTACAATACAAAATCTAAAAAAAGTCCCAAACTTCTATCTTCAAAAATACGAAAGTTGATATTTCTACCAAATACCATTTCCGATCGTTCAGTTATATGGCAGCTATAGGATATAGTCGGCCGATCCTAATGAAATTTGGTAGGTCGGATCAACTGACCAAATATATAATCTGTACCAAGTTCCAGCTTTCTATCTTCAAAAACACGAAAGTTGGGTCATTTCCGATCAATCAGTTATATGGCAGCTATAGAATATAATCGGCCGATCCTTATGAAATTTCGCATGTCGTAATGTTTTGCCAAAAATAGCTCTCATGTCAAATTTGAACTCTCTAACTCTAAAAACACCAAAGTTATACCATTTCCGATCAATCAGTTATATGGCAGCTATAGGATATAGTCGGCCGATCCGGGCCGTTCCGACTTATATACTGCGTGCAAAGGATAGAAGGGTGTGTGCAAAGTTTCAATACGATAGCTTTAAAACTGAGAGACTAGTTTGCGTAGAAACAGACAGACGGACAGACAGACGGACAGACAGACGGACAGACGGACATGCTCATATCAACTCAGGAGGTGATCCTGATCAAGAATATATATACTTTATAGGGTCTGAGATGTCTCCTTCACTGCGTTGCACACTTTTGACCAAAATTATAATACCCTCTGCAAGGGTATAAAAATGGCATGTAAAAGGTGATGACAAGATTAAAGTAATGGCTCGCAAAAAACATATTCAGGAAACGTTTTGGAATGATATGGGTTTTCGAATAAGCATGCCGAAACAGAATGGCATCGGCAACAGCAATGACGGTAATACAGCAAGAAGAGCTTTTGCAAAATGTGAACAACTATCATCCATAACCGGCTTTGACGAAACCCTTTTAAATAACCTCCACGTTACTAGTATTATTAGTACCACGTTATTAGTAGCAATTTCCTGTAACCACTATATAAACTCTGAAAAGTTTCGAACTTTTTGTAAGAAAACGTTTTACTTATATATGCATAAATACCCGTGGTACCCTATGTCACCAACAATTCACAAGGTATTAGTCCACGGTTTTCAAATAAATAATTCGACGTTGGTTCCACTAGGGTGCTTAGGCGAAAATGCTTCAGAGGCACGGAATAAAATCTACAAAAAAGACAGACTCTCACACGCAAGGAAAAATAGTCGAATCAATACTATGACTGACCTTTTCCACAGGGCGATAGATTCTTCGGATCCTTTACTATCTAGTATTTGTTTAAAGGAAAGAGAAAGGAAAAACATAAAAAAAAACCTCTTCCTAAAGAAGTATTAAGTGTTCTGGAGTTGCCGTCTGCCGAAAACAAAAACCCAAATGCAAAAGAATTGGATGTGCAATCTGATTTTGATTCCGATGAGGACCTAAACGAAGGATGCTCAATAGAACTAGAAGAAGAAGAAGCAGAAGAAGAAGAAGAAGACTATGTTTAAAACAAAAACCAATTTATTTATTAAAATTTATTACACATACATAAATGTAAGTAACTTATCTGAATCTTAATTTTTAAAAATAATACTAGGAATTATTTAGTATGGGAGGCAAAAGAAGGTGTGGTCGCATAGACTCAAAATTTATTTTGCTTACTCTTCTTAAAAAGAAAAAATAGTGTGCAAAATTTGAGGTCTGTAAGCCAAGCTGCACTTCTGTCCCTTTGATCACAGAGTGACCAACGCAGAAATATCAGTAAATATCAAAAAAAATTATCGCACACTCGATATTTGGGAAAAAAATTATTACGATATAAAGATCGATGTATTGATATTTTGATATATTATCAACCCTAGTATAAAATATACCAATGTAAATTAGAGCTGAGATACTATCGATGGTCGAAGCATTCGATAGTTTCGATGTTTTCAAAGCAAAAATTAGATAGTATCGATAGTATAGTCATATTTACTTCATTTTTTCCCATACATAGGGTTTTTGTTTTTTAAGCTATATATGTACATAATAAAAAAGAGAAAATAAAGATCAAAATTATTCTATCTTATCATTAACATAAATTATAAGGTAGCTTCAACAGAGATCAAGAGATTTTCATGAGAGATACAAAATTCAGGTCATTTTTGATATAAAATTAAAAAACAAAAAAAAAATTATTTTATCCAGGAATTTTAAAAAATAACAAAATGTCCACATTATTCGCCTTAAGCGAAGCTCTGCGGTTATTCATAACGAGTCCAGCCTTGTCGAACATACGTTCTGACTCAGTCAAGGTTGCGGGAACAAATACAAATTTGGGCACTACCAAAACTACCTACCAAATTTGGGCACATTTCCGCGACCAAACCTCGTGTTTTATTGAAATTTCAGTGATGTGAAAAATGCCCAGCACCATCGATAGTGTCAAAAAACTATCGATGGCGGCTCAGAAAGGAAAAAATTCGATATATCGATAGTGCCATCGATAGTATCCCAGCTTTAATGTAAATACGCACTCCTCCATTTACATACATAAATGGTACAAAAAATGCAAATTGATGATTACTCAATGCTATTCTGCGGTACCCACGTTTTGTATTGATTGGAAATTTCTTTATTGCTTCTTTCATTATGTTTTCATTAATGGGTCTTCTCTAACAATAATCGTCCGCAAACATAGGAAAACAGCATGGGCGTTCACGCAATATAAAACTGAAGGCATTTTATTCATTTTATACTTTATTTATTCAAGTTGTAACGTTTTAATTAAGGCTAAAAAACGCTATTAAAATAAAGGCTATTAAAAAAACGTATATTAAAAACTCCAATTTAATTGATGTAAATATTGTATAAATATAATAAATTCAATCAAATATTTCGAACTTTTCCTATAATCCAAAATTAAAAAAAGTATGATTTACTGATTTTGAAAATATAAATGTGTAACATCGGAAATTTCAACTCTGGATGAATAATCTTTTTTTTAATTCATTTGGTACGCATACATTTCAATATTTATATGTATCAAAAACACTGATGGTCAACGCAAATACATGGCCTTCATAATAACATAATGTTACATAATTACATATGTATATAGGGCAATTTTTTTTAAATTTCTTTCTTGGGTGTACCGTGGAAACCGTGTAAAATTTCATTCAAATTGCTTCAAAGAAATCAAGTCCCAAAAATTTCTGACCTGGATTTACCAATTTTGTCAATAAAAGTGTCAGCTTATTTTCAAAACAAATTCTACAATTATAGTGTTGATTTTATTAAATTTACTGACTAAATAGTGAAATAATTGAAAAACAAAAAGTTTATTCCTGTGTTCCAATTCCACCGATCCGCGTCGACGCTTTATTGACGGACTTTAACTTGAGTATGAAAATTTTAGTATTTTTTCTTAAGTATTTAAACTTTCCTGTCATGGTTACATTAAGTGCGTTCCAAGTTTTATTCATCAGTAACTAAACATTAACTTTAAATGTAAGTTTTTTAAATGAAATGTTCAAGTTTATGGCTGGTAGGATTTACAAAACTAGTATTATTTTTATGGGGATAAATAAAGCCAATTCCATTTGTCTAAGTCCAAAGTTCATTTAGCTTTGACCACGAATTGATAAAAAAAAATAACATGTCACTGTTTTTTTTCAGTTTCTATATTGTATCAATCGAACATGCTGAGGCTACGTAATCTATTAACCGCCAACAGCAAGTTGTTGCTCAATTTGCGGTAAGAAAATCAATTAGCACGTTTACGATCGAGAATATTTCAAAAACTTACATATGTACATACATTGATCCTGGTTTGTAGTGCATGTATTGGCTTCTAACTAAAGCCTTTTATTAATCAATGTACATACATACATATATGTGTATGATATCCGGTTCACCTTTTCCCCTGTTTATGTATGTATGTGGTTTAACCTACATAATTTGGTGAATGTCAACTAAAGTCATATATGTAATTTTGACAACCCCCAATATTTAACGTTATATTAGATATGTATAACAATTTAGTTTATATTCCCTACGTTTTTATTATAAATAGTATTTTAAATGAAATTTAAAAATTGTACTTCAACGTAAATTTTATTTTTAACAAGGAAAACTATTTTTTTTATTGGTGAACAAATATTTATTGATTTATTTAAATATTCTATAAATATTTAAAAATAAGCCAAGTATATATGGTTTTTTTTTTTTAAACTGTACAACATACATATGTATATGGTTTTGGAATATCGCGAAAGAACGGAAAGCGAATAAGAGAGAGTCTTAGATTATTTTTTCCGAATTCAAAATAGTTATTGTATCAATGGATGGGATTTAAGATAATCTTTATGATTTAAATGGATTATTTAAATGATTTAATTATAAAATAAGGTTTAAATAATTAAATTTATGATGAAATAATGATTTATAAAACATTTTTATTATGTAATTTTGAGATAAATATATACATATGTACATAAGTAAATTTAGACGCCCCAGTGTCGAAATCTAGCTAGATTTCTTGTGGTTTTTTTCGGGTCAAAGAAATTTTACAACGACGCACCTCTCACCTCGACGCACCAAATGTTTTACAAAAAAAAATATTAAAATAAAAATAAGATCTTACAATTTTTTTGCTACTCTAAGTATTGTTGTTTCAAAAAATTACCAAAAAAAAAAGGACGGCTATAGTCGGTTTCCCGACTATATAATACCCGGTACTTATCTCTTCCCCCCACAATTTAACTAGCCTTTAAAGTTTAAACGTTGACGGTATGAATTCTCAGAAAATATTCTGCGGTTGGGCAAAAAAAACAACGGCAGCCCCCTACTACCCCCTAAGGCCATACTACCGATTCAGTAGGGAAGCAGACTAAAAAATCTATAACTCCTTCAAAAATTATCCGATTTGGCTGCTTTGTAGGTGTACATTAGCCATTGGAACAGTTTGGCATTAAAACTTTTTCCAAAAACATTAACGAACTGGCGGTAACAGTAGATTTCGGTTTTAGGGGCGGAAGTGGGCGTGGCAAAAATTTTGACAAAAACGATCTGCGCGGATTTATTACGATCCCAAGTTTCAAATCTGATAGTTCTATCTCCTATAGTCTTCGAAATCGACGCGTCCAGCCGTTTCTGCTTATATACTGCGTGCATAGGAATGAAGGGTGCGTACAAAGTTTCAAGTTGATAGCTTTAAAACTGAGAGACAAGTTTGCATAGAAACACGCAGACGGACATGCTCATATCAACTTAGGAGGTGATCCTGATCAAGAATATATATACTTTATAAGGTATTTAATAGACAAACATTATAATACACTTTGCAATTATGTAAGTTTTGTAAGAAAAATAAACTTACATAATTGCTAAGCTTTTTCGGAAATAGTCGTTGGGATAGCCATTCTAATAAATGAATAAGACTTATCTGTTTCCTATTTAAAAAACTAAAGTTCGATTACACCCTAGCATGCGCCAATTACTTCATGGCTTCGATTAGATTTTCCTCGTTTCGCTTTCACTGGATTCATAAGTTTTTATAATAAAATAAGTTTTTTTTTTACATATATGTATACATTTTTGTATCTGGTAAGTTATTTAATTGTTTTTTATATTTTATTTCAATTGGCATTCCATATTTTTTGCCGTAAATGAGAAGAAAAAAATTAAGCCGTTGCGAAATATTAACGGCACACTTATTATTATGTACATTCATATCGAGCCCTATTTGCAAAAATAACGTAAGCACCATTTTGCGGAAAAATTTGCAGGCAAATTTTTACATATTTACCAACCGCATTTGCTCCCAAAATATCAAACACTAATTCCATCCATATAACATAAGCGACAAACGCCCAGAGTTTAGTGGCCGGGAAATAAAAGCGAAAAAAAAAACCCTCCCCTGTAAAATTTGCTTTTTGGCCTCCAATAGGGCTCGATATATTTGTAAAAATACATTCATAAATGAATAATTTTTTGATTGAAAATCGATGATTTTTATTGCAGATCCCATCAAATTGCCAACCTCCGGTTAAACCTGATACTTTAGAAAAATATTTTATGAAGAAAAATGATTAATAGAATATAAAATGTAATAAAAAATTTTTGTGATAAGTAATTTTTTGGGCTAAGTCGGGGCGTAATTTTACAGAGAAAAGAGAGAGGAATTTCCCCATGAATCAACTGGGAAAACTCTTGGCTTGGCTCAGGCCAATTTATTTTTGTTTTCAAAATTTACGATTTCAAGGAAATTTCCTTCTTGGAATTTTTGACGCTTCTATAAACACCAACGGTTGTATTAGCGCCACCGAGGAATGGGACAGAATGATTTCAGAACGTTTACAGATCGAATGGCACTGAAGGGAAAGGCTAAGTCCAATAAGGCCGCTAAATACAATTGGTAGCTCCACCTATCAGACTATATTTTGTGGATCCAGATTACCCCAAATATAAACGATATATGGGCGAGCAAATCCCAGAAACAGACCTTCAGAGACTAATTTATAAAAATTATTCTTTTTTTTTTCTGAAATGTAAGAGTTAATTTTGTTAATTTATAAAAAGAATCAAATCAAATCTATAAAAGAATCAAACCTACCCGCTCTTAGAATTTCGATCAATTAGCAAATATGGAATATAATGTGAGCTGGTCCAGAGTGCGCCATGACACTTTATAAAAAATTATTTGCAAAATGTAACAATTTGCAAATTTTAATATACGCCACTTAAATACTCATGTTTAACGTGAAAAATCTATGCAACAGTTAATGGTGTGTTTTCTAAGTTTCAATTCTAAGTATGATTGCGAGCGTCAATTATGTCTCTCAGTGAGAAATGTTCAGTAGGATAGCATCTTTTGAACCTCTTAACGTAAAACACTCAACCAAAATCAAAAGTAAGAAAGTAAGTCTCGTGTCTTAAGAAAAAGTGATTGTGCACATTTTTTTTCGGTTTTTCTCGTGAACAGAACACAAGGAAAAAAAGATTAACAGTTATTTTTAAGCTAGAAGGAGAGGGTCTGGAAATTTAAATAAAAAATTGTTTGTTAGAAACAAAATTTCTTTTCAGAGTATTTATTTTTTGCTATTATAAAGGAGGTCATGCCGTGTTGAAGCCGTTTTTATACCCTTTCAGAGGGTATTATAATTTTGTCCGAAAGTGTGCAAAGCAGTGAAGAAGACATCTCCGACCCTATAAGAATATATATTCTTGATCAGAATCACCTCCTGAGTTGATATAAGCATGTCCGTCTGCCTGTTTCTATGCAAACTAGTCTCTCAGTTTTAAAGCTATCGACTTGAAACTTTGCACCCACCATTCTTTTGCACGCAGTATATAAGTCGGACTATCCTATAGCTGCCATATAACTGATCGATCGGAAATGCTGTAACTTTGTTGTTTTTTAAGTTAGATTTTGGTTTTGGAGTTTGGATTATGCATGAGTGCTATTTTTAGCAAAAAAGTACGACTCACCAAATTTCATAAAGATGGGTCGATTATATCTTATAGCTTCCATATAACTGAACGATCGGAAATGGTATTTGGTAAAAAAAACAACCTTTGGATTTTTGAAGATGGACTTGGGACTTTTTTTTTTGTTTTGTATTGGAATAAACTGGTTATATTTTTATATTCTCATAAGGATCGACCAACTTAATCCGATTTTTGCGATATACGAGGGTTGCTATATATTTTTCTGGTCTAATAATGAAAATGCGAAAATTTATGATTAAAAATGGTTTTATTGTTTTTCAAAGTATTTTCCACCAAGACTTACAGACTTTTGCATGCGCTCAAACCAATTGTTGAAGCACTTTGTCCACTCCGATTGAGACACCTCCAAAACATGATTTTTGAACGCTTCAACAGCACACACGGTCGATTGCTGTTTTGTTTTGGGCTCATAAGCATAGATCCATGATTCGTCACCTGTGACGATCTTATAAACGTCTTTTGAAACACCGCGATTGTATTTTCAAATTTATTTTGCAGCAATCAACACGAGTCTTTTTTTTGAGCGATTGTCAAATTGTGCGGGATCAAACGAGAACAAATTTTTTTTACGACCAAGTGTTCATGCAATATATAATGTATGTAGATATATAGTAATATATATATATATATATATATATATATATATATGTAAATATATAGTAGAAGAAATACCCAAGGATGCCTCTATCTCACAGTATGTCACATGACGATCAATGTCAATGTTCTCTGGAACAACGACTTTTTTTGGACGACCTTCATGACCTTCGTCTTCGAGCGATAGTCGTCCACGATTGAATTCATTATACCAGTTTTTCACAGTTCTATAAGATGGTGCTTCATCGCCATACAAAGATTTAAGTTAGTGCATCAATGGATGCAATCTTGTCGTGTTAGTTCACGTCGAAAGCCGTGAAAAATGATTGCGCGAAAATGTTCACGAGTTAATTCCATTTTCTGCCAAATTGATTTTTTCGAGTCACTGTAAATAACACAAATTATGGTCGTACGTCAAAACGTTCTGAGCACGTTTCTGCTAAAACATGTCAAACTTCCGAATGAAAACGTCAGATGGCAACACTTAGTATGGCCTAGGCCAGAAATATATATAGCAGCCCTCGTATATCCGGTTTTAACTGCAAGGGTATATCAACTCCGGCTCCGCCCAAAGTTAGCTTTCCTTTCTTGTTAAAGCTTATGTTTGGGAATTTTATTGTTAGGTCGATTAAAAGATATAACTTTAAAGTTTGAAATGTACGCATGTGTATGGACATTTGAAATGTGTATGGAAATGTAAAAAGTTATTTGTGGTGTCTTCGTAGTTGTATGATAAATTATATCGGCTTAACAGTGAAAGTTAGTATAGAAATTCATATTGCACCTCGTAGGGTAAATTATTCTTTTTTAAGTCGAAATTCCCGCCTCCAACACTTCTTTAAATTTGGTTTTATAGCTTTAATAAAATTAGAATTGTTTGCTATATGGTAAAGCTAAGTCACCCAAGGAGAAACCAATTATTCATTTTTGTACCACTAAAACTTATGGCAATAAATCTGAGAAAACAATTCATGTTTTTGAGGACACTAATAAAAGAGTATGCTATGGTTTAGCAGCAAAACGGAAGAATTGCAGATCGAATGGAAAGGTATTTTAAAACAGACATTCCCATTGGGCCTTTTCACAAACTTGTATACCGGTTATAGACGCATATAACGGTATATACGTTGATCAAGTCCTTTTTTTGTGGTGATGTTCCCCGATGGAAGTTTCCTATGAGATCTTTCTAGAGGGTTCATGTGTAATCACTATTTCTATGTGATTCCTGTTCAGTCTGGTGTCTGCATCAGCCAGTGAGTCAGAGAAGAAAGTAATATGAATGACCACCCTCTTTTTTTTTCAAATAAGATAAGGCTCTGAACCTTTGGTGGTGTCTTGGTCTTCCCCCATGTGTGCCGGGCATACTCTTAGATGTCCCCTGGGCCCTTATATTGCTGGGCTTGCAGTCTCAATTTTAAACACGGTACTCGTTGAAGAATATGTATGCAAGAATATGTAAGTTCAAGAATATGTATGTAACATAGAGATGGAATCCACTCCGACCCCATATATAAGTTAACAATGCAACGGTGATCGGAGCCAAGAGCACGAAGACGAACGGCACATAATGTCTTACTGGTCGTCGGCCGCGATCTGTGCGCGATCGAGTTAGGGTTACTATTAAGCACTTACTCTCTTAGGTTAGTCAGCTCGGAGCCAACAGTGAATGAATAAAGGCACCCCTACTAAATGTACCGTATTTCTATGACAATTACCGCAATAGTGATAACTGGCGCCACGACTCGGCTACCAGCTTACTAAGGGGTACAGCAGCGTCATCGTCACTGATCGTGGCAACCGACTGCGGGGGCACCTTTTAAATGACCGCCCGTTGTGGGCAGCAACTTGCCGCAACGGTTACATCAGAACATACAACGTACCCGTGAGCAGGTGGAGAATATTGTGGACAAACACGCTCCCCCAATATCCTCTAACCCTAGCCTTATACTTTATTCTTGAACAGCATAAACAACAGAGTCAATATAGCTATTTCCGTCTCCGTGTGAACGCGTGGATCTTGGAGACTACAAGAGATAGAATTATAGGACTTGACATGGAGACTCCTACAATGCCCACGCAGTTGAAGTTTGTTTCAAAACTTAGCCTCCCGACCCCACAAATCGCAAAATCCTATAGCGCCAGTTCTGAAAAGCCAAACTATTTCAATAGTTAATATATATCAGAAAAACAAAATTCATTCAAATCGGCCGATTTTTAGAGATATATCCATACATGTACATAAAATTTCTCATACAATTGGGCTACAATTTTAAACGCGTGGATCTCGAAGACTATAAGAGATGGAGCAATTTGGAACATGGGATCGTGTGGTATCCGCGCAGATCAATTTGTGAGAAAATTTTGCTACGCCCACTCCTGTTTCAATGGCTTTTCCAATAACAACAATCTCGTTGCAACGCCAGTTTGTTTATGTTTTTGGAAAATGTTACGATGCCAAACTGTTCCAATGGCTAATCTTCTGCCACAAAACTCGACTACTTTTCCCACAAAGTCTGGAAACTCGACTCAAGGCCCAAGATTTTAAATTGTAATAGTAAATTATGAAGTATAGACTTTTTATTCTTTGAGTAATTTTACAGATGAGTAGCGGGTGAAATATATTCGGAAAACTCGACTATAGCTGTTCTTTCTTATTTGGAATCTGGCAGGAGAAGGTCTCTTTTTGCAAGAACACAAGCTCGCCTTTCACCTGCTGTATCGTTTTTACAAAAACAAGAATCCTGTTTCCTTGTATGCCTACCTATTGGATGAGAGGTACATCAAGTCCACCCTTCGCGAGATGGAGTATGGAGCGACCGGGCAGTCTTTCGATTCTCCACCACAGTAATCTCCGCGATAAATATTGGTCTCCCATTGCGAGACTAAATGCATTAAATCTTAATTTTTAAAATCATGCAGTATGACTAAGCTCTTTTCCTATCGTGGTCCTTTTCTGTTTATTTGCTGTGTCTCGCCTGGAGTCTTGTTTTTATATTCTCGCAGAGGGTATTTGGTCAAAAGTTTAATTTTGGTCAAAAGTGTGCAATTCAGGGAAGGAGACATATTCGACTCCTTAAAGTATTCTTGATCACAATCACCTCCTGAGTTGATAACAGAATGTCCGTCTGTCTGTCTGTTTCTACGCGAAAACTGAGAGACTAGATTTTTAAAACTATCGACTTGAAAATTTCAAACTATAAGTCGGAACGGCCGGGAGCGGCCGACCATATCCTATAGCTGCGATATAACTGATTGATCGGAAATGCTATAACTTTGGTGTTTTTAGAGTTTTTGGCAAATAATAATATCAAATTTTAAAAGGATCGGCCGACTATCTCCTATAGCTGCTATACGAGGTGTGTTCAAAAAGTATTGTGAATTTTTCAAATTTCGCAGGCACCATATTTTCGATTATCGATTTTTTTGTTTTGTTATTTTGGTACACTCTTCCCTAATATTTGTACTAGAGGTCTGCATAAATAGGAAAAAAACGACATTCAAATGCACAACCTTTAAAATGAATTGAGTGAGATAGAATGCTGAGACGAAAATTAATGAATTTATGAGTGCGACTGTGTAGGTCTCACTCGCAAAACATTCGGGGAATGAAAACCTAATTGAATGAGTTACAGTTCGCATTCGAATTGTTTCGAATGCATTCTAGAATGTACTATACAACTATGCATATTTTCTATATTTTTAGACGCTGATAATAAAATAATTCAAAAGTGGAAGCGAGTCATTTTTTTTTTCAGAAATATTCATTATTATGTTGTACATTTTATTTTACATATTTATACCCTTGCAGAGGGTATTATAATTTTAGTCAAAAGTGTGTAACCCAGTGAAGGAGACATCTCCGACCCTATAAAGTATATATATTCTTGATCAGGATCACCTCCTGAGTTGATATGAGCATGTCCGTCTGTCCGTCTGTCTGTCTGTTTCTACGCGAACTAGAAAGTCGCATGAGTATCGCTCAATAGCTGTTAAATGACGTCAACGACGACCCAGATTTACTAAAAAGGGTCATAACTGGTGACAAATCATGGGTATATGGTTATGATATCGAAACCAAAGCCCAATCGTCCCAATGGAAGAGCCCAGGTGAGCCAAGACCGAAAAAAGCACGGCAAGTTCGATCAAATGTCAAAGTTTTGATCACTGTTTTCTTAGATTACCATGGCGTGGTGCATCAGGATTTCTGACTATATTGTCGTAAGGTCAATAAAAAGTTGGAAGTTATGCGCCGTTTGCGAGAAGCAATACGAAAGAAACGTACAGAATTGTGGAAAAAGAATTCATGGCTTTTGCGTCACGGTAATGCCCCTGCTCACTCACCTTTGCTTGTGAGAGATTTTTTGGCTTAAAACAACACTACAATAATGCCTCAGCCACCATGTTCACCGGATTTGGCCCCATGTGACTTTTTCTTGTTCCCAAAACTAAAGAGACCTATGAAAGGACGGAGATTTGCAACGATTGAAGAGATAAAGACGCAAAGTCTGCATCGCTGGAAGAGCTCAAGGCTATACCGAAAAGTGCTTATGGGAAGTGCTTAGAGGAGGACCTTACTTTTTTAACACACCTCGTATAACTGTACAATCGAAAATTTACCAACTTCGTGTTTTTTAAGAGACAACTTCGTACAGATTCTAGTATGGTTAATTGATCCGACTTACCAAATTTTAAAACTATGTATCTGCCGACTATATCTTATAGCTGCCTTATAACGAGCTGCCGTATATATTTGGTAAAAATACCAACTTAAGTATTTTTGAAGATAGAAGCTTGGAACATTTTTTTAAATAATGTATTCAATTAAATTGGTTTTATAATAAAATTCTCATAACGAATTATATCCGATCATATCTGCAAGGGTGTATGTAGTTATATATACAAGGGTATATATATAAGTAGTCAGCTTTTCTTTCTGGTTGAAATTGTTTTTCAACCTATGTCACTACCTCCATTATTTTTAATCCATTAAATAATTTAACTCTTGCAGAGGGTATTATAATTATACAATTAAATATTTATAAATATATAATATAAATAAAAAAAGTCTATATATATTATTTTTAAACCTTACAAACTATTTTTATTTCTTAGATCCCATTTAACTACCGATAACTACAAGGACAGTGCATCGTGGTTTTCGAAGCTCCTAGTTCGCAAAATAGAACCAACCAAGGAATCCCATAGTCGCATGCTTAGCGATAAGGAAATTATATATGCGTTGCATACCCACAATGTTCGGCCCGACTCTATAAGCGAATATCTGAAGAATTAGTAAGATTTTAATATTTACGAGGACTCATAATAAACTGTAAACTGTATGTTTAAATGTAATTATGTATGTACTGAAGCAGATATTTTTGTATTTTTTTTTCGTTCTATGTGATATTGCATGCTGATATTTCAGCTTGATTTTCTCCAGGGGTGCTCAAAGTTGCCCGACCCTTTTCGATAACCGGCAAGTTTCCCAAAATATACCAAAATGACTGGGCGAGACAAGGCCGAGCGTACATCTGGAACGCTTAAGAGGTCCTTAAAAGTTTTGCAAGCTAATTAGAATTGCGAAATAGACCCTTTGAACTTTCAAATTGAATGGTCGACGCACTTGGGGCCATCAAAAAATTTACGCTTTCCAAAATCTGGCACCTCCGTCTCAGGAACTTTTTAATAGACTCGCACGTCGAAATGCCATCGTCTCCGACTCCGCTTCCATCTCGTTTCATTTATCCTGCGTGGCCGGGTCCAGCTTCTGTAGCAGCACCTACGCGATGGCGTATCCTGCAAATTGCTGGTGCCCATGCAAGAGAATACCCATGCCCGCATATCGCATCACGGATTCCTCTCGATGATGAACCTTTGACTGACCCCAAATTCAAAATTTCCTTTCCATGCGCTTAAAAAATAAATATGGTGGTTGCTAAACCTCAAACGCCATAGTTATTGTCTGTCAATTCCAGTGAGCGAATTGTTTCTAACTGAATCACGCAAGCAAGCGCGCAGGCGCTGGAGTTGCTCAACCAGACCGATGAACGGGTTAGCATTTAGCTGAGAACATCGACCGGAACTTGATACAAGTCTAATAAACTCTGATTCAAGTCCTTCCAATTCTTTCAGCGAAACGCTAAGCATGGCATCTGGAATTGCTTTCACCATGTTTAAAGCCTGACGCATTCTCCCCAAATCCTCAAACATGACGACAAAGCTTTGACGCAGAAACGCGACCCTATTTTGGGAAACTGATTCCATGAACTTCCAGAATGGACTCATCTTTAAACGTTAATTTCGCAACGGCACTAAAATAAATTATTTTTGTTTTGTTACCTTCGCCGCCATATAAGATAGATTTTATTAGCCAACGCTACAAGTTGAAATAGTGAGCGCCCTTTTCCAGGGTCATCGGAAATTTCGCTGCCCGAGCTCTGCCGCACACACACAGTATAAACGTATAAAATTTTATGCTCGCAGCCTACTTTCTGCTATTCGTTACTTATACTAATGCATTCAAATTATATAAATCTATTGGGTGTAGACCAGAGGTCGGCACGGCCCTATCTCGGGGGCATAGGAAATTTCTCTGCCCGAGCTCTGCCATACACATACAGTATAAATGTGTGAAACGTCATGCTCAAAGCCTATTTTCTGCTATTCGTTACTAACACTAATGCGGTAAAATCATATCAATGTATTGTGGTGCCGACCACTGGTGTAGACTATCGTCTTAAGGGTTAGAGAATTATGATTTTTAAAATTGCGTCATTTTCGATCAATGAGTTAAATATGAGCTGTTCCGACTTACCATATATACTGCGTGCAAAGGAATGAAGAGTGCATCGTTTCAAATCGATAGCTTCGAAACTGATTGATTTATAAAGGCATAACTTTGGTGTTTATAAAGTTAGAGAGTTCAAATTACATGAGAGCTATTTTTGGCAAATTTATACGCCGTGCCAAATTTCATAAGGATCGGCCGACTATATTCTATAGCTGCCATATAACTGAACGATCGGAAATGACTCAACTTTCGTGTATTTGAAGATAGAAAGATGGGACAGCTGGTACAGATTATATCTTTGGTCAGTTAATCCGACCTTCAAAATATTATAACGATCGGCCGACTATATCTTATTGCTGCCATATAACTGAACGATCGGAAATGGTATTTGGTAGAAATACCAACTTTTGTGTTTTTGGAGATAGAAGCTTGGGACTTTTTTTTAGGTACTTTATTGTAATTAATTGGTTTTATTATGATATTTTCCGATGTTTCCGATGTATCCGGTTTTAACTGCAAGGGTATATAAACTTTGGCTCCGCCCAGTTAGCTTTTCTTTGTTAGATGGTAAGATCCATCGTAAGATGCTCTCCTACTGAACATTGCATTCACTGAGAGATATGATTGACGCTCGCACAGACTCATTAAAGGACCGATTGACCAAAAAAGTCAATTCAAAAAATCTTTTCAACTCTTTATATTAAGGGTAATATATTGTGGCGCTATCCCGCGTGAGCTTGCCGTCATATTTGGTCGGTAATGCGGTGATCAGGCAACATGTTACATGGAATAAAGGCTATATATTTGTAGGCTATTAGCCGCCATGTTGTGTCACAGCCACGGTGAAGCCAGAATGAAGTTATGTTCATGCACCACGGAAGCTACAACAACAGCGACGCTGTACCCTCGCCATCACCCGGATCCTATGGAACAGCTTGACAAATGGATGTAGTTTGTTTTAAAACCGGAGGTATGGCCAATATTCCAGTTTCAGTGGATTACAGCTATCAGTGTACAGCTTTGAAGAACAACCAAAGGCTAGTAAAAGCCTTGAAGGGTGAAGCGAGGACGAAAGTCGATTCACTGCTCATTCAACCGAACAACGTACAGCCCGTAATGGAGCTGCTATGCATTCGACATGGACGTCTGAACCAATTGATTCGGAGTCGACTGCAGAGCGTGCGGGAGCTGCTACCAATTCAAGAGCACAACATAGCCTGGATTGTATCTTTCCCTACGAGTTAGAGCAATCTTGTACTGTTTCTACAGTCCGCCGCCAGCGGCAAACCCTAGAAAATCCTGATGGAGGGGCTGATCGCCAATTTGCCCCTAATTAAGAGCAAGTAGATGGGACATCAGGTCTCAAAACGGTCAACTTTTTTCGTCGAGCTTGTTGGTGAGGGGGGAACGCACATGCATTCGATTCTTTTTTTAGAACTCTTTACATGTATCCGTCAACAAAAATTTGAGCCTTTGTATGTATGTGAGACTGCTCGCACGACGGCGTAAAAACGTTTTGGCTTCCAAATTTCAATTTTAATTTCTCGATTCTGTGTTCAATGCGCCAATGTTCTCAAAGCTAGTAGAACAAATAGTATTTTAAATCGCTGCAAATCGAGACAGGGTGGTAGCGTAATGCTTAGAGTAGTTACTCAATGTATAAATGTCCCGTGTTCAAATCCTCGTAAGGACTTTGAACTTTTTCTTTCTTTTATAATTATTATTATTTTTTTTATTTTTCTTTAATTTTTATATATTTTTTTAATTTTACTATTGTAAAATTGTTTAATTTTTCATTATGTCCGGCTAATAAAATTTCAAGGGAGTCCGTCCGGCATTTTGTCATCCAAATAATAGAGTGCTATTAAAAATAATAATAATAAAGTAAATATGAAAAGTAAGAAAAAAAATATTAATAAAAAATAAAAGTAAATATAAAAATAATCATAAATCTAAAACTTTCTCAAAATTGAAACAACCGCCCACTAATGTAATCGAACCCATGACCCCAAGAATAAGGAGCGCGCACTATCCATCTAGGCTACCCTCAAAGCTTATCTAATGATATTTAAAATTGGTTTTAATGTAAGCGCTAGAATCCATACCAAAAACAGAGCTGAAGAGTAAGGATAGTAGAAGATATTTCTGAAGATATATTTCTCTTTGCTCTCACATTGGTTCAATTTGAACGTTTCAAACTTTCATCGTTCCAAAGATGTTACGATCTAAAAATAGAATTCTCTTTTTCCCTCTCTCATCTGCCAGTCGTTTGTCGTGGAACCCGCTCTCAAATGTTTTCATTTTTACGGCTGGTTCCACGACGGAAAAAATGAAAACATTTGAGATCGGGTTCACGACGCGGCCTGCCAAAATGCAGTAGAACCCGCACTTATAGACATTTTTACAACGGGTTTTACTACGAACTGAGACAATGTTAAGGTTATTTTAAAATTTTGTATTATTTTTGATTGGATTATAAATTTAGAAAAACACATTAAAGAGAAAAAAATATAATATATATTTAAAATAAAAAAAAAAATGGATGTCCCCAGCCTGGTTTGAGCCCGTTTTACTTTAGCACATCAGCCAAATACTCTACCACTCGGCTATCCCTCATTAGTTGTCGCGCGAAAAGTTTCTCAAACTTAACTTGTCGCGCTGTGGAACCCGCTCGTTCCAGGGGGTTCCAGCGCTGGAACCCGCCATAGAAAATGTATCTTTGTATAAGATGTCCCATCTATGTACTTTATAATCTTTGGTGAGAGGTTGGACTACATAGGCTAATAGATAGAATCATAATAGACCGTTTTCGACGGTAGGGCGTCTAATCGAGTTGCTAAGTGAGCTCGCTCAGCTAGTATATAGTATATACCATAACGGACGTGAGAGAAGTAAAGTAAAGCGAAGGGTGTTACATGCGAACGCGAATCTACATCTTCCGATGAGAAAAATTAATCGGGATGACATGTACGAGGCTACAACCGTCACCGGTTATTTATAAAATTCGACTAAATATTAGGTATATATTCTTCAATTCTTATATCGAAAGCTAGACCTACATATGTTCTGAGAGTGTTAACCCGGCTCTCCGTGCTTGGTATCGGGTAGCCGCTGTTGCGTTACAGTGCATTGGCCGCTGGTTGCGCTGACGCTGTACAATATCCGTAGGTGACGCTGGCCTTGTGTTATTTTTGTGACGACTCTGCGGGGTCAGCTTCGCGACTTTTTTTTTTGGCTGGGTAACCGTAATTCCTCCTCCCTGCTTAGATGAAAGAGGTCCTCGGTCTTCTTGAAACTGTTAATAATAACTTGTAGGTTATGTTGGACGGACTCGCTGTCGTCTCTGATAGAGCTTTTTAAATACAAAAGCCGATGGCCAAAGAGGTGATCGCAGCCGTTCCACATATTATAGGTCCTTTAAACAGTCCCTTATCCATTACCGCCAAACCTAGGAGGGGGCTTTTGACAGCTGGTAGTCTATAAGCCTCACAGACCAACCTTGCCATCGTTTATAAGCCTCTTGCAGAACCATGCCATGTGCCCGGTTTCAAGGTACGCGAAATAGATCCGATGTTTCTTGAAGAACTTCATCCGCGTGATTGAACTGCTTGCAATCCTTGACAACGTGTTGCTCTTCACACATGCTGACCCCGCATAGTCGTCAAAAAAATAACGCAAGGCTAGCGTCACCTGCGGATGTTGCACAACGTCAGCGCAATCAGCGGGAAATGCACTGAAACGCAACACCGACACCAACCACGGAGAGCCGGGTCAACAGATTCAGAACATAATTTTACGCATACAAAATTTGAGTGTATGCGTAGCAAAAAAAAACGATAAGAGCAGAGCATTCACTGAACGAAAAAAACAAGTTATTTATTTTATTTTTCGTTAATTCAAAAGTTGGAATGGGCAATGAAATTCAGTATTTTATTTTAAAGAAAGCTTTTTTAGCAACAGTTTTTAAGGGGTTATATACAGTTGTACCGCGCAAAAAACGGAATTTTATCGATTTTTTTTGACACCATAGAAAATATTTATGAAAAATGTTTTACCGACGTTGTTTAGTACATGTTTCTGGGTACTTAATTAAATTTTTTCATAACAAAATATTACATAATAAAAATGTTATAGCCGAATTCCCGGATCGTCTTTTTTCGATGGTGTCTTGCGGTGGACATGATATCCCGAAAACGGTTCGTCTGAAATCCAAAATTCAAAAAAATTTAGTTAGTATATTGTATTGTCTAGTCCGTGAACGAGGGATTTTTAAAAGTTTTGATTAAAAAGAAAAATGGCGACGGTTTTAACAAAAAATTTACTTTTCTAAAGTATAAGATTTTCGATTTTTATGCTTTAAAAAAGGAGTTTTCCAAAATCCTTCGTTCACGGACTAGCTAATATCATAATAAATAAGTGGTCAAAATTTGGTGTGGATCGGATTAATACATAGTTTTTTAGTAATCGTGTCCACCGCAAAGGTAATTTCGAAAAAAACAAGATTCTGAGATAATCGCGTTTAAAATTTTAAGTTTGTTCAAGTTTGATCGTTATACATTTTTGTGAGAGTATTCTTAACTGTATATACTTAAAGAAAATGCAATAACAAAAAATCGATTTTTTCATCTATCACAACTGTATATAACCCCTTAAAGGGACTGGTACCACTCAAATGGATTAAAAATTTGCTTTCTCGTGGTATACCGAGCATAATGGCGTATCCTTTTTAAAAAAAAGTTTAACATTCATAATGGCGGCTGCCGTGTTGGGCAGCGTCGAAACTCGAAAAAATGATAATGGGCACTTTTGGCGAATCAGGGTCCGAAAATTTCTGAACTTGATTTCTCAAAATCTGTGGGAGCGATTTTAATGGGACTGATACCATTCGAATGGGTTAAAAATTAGCTTATCCTCTGTAAAAAAAGGTAAACATTCATAATGGCGGCTGCCGTGTTGGGCAGCGTCAAAACTCGGGAAAATGATAATGGCCAGTATTGGCGAATCAGGGTCCGAAAATTTCGGGACTTGATTTTAATGGGACTGGTACCATTCGAATGGTTTAAAAATTAGCTTTCTCGTGGTATACCGTGCATAATAGCGCATCCCCTGTAAAAAAAAGGTGCTGGGCGCTCAAAACTCGGGAAAATTATAATGGCCAGTATTGGCGAATCATAGGCCGAAAATTTCGGGACTTGATTTTAATGGGACTAGTACCATTCAAATTGGTAAAAAATAAGCTTTCTCGTGGTATACCGTGCATAATGGCGCATCCTTTTTAAAAAAAGGTTAACATTCATAATGGCGGCTGGCGGTACCATTCGAATGGTTTAAAAATTAGCTTTCTCGTGAAAGCTAATGAGACTGGTACCATTCGAATGGGTTAAAAATTAGCTTTCTCGTGGTATACCGTGCATAATAGCGCATCCCCTGTAAAAAAAGGTGTTGGGCGCTCAAAACTCGGGAAAATTATAATGGCCAGTATTGGCGAATCAGGGTCCGAAAATTTCGGGACTTGATTTTAATGGGACTGGTACCATTCGAATCGTTTAAAAATTAGCTTTCTCGTGGTATACCGTGCATAATAGCGCATCCCCTGTAAAAAAGGTGCTGGGCGCTCAAAACTCGGGAAAATTATAATGGCCAGTATTGGCGAATCATAGGCCGAAAATTTCGGGACTTGATTTTAATGGGACTAGTACCATTCAAATTGGTAAAAAATAAGCTTTCTCGTGGTATACCGTGCATAATGGCGCATCCTTTTTAAAAAAAGGTTAACATTCATAATGGCGGCTGGCGGTACCATTCGAATGGTTTAAAAATTAGCTTTCTCGTGAAAGCTAATGAGACTGGTACCATTCGAATGGGTTAAAAATTAGCTTTCTCGTAGTATACCGTGCATAATAGCGCATCCCCTGTAAAAAAAGGTGTTGGGCGCTCAAAACTCGGGAAAATTATAATGGCCAGTATTGGCGAATCAGGGTCCGAAAATTTCGGGACTTGATTTTAATGGGACTGGTACCATTCGAATGGTTTAAAAATTAGCTTTCTCGTGGTATACCGTGCATAATAGCGCATCCCCTGTAAAAAAGGTGCTGGGCGCTCAAAACTCGGGAAAATTATAATGGCCAGTATTGGCGAATCATAGGCCGAAAATTTCGGGACTTGATTTTAATGGGACTGGTACCATTCGAATGGGTTAAAAATTAGCTTTCTCGTGGTATACCGTGCATAATGGCGCATCCTTTTGAAAAAAGGTAAACATTCATAATGGCGGCTGCCGTGTTGGGCAGCGTCAAAACTCGGAACAATTATGATGGCCAGTATTGGCGAATCAGGGTCCGAAAATTTCGGGACTTGATTTAAATGGGACTGGTACCATTCGAATGGTTTAAAAATTAACTTTCTCGTGGTATACCGTGCATAATAGCGCATCCCCTGTAAAAAAAAGGAGCTGGGCGCTGAAAACTCGGGAAAATTATAATGGCCAGTATTGGCGAATCATAGGCCAAAAATTTCGGGACTTGATTTCTTTAAATCTGTGAGAGCGATTTAAATAAAAATAGTTTTATAATGTTTTGAATAAAACAAGCTGGTTCCTCTGTAAAAAAAGTAAACATTGATAATGACGGCTGCCATGTTGGGCAGCGTCAAAACTCGGGAAAATGATAATGGCCAGTATTGGCAAATCAGGGTCCGAAAATTTCGGGACTTGATTTTAATGGGACTGGTACCATTCGAATGGTTTAAAAATTAGCTTTCTCGTAGTATACCGTGCATAATAGCGCATCCCCTGTAAAAAAAGGTGCTGGGCGCTCAAAACTCGGGAAAATTATAATGGCCAGTATTGGCGAATCATAGGCCGAAAATTTCGGGACTTGATTTTAATGGGACTGGTACCATTCGAATGGGTTAAAAATTAGCTTTCTCGTGGTATACCGTGCATAATGGCGCATCCTTTTTGAAAAAAGGTAAACATTCATAATGGCGGCTGCCGTGTTGGGCAGCGTCAAAACTCGGAACAATTATAATGGCCAGTATTGGCGAATCAGGGTCCGAAAATTTCGGGACTTGATTTTAATGGGACTGGTACCATTCGAATGGTTTAAAAATTAACTTTCTCGTGGTATACCGTGCATAATAGCGCATCCCCCGTAAAAAAAGGTGCTGGGCGCTGAAAACTCGGGAAAATTATAATGGCCAGTATTGGCGAATCATAGGCCAAAAATTTCGGGACTTGATTTCTTTAAATCTGTGAGAGCGATTTAAATAAAAAGAGTTTTATAATGTTTTGAATAAAACAAGCTTGTTCCTCTGTAAAAAAAGTAAACATTGATAATGGTGTCTGCCATGTCGGGCAGCGTCAAAACTCTGAACAATTATAACTACCGATAACTACAAGGACAGTGCATCGTGGTTTTCGAAGCTCCTAGTTCGCAAAATAGAACCAACCAAGGAATCCCATAGTCGCATGCTTAGCGATAAGGAAATTATATATGCGTTGCATACCCACAATGTTCGGCCCGACTCTATAAGCGAATATCTGAAGAATTAGTAAGATTTTAATATTTACGAGGGCTCATAATAAACTGTAAACTGTATGTTTAAATGTAATTATGTATGTACTGAAGCTGATATTTTTGTATTATTTTTTCGTTCTATGTGATATTGCATGCTGATATTTCAGCTTGATTTTCTCCAGGGGTGCTCAAAGTTGCCCGACCCTTTTCGATAACCGGCAAGTTTCCCAAAATATACCAAAATGACTGGGCGAGACAAGGCCGAGCGTACATCTGCAACGCTTAAGAGGTCCTTAAAAGTTTTGCAAGCTAATTAGAATTGCGAAATAGACCCTTTGAACTTTATAATTGAATGGCCGACGCACTTGGGGCCATCAAAAAATTTACGCTTTCCAAAATCTGGCACCTCCGTCTCAGAAACTTTTTAATAGACTCGCACGTCGAAATGCCATCGTCTCCGACTCCGCTTCCATCTCGTTTCATTTATCCTGCGTGGCCGGGTCCAGCTTCTGTAGCAGCACCTACGCGATGGCGTATCCTGCAAATTGCTGGTGCCCATGCAAGAGAATACCCATGCCCGCATATCGCATCACGGATTCCTCTCGATGATGAACCTTTGACTGACCCCAAATTCAAAATTTCCTTTCCATGCGCTTAAAAAATAAATATGGTGGTTGCTAAACCTCAAACGCCATAGTTATTGTCTGTCAATTCCAGTGAGCGAATTGTTTCTAACTGAATCACGCAAGCAAGCGCGCAGGCGCTGGAGTTGCTCAACCAGACCGATGAACGGGTTAGCATTTAGCTGAGAACATCGACCGGAACTTGATACAAGTCTAATAAACTCTGATTCAAGTCCTTCCAATTCTTTCAGCGAAACGCTAAGCATGGCATCTGGAATTGCTTTCACCATGTTTAAAGCCTGACGCATTCTCCCCAAATCCTCAAACATGACGACAAAGCTTTGACGCAGAAACGCGACCCTATTTTGGGAAACTGATTCCATGAACTTCCAGAATGGACTCATCTTTAAACGTTAATTTTGCAACGGCACTAAAATAAATTATTTTTGTTTTGTTACCTTCGCCGCCATATAAGATAGATTTTAATAGCCAACGCTACAAGTTGAAATAGTGAGCGCCCTTTTCCAGGGGCATCGGAAATTTCGCTGCCCGAGCTCTGCCGCACACACACAGTATAAACGTATAAAATTTTATGCTCGCAGCCTACTTTCTGCTATTCGTTACTTATACTAATGCATTCAAATTATATAAATCTATTGGGTGTAGACCAGAGGTCGGCACGGCCCTATCTCGGGGGCATAGGAAATTTCTCTGCCCGAGCTCTGCCATACACATACAGTATAAATGTGTGAAACGTCATGCTCAAAGCCTATTTTCTGCTATTCGTTACTAACACTAATGCGGTAAAATCATATCAATGTATTGTGGTGCCGACCACTGGTGTAGACTATCGTCTTAAGGGTTAGAGAATTATGATTTTTAAAATTGCGTCATTTTCGATCAATGAGTTAAATATGAGCTGTTCCGACTTACCATATATACTGCGTGCAAAGGAATGAAGAGTGCATCGTTTCAAATCGATAGCTTCGAAACTGATTGATTTATAAAGGCATAACTTTGGTGTTTATAAAGTTAGAGAGTTCAAATTACATGAGAGCTATTTTTGGCAAATTTATACGCCGTGCCAAATTTCATAAGGATCGGCCGACTATATTCTATAGCTGCCATATAACTGAACGATCGGAAATGACTCAACTTTCGTGTATTTGAAGATAGAAAGATGGGACAGCTGGTACAGATTATATCTTTGGTCAGTTAATCCGACCTTCAAAATATTATAACGATCGGCCGACTATATCTTATTGCTGCCACATAACTGAACGATCGGAAATGGTATTTGGTAGAAATACCAACTTTTGTGTTTTTGGAGATAGAAGCTTGGGACTTTTTTTTAGGTACTTTATTGTAATTAATTGGTTTTATTATGATATTTTCCGATGTTTCCGATACATCCGGTTTTAACTGCAAGGGTATATAAACTTTGGCTCCGCCCAGTTAGCTTTTCTTTCTTGTTTTCCCCTATGTTCTATTCACAAGAAAAACTGAAAAAATGTGCACGATTCTCCTTCAGAGCACGAGACTTTCTCTTGATTTTGGTTTTCGATTGAGTGTTTTACGTTGAGATTTTCGTAAGATGCTCTCCTACTGAACATTGCATTCACTGAGAGATATGATTGACGCTCGCACAGACTCATTAAAGGACCGATTGACCAAAAAAGTCAATTCAAAAAATCTTTTCAACTCTTTATATTAAGGGTAATATATTGTGGCGCTATCCCGCGTAAGCTTGCCGTCATATTTGGTCGGTAATGCGGTGATCAGGCAACATGTTACATGGACTAACGGCTATATATTTGTAGGCTATTAGCCGCCATGTTGTGTCACAGCCACGGTGCAGCCAGAATGAAGTTATGTTCATGCACCACGGAAGCTACAACAACAACGACGCTGTATCCTCGCCATCACCCGGATCCTATGGAACAGCTTGACAAATGGATGGTTTAAAATGGTTTTAAAACCGGAGGTATGGCCAATATTCCAGTTTCAGTGGATTACAGCTATCAGTGTACAGCTTTGAAGAACAACCAAAGGCTAGAAAATCCTTGAAGGGTGAAGCGAGGACGAAAGTCGATTCACTGCTCATTCAACCGAACAACGTACAGCCCGTAATGGAGCTGCTATGCATTCGACATGGACGTCTGAACCAATTGATTCGGAGTCGACTGCAGAGCGTGCGGGAGCTGCTACCAATTCAAGAGCACAACATAGCCTGGATTGTATCTTTCCCTACGAGTTAGAGCAATCTTGTACTGTTTCTACAGTCCGCCGCCAGCGGCAAACCCTAGAAAATCCTGATGGAGGGGCTGATCGCCAATTTGCACCTAATTAAGAGCAAGTAGATGGGACATCAGGTCTCAAAACGGTCAACTTTTTTCGTCGAGCTTGTTGGTGAGGGGGAACGCACATGCATTCGATTCTTTTTTTAGAACTCTTTACATGTATCCGTCAACAAAAATTTGAGCCTTTGTATGTATGTGAGACTGCGCGCACGACGGCGTAAAAACGTTTTGGCTTCCAAATTTCAATTTTAATTTCTCGATTCTGTGTTCAATGCGCCAATGTTCTCAAAGCTAGTAGAACAAATAGTATTTTAAATCGCTGCAAATCGAGACAGGGTGGTAGCGTAATGCTTAGAGTAGTTACTCAATGTATAAATGTCCTGTGTTCAAATCCTCGTAAGGACTTTGAACTTTTTCTTTCTTTTATAATTATTATTATTTTTTTTTTATTTTTCTTTAATTTTTATATTTTTTTTTAAATTTTACTATTGTAAAATTGTTTAATTTTTCATTATGTCCGGCTAATAAAATTTCAAGGCAGTCCGTCCGGCATTTTGTCATCCAAATAATAGAGTGCTATTAAAAATAATAATAATAAAGTAAATATGAAAAGTAAGAAAAAAAATATTAATAAAAAAATAAAAGTAAATATAAAAATAATCATAAATCTAAAACTTTCTCAAAATTGAAACAACCGCCCGCTAATGAAATCGAACCCAGGACCCCATGAATAAGGAGCGCGCACTATCCATCTAGGCTACCCTCGAAGTTAATTTTATGATACTTAAAATTGGTGTTAAAGGAGGCGCTAGAAACTATACCAAAAACAGAGCTGACGAGTAAGGATAGTAGAAGATATTTCTGATCTCTTTACTCTCACATTGGTTCGGTTACAACGTTTCAAACTTTCATCGTTCCAAAGATGTTACGATCTTAAAATAGAATTCTCTCTCTCCCTATCTCATCTGCCAGCCGTTTGCGTGGAACCCGCTCTCAAATGTTTTCATTTTTTCCGTCGTGGAACCCGCTGTAAAACGCGGCCTGCTAAAAGGCCGAAGAACCCGCACTTATAGACATTTTTACAGCGGGTTCCACTACGAACTGAGACAATGTTAAGGGTATTTTAAAATTTTGTATTATATTTGATTGGATTATAAACTGAGGAAAACACATTAAAAGAATAAAAATATAATAAAAATAGATTTAAAATTAAAAATTAAAAGAGGATGTCCCGAGTCTGTCTTGAACTCGTTTTACATTGCACATCAGCCAAGCACTCTACCACTCGGCTATTCCTCATTCGTTGTCGCGCGAAAAATTTCTCAAACTTAACTTGTCGCGCAATGGAACCCGCTCGTTCCAGCGGGATTCACTGCTGGAACCCGCCATAGAAAATTTTTCTTTGTATGAGATGTCCCATCTATAATCTTTGTTTTATAGCATGCTAATGAAAAAGGGAATGTAATCATTAGCATTAGTTTGTGCACAAAGTAAATGAAGGTAAGATCGTTAAAAACAAAGAAAAATTTTAAATTACGGCTTGGGTGTCAGAATTTTGTATACCCTTGCAGAGGGTATTATATTTTTGTCCAAAAGTGTGCAAAGCAGTGAAGGAGACATCTCCGACCCTATAAAGTATATATATTCTTGATCAGGATCACCTTCTGAGTTGATGTGAGCATGTCCGTCTGTCTGTTTCTACGCAAACTAGTCTCTCAGTTTTAAAGCTATCGACTTGAAATTTTGCACACACCCTTCTTTCCTTTGCACGCAGTATATAAGTCGGAACGACCGGGATCGGGCGACTATATCCTATAGCTGCCATATAACTGATTGATCAGAAATAGTATAACTTTGGTGTTTTTAGAGTTAGTTCAAATTTAACACGAGAGCTATTTTTGGCAACACATTACGACATGCCAAATTTCATAAGGATCGGCCGACTATATCTTATAGCTGCCATATAACTGAACGATCGGAAATGACCCAACTTTCGTGTTTTTAAAAATAGAAAGCTGGAATTTAATACAGATTCTATTTTTGGTCAGTTGATCCAACCTACCAAATTTCATAAGGATCGGCCGACTATATCCTATAGATGCCATATAACTGAACGATCGGAAATGACCCAACTTTCGTGTTTTTTAAAATAGAATGCTGAAACTTAGTACAGATTCTATTTTTGGTCAGTTGATCCAACCTACCAAATTTCATAAGGATCGGCCGACTATATCCTATAGCTGCCATATAACTGAACGATCGGAAATGGTATTCGGTAGAAATATCAACTTTCGTATTTTTGAAGATAGAAGCTTAGGACTTTTTTTTTTTTAGATTTTTATTGTAATTAATTGGTTTAATTATGATGTAATCATAAGGATCGGCCAACTATATCCGATGTTTGCGATATATATCCGGTTTTAACTGCAAGGGTATATCAACTTCGGCTCCGCCCGAAGTTAGCTTTGCTTTCTTGTTTTAGTTTAAAACAGAACTTTTCAGAGTTATTTTATTTTTTATGTTATTTTACAACTTTGGAAATTTATTAAAAAAAAATGGTGACAATTTCAATCTTCAAAGTATGCCCCATCAGAAGCCACACATTTTTCTTATCTTTCGGACAATTTATGAATTCCACGCCAAAAGAATTCTTTTTCCTTGGACCCAAACCAGTCTTCTAGCCAATTCTTAAGGTCTTCATAGGAATCGAAGCGCTGGTTGGCTAATCCGTGTCCCAAACTGGCGAACAAATGCTAATCTGATGGAGCCAAGTCAGGTGAATAAGCCGCATGGGGTAAGGATTCCCAGCCAAACGTTTGGGCCTGTTGGCCTGGATTAAAATAGGATTTTTTTCGTTCGGGGTTTTGAAAATAGATCCACTTTTCATCCCCAGTGACAATGCAATGACTTCCTTTTGTCCCGTTCCAAGAGAATTTCGCAAGTGTTTTTTTGAGGCGTCTTCCAACGCTGCTCTAGTCAACATTCAATTGTTCTGCTAGTTGTTATTGGGTTTGGCCATCGTCCTGATCAAGCAACGCCTGCAATTCACTGTCCTGAAACTTTTTTGGTGCTCTTTATTCTCAACTATAAATTCACCGCTCCGGAATTTTTTAAACCAGGCTTGGCAACTTCTAATGCTTAGGGCATGCACGCCGTAAGCTTCCACAAGCATTTTTGTGGGTATAAATCTCGACATTTTCAATATTGGAAAAAAACGAGATATTGGACAAAAAACTTGCAAATAAAGTTTGAGCAGTGTTGTCAGATGTCAAAAGATGCTACAAAATTTGTACCAACAATTTTTATCGATCACTTTTGTTACTGATAATTAACAATGAAGTAAGCGGTAAGTTAAGTTAGACTGGTATGTCACCGCAGAAACAGATTTATAAAATTTATAGTGTCGGCGATTTCTTCTTCCCCACGTTGCACACTTTTGACCAAAATTATAATATCCTCTGCAAGGGTTAATTCAACTCAATCATTTTTTTTAAGAATTAAACAAAAAAATAATCAAAGAATCTCAGAAATAAAAAAAAGGCACAACTTCCAAAATAAAAAAAAATAAAAGTAAAATTTGTTTGTTCTTTGGTTCTGGTTATTTGGTTTTTTTGTTCTCTTTCTTTAAAATATACATATATCTTACTAACAATTAGATAGAATTATTATTATAGAATTAGACGAATTACTAATTTCAAAGACTTAACACCGCACTAAGAATTAGACATGGAAGACATGGACCAACGAACAATTAATAGCCATTATAGAAGGCGTCGTTGCAAGCGCACTCACCGCGCAAGGTTCGAAAAAAAAATATACAGGATGTTCAAAAACGCCTAGAGGGTTTAAATATCAGCACGCCAGAAATAGAAACATAAAGGGATGCCGAAATCAGAATGGGCATTATTTACAATGAGACCCTGGATATTATGAAGTCCCTTGCGGACTTCGCGAGTAAAAATGGGACGTACGTTTCATGGAGGAAAGCGGCGCACACCGCACATTAGGTGTTAGGAAAAATTTTAAGGTAGTTCTAAACATTACCAAGCTTTAGGAATAGGTCGAAATAAAATAAAAGGTTCAGCTGATATGGTACTCTCGTCGTTCGACACATCTTTAAGCTTTAAAGCTATAACGTCGTTCGACACATCTTTAAGCTTTAAAGCTATAACAGACAGACTAGATTTCACATACGCGGACAGGCGTCTGGTTAATTTTATTTTTATTTTAAACAAGAAAGGAAGGCTAACTTCCGGCGGAGCCGAAGTTGATATACCCCTGCAGTTAAAACCGGATATATTTTGAAAACATCGGATATAGTTGGCCGATCCTTATGAGAATATCATAATTAAACCAATTAATTACAATAAAAAATCTTAAAAAAAAGTCCCAAGCTTCTTTCTTCAAAAGTACCAAAGTTGATATTTCTACCGAATACCATTTCCGATCGTTCAGTTATATGGCAGCTATAGAATTTAGTCGGCCGATCCTTATGAAATTTGGTGGGTCGTATTATTATAAAAATAGCTCATATGTGAAATCTCTAACTCTTAAAACACTTAAGTTATACCACGTCCGATCAATCAGTTATATGGTAGTTATAGAATATGGTCGACCGATCCCGGTCGTTCCGACTTATGTTCTGCGTGCAAAGGAGAGAAGGGTATGTGAAAAGTTTCATTTCGATAGCTTTAAAACTGAGAGACTAGTTCGCTTAGAAACAGACAGACGGGCAGACGGACATGCTCATATAAACTCAGGAGGTGTTCATGATATGTATACTTTATAGGGTCGGAGATGTCTCCTTCACTGCGTTTCACACTTTTGGACAAAATTATAATACCCTCTGCAAGGGTAGAAAAACTGACTCTGCTGATAACAAGACGATCATGACCTACGACAATACCGTAGCTGCCCCACTGAACCAAAAACACAGAGCAGATGCGCTACGAGTATTCATTTAGGGAACAAGAAAATCGCTAAGTGAGGTTCTTTTTTTGGCAAGACCATCCTATCTTCCTTTCGCTTTAGAACTAGCACAGGAAGTTGAGGCTAAACACAAGCGATATATGTTCGCCCGGAGTTTTGCCGGTAGAATGGAGGAAAAACTCCAAAGGTCCCAACAAAGACAGCAGGAAAAGGAAAGAAATGCAGGAGCAGGCGTCAGATTCAACCCTGAGGGTAAAAACCCCCATTTCAATATAAGACAAAGACAGCCTGTCAGGTAGGATCCAGTCCAGCCAATGGACATCGGTAGCTCATTATCTCGCTTCAGGCAACCAACCCAAATTCAACAATGTGGTCCATTTGCTAGGCAAATCCAAAACAAACAGTGGCGACAAATCAGCCAAAAATTTAATCCAAGGCTAACAATAACAAGAGACTGACAGCTGAAAGACCCGGTAGTAGTAGCGCAAGGTACAAGGACTCCTATTCGTAGAAAAGGGAGATCGCAGGGAAAAAAATCAAACTTTTGATAGGGGGCTTCCAAAAATCATATCAAGCCTATGAAAAAGTTAAAAAACGTTATTTTCGTAAATAAACCATTTTCGGTAAAATCAATCCATGGCCACAACACCATTAAACAAAAAATGTACCATTCTCTTTTTTTAACTCAACTGCAATCATTTTTCTATATAAGGCCAACATGCGGGTTTCGCCCGAGGATTCAAATTTTTTTTAAAGAAATCGTAGAGTATTAATGCTATTTAAGGATGTAGTCTCATGTGTGAGGTTGAAAAAATCGATTTTTTTTTTCACATATTTCGATAGAATTGTTTATTAAGAATGTACTGTTAAAGTTTCAAATAAAAATATTAAATAATGACAGAGATACAGCCCATAATAGAGAGCGCGCCTACACCGAAAAGTATGAGTTTCTCGGTAGCGTCTAAACTATAAACGCGTTTTTCTCGGAACGACATTTTTGTGTGCGGCGCAGGTGATTCACAAAATTCTATGGTACCGATCTAGCTGAAATTTGGATATGTTGTTTTAAAAAGTAACACCTCTGTCCCGTACTAGAATCATTTATTTTTAATGATTAGTTTTTTTTTATCATTAATTTAAGGATGTAGTCTCATGTGTGAGGTTAAAAAAATTTATTTTATTTTTTCACATATTTCGAAAGTACTGTTTATTAAGAATGTACTGTTAAAGTTTCAAATAAAAATATCAAATAATGACAGAGATACAGCCTATAATCGAGAGCGCGCCTACACCGAAAAGTATGAGTTTCTCGGTAGCGTCTAAACTTTAAACGCGTTTTTCTCGGAACGACATTTTCGTGTGCGACGCAGGTGTTTCAAAAAAATCTATGGTACCGATCTAGCTGAAATTTGGATATGTTGTTCGAAAAAGTAACACCTCTGTCCCGTACTAGAATCATTTATTTTTAATGATTAGTTTTTTTTCAATCATTAATTTAAGATAAATTTTTTTTAATTTTTTGTTTTGTGAGTTCGCCATTTTGTTGTTTATTGATGAAAATATTTCATTCTAGTACGGGACAGAGCCATAAGCTTACAAAACAATAATCTACAGGCATGCTCCGGTTTTCACTTTCGGTTTTCGTTTTCGTTTTGGGACCAAAACCGAGATTTTCGTTTTTAGGTGCTCCGGTTATCACAAGTTTTTAGTTATCGTTTTGCTATCGAAACGTTTCATTTCTCATAACTTCTTGCTGCCGAAACAGGTGATTTGAGGTTTGGTCAGCAGCAAACAACGCGAAAAAATACCTTTTTTATATTCAGTTGCATCTTTTGTAGCCAAAAGAATTAAGGGGAAAAGCGAGAAAAACCAAGTTAAGGGAATGCCACCTTTTCAATGGATTTCATTTTCATTTCATTCCGGTGTTTTCACCAATTTTTTTATACACTTTTAGAACATAACTAATTAAATTAAATTAATTAATTTTTAAAAAACATATTTTACCCAATTTCAACAAATTTATCGCAGCGATAACTTATGGTGTCAGACTTATCGGTCGTTCACCAAAACGAAAATTGTTGTTGCCGTCGGCAAAATTTGATATCCAAATTTGAGGTGGGGTCAGAAATTACTCGTTTTTAAAAATAATTACAAGCCTAATTAATCTTCTAGAGGTCTTAAAAGAACGGCAATAAACCAATAAGTCAACTACTTTTTTTCCTTTTGCAAATAAGATCCGATTTAATATAGAAAAAGGCATTTAATTTTCATTTAGGCAAGACAAATTTTTTCGTTTTGGAATTCGGAAAAATCTTGTGAAAGTGAAAACGGGAGCACCAATTTTTTCGTTTTCGCTTTCAAAACGAAAACGAAAACCGAAAGTGAAAACCGGAGCATGCCTGCTATTCTAATTTTTTGTTTCGGATGACTCTAGCAGTCGAAATCACCTGCGCCAGGGACCTACCTTTTTTTAATGCATACTTTGGCATGCTATAAAGTGTATTAAACTACACAAGAATAAATTAAACAAAATATTTTCAAGTAGTTTATGATGCCTATAAAAACATATTTGAAAATTGAAACGATCGCATTATTTTTTATTACAAAAAAAATTTTTTGAAATAACCTCTAAAAAGTAGGCCGGAACATGAGACTACATCCTTAACCTTCTCTACCTAATATTTAACCTATTCAAAAATAGTTTTGATTTTTTATTACAGCCTTTATTCGTGATGGCATAGAATCTATCAAGTGTACGATGGTTTCCATAGTTATGTCGTTATACCAGACCTTCTCCACTGTCAAATCAAATTCTCTTATGGTTTTAATTATTTTAACTTTTAAAATATGCCAAAGATTTTCAATTGGGTTTAAGTAAATCAGGACTATTGCCGGCCAGTCTAATGTTGATATTCCATTCTCCTGCAAATAATTTGTTACTATTTATTAAATAACAAGAAAGGAGGCTAACTTCGGGCGGAGCCTTAAAACTGAATATATATCAAAAACATCTGATATAGTTGGTTGACCCTTATGAGAATGTCATAATATAACTCGACTGACTAAATATAGAAAATGTACGAAGTTCCCACTTTTTCTCTTCAAAAACGCGAAAATTGGGTCATTTTCCCTCGTTCAGTTATATGGCAGCTATAGGATATAGTCGGCCGTTCCGACTTATATACTGCGTGCAAAAGACTGAAGGGTGGTTGCAAAGTTTCAATTCGATAGCTTTAAAACTGAGGGTAGGGTATACGGGTATAAATATGGAATGTTATAAAGTATGAACTATTGCTGTAGCTTAAGGCCTGCAATTGCTATATTAAATTTAAATTGTGGGCAATATAAATAACGCATACATTTCTTAATACTAATAAAAATAATAAAATGCTGGTTCTGCACGATGATAAGGGTGTCTAGAAATTTTCTCAAACAAAACGTCCCTAGCAGTAAATCACACTTGCGAGAATCATTCAGTATCGGAAGGCTACTAAAATGGAACTACTACCATTCTACTAAATGGAGTGGTTACTCTCCGTTGCTATATAATTTTTTTTCGATGTTTTAACAAGAGTATAACAACATGTTTTTAACAATTTCAGTAAAACCACAGTATCTTTAATAAACGAAAAAAAGGCAAATCTTTCCTGTAAATTGGTGGCATCATGGACTGTACAGGTTGGCGACATGGATCAAACCTTGCATCTTTGGAAATACACGGGAGGATTTGAAAAAATTGACCAAGCCAAGGAAGATCTATGGAACGATCCTGAGTACCTAAAATTAATGCAAGAACGCTCAAAATTTTTACGGTCTCGTCATCTGCAGTATCTATTAGCTTTTAGTTACTGGCCGAAAATTGAAAATAGAAGCGGAAAGAATATATACGAAATGCGGTATGTAATAAATACAAATTTTTAAGTTACCCTTGTAAATCAATCATTTAGGTCATACCGATTAACCCCTGGTACAATGATCGAATGGGGAAATAACTGGGCGCGTGCTATTAACTATCGTAAGCACAACAACGAAGCTTTCGCCGGATTTTTCTCACAAATTGGAAGACTGTACAACGTTCATCATATCTGGTGTAAGTCCAATGAAATTCCATTCAATTCCAATTCCATTTATACTGTTCAAAACATATTTTTATAAACTACAACAAACTTTAAACACTTCTGCTTCATTGAAAAATTGGTACTGCAAAATTGTTCAAATTAACAACGTTGAAAATAAGTTGAGTAAGAGAGAATTCAAAGACGAGGAAAAACAAGAAAGACGGCTATAGTCTAGTTTCCCGACCTATTATACCCGGTGCTCATCTCTTTCATCTACAACTAAACTAACCTTTGTAGTCTAAACTTTAAAGATATGAGTTCTCAGCAACCAATTTTTGTTTCATACTTTGCGCTTGAGCAAAAAAACAACTGCAGCCAAAACAAATTCCTCCGTCAGTACTACCGATTCAGTGGGGGAGGCACGCTAAAGAGCCTATAAATACTCTAAAAATTATCCGATTATCCGTTCCGATCCGATATCCGATAATCCGATAATCCGATCCGAATGATTCGATTAGATTACTGTAGAATAGCCAATGGAACAGTTTGGCATACAAAAATTTTCCAAAAACAATAACGAACTGGCGCTATAACCAGATTTCTGTTTTGAGGGCGGGGTGGGGCGTGGCAAAATGTTGACACAAGCTTGATCTGCGAGGATATCAAACGATTCCAAGTTTCAAATTTGATAGTTCTATCTCTTAAAGTCTGCGATATATCCACGCGTTAAAAAATTTTGCCGGCTTGTATGGGAAATTTTATATACATACATACATAACTTCTGACAAAAGGTCGGCCAATTTGGATGAAATTTGATTGTAAGACATATATTAACTTAAGAAATAGTTAAGCATTAAAAGTTTTTTAAAAAGCCTTCCTGTACCGGCGCTACAGAAATTCTCAATTTATGGGGCAGTGACAAAATTTTGAAACCAACTTGATATATAGTACTCGGCTATATCGACTTCGCTGTTGATGCTGATCAAGAAAATATATACTTTATGGAGATGATTTCTTCTCTATGTTACATTCATTCACAAGACTACAAAATACCCTTGTAGTCTACGAGTACCGGGTATAAAAAGAGGCTGGAATATAAATATGTATAAAAAAAGTGCAAGCAATTTTTGCTCTAAAAGCAAAAACACTTTCATTGTTTTTTTTTTTCTTAAAAGTGTTTTAAGACAGACTGTTTATGTACAAAGTATGACACTTTGAAGGTAACAAATTAACATTTTCTGTTAAATCCCAATATTCAAAATTTTTAATTACCCGTCGTAAACCTCATTTATGGTTGGAAGTGCATATCTCTGAGCCGAAAATATAATTTTTTTAATAAAAGTAATACCACAAAGTAATTCTTTTGTCGGACACTTATTCGAAGTGTTACAGAAAGACCGATTTTTCTGTTAATAACATCAGTAGAATCAAAACAGTAAGAAATCTAAAAAAATCGTTATACTTTGCACACATCTATTTTATAGCTGCCACATTATGGTATTATAGATAGGCTTAGGTGTTTTTAAAGTTTAAGGGTTTCACTAGGATTTTTTTCCTAGAAATATGAGTTTCATTTTTGGTCAACTGATCCGACCTACCAAACTTTTTAAGGAACGATCGGCTATACCTATAGAATATCCCATATAACTGGACGGCCGGATAAAACACATGTTGGGACATCTTTTTTAAATTTGTAAAAAATTTTTAATTTTGCTTAGTTTAGTTGAACATGCTAGCAATAAAAGCATTGAAAAGAATTTAAAAGGGATCATTTCAATATGTGACAAAGTGTTTTTTGGAAAAATAAAGGGTTCCCAAGTTAGCTTTTCTTTTATGTTAAATATCATTTAAATGATAAAAACATTTTAATTTAAACGATATATACGTGAAAACAACTGATAAAAAATAAAAAAAACCTCTTGACGCGTTAAAATACCCGTGACGAACTCACATATTGCGCCCAAAATATCTGATATAAATTTGATGAGTGATGAAAAAATTCTGTAAAGGTAGACAAAATTATACATTTTTAAATATATTTATTCGGCACGCAATAAAAATAAAAATATATTACCTAAATGTACATAATCGTGCCACGTAGTAATCTTAAAAACTAGGCCATCTTCATTGTTGAATGACAAAATTATAGAAATATAATATGTATTTCATTGATCCATAAATCATTTATTTTTGACAAAAAAATAAATTTTGGGTCCACTAAAATCCAATCAAATCCAATGCAATGGATGCAGTGCTATGTTTGCACTATAATTACACAGTGCAACAGTGATTTGGAACTTTTAAAAAGACATAAATAGTAGGAATTGTTTATCAGGTCGAATATAGCACAAAATCGTATTTGAAAAAAGTCGTATTGTTACACCAAAATCAAAATCTTGATTTATTTAGAAAAACCCCTTTTCAGGACTTTCTTTCGGTAACTGTGTGTTAAAGAAAGAAATAAGCGCAATGGAAGAGTACACCATTGCTCCGGAACGCTAGAAAGATTGCACTGAATTGTTTTCGAAAAGCGTTATAACTTCAACAATTTTCATAATTTCTATAATAATTTATATTTCTAAGATCTATTTTTTTTTTCAAAAGCTATTAAACTATTGAAAAAAGATTTTGTGATATATTCGACCTGATACAAATTTCCTACTATGTCACTTTAAAAGTATATTTATCCAAAATTATAGGTGATTATATGTGTATAATAGCCCAAAAAATGTATAAGCCCCATCTAGCGATAAGAAACTAACTTTAAACATGAAAGTGTATGTTTTAGTTCCGAATAATATGGGCCACTAACCATACAATACAATGACTAGTCATTTCATAGAACGAAAATAAACAACAATTTCTTTCGACGGGTCCTGGCCAGCCCTTATTACTTTTCTTACGCTCATTCTTAGGTTCTCTACGTATTTTTATGCCCTTGCAGAGGGCATTATAATTTTGTCCAAAAGTGTGCAACGCAGTGAAGGAGACATTTCCGACCCTATAAAGTATATATATTCTTGATCAGGATCAGGATCACCTCTTGAGTTGATATGAGCATGTCCGTCTGTCTGTTTCTACGCAAACTAGTCTCTCAGTTTTAAAGCTATCGACTTGAAACTTTCCACACACCCTTCTTTCCTTTGCACGCAGTATACTAGTGTAGATATTTCTTCTTATTAAATGATGTTAAGCGCTACAACCTTTTAAATGGAAAGCCGTTGTGGCGACAAAAAAAAAAAATACAGAAACGTATCCTATAGTCGTTTTTAGACTTTGATTTTTAGAAAATCTTTTAAAGTATGGTTTGACATAATTGATTCCTGCGTTTAGAATGGATACGATATGTTTATCCTGTAATCGGGGTATTCTTTAAATACCGTGCACGTTTTACGCTAAAATGTTCCTTAAATGAATTGTGTAACTAAAATATTTAGTACATGCATTGCAAGTACTTTCTCATCACGTTTATATCTACATGCGGGGTGTTTCTATAAGGTTAAAAATATGACGTTTGTGTAAGATGTTTAACTTTAAATCAGTGGTCGGCACCACAATACATTGATATGATTTTACCGCATTAGTGTTAGTAACGAATAGCATAAAGTAGGCTTTGAGCATGACGTTTCACACATTTATACTGTATGTGTGTGGCAGAGCTCGGGCAGTGAAATTTCCTATGCCCCCGAGATAGGGCCGTGCCGACCTCTGCTTTAAATTACATTTGTTTTGTATTTTTTTAGTCTTTTACTTAACCAAAATATTCCATTTTTATCTAAAAAAGGGATGAGACCTAGGAACTGTTAATTTCAATTTCATTATTATATTATTATTCATTATTTCATTAATTTTGGTAAAAAATGTGCAACGCAGTGAAGGAGGCATCTCCGACCCTATAAATTATATATATTCTTGATCAGGATCACCTCTTAAGTTAATATAAGCATGTCCGTCTGTCTGTTTCTACGCAAACTAGTCTCTCAGTTTTAAAGCTATGGGCTTTAAACTTTGCACACACCCTTCGTTTCTTTGCACGCAGTATATAAGCTGGAACGGCCAAAATCGGCCGACTATATCCTATAGTTGCCAAGTAACTGATTGATCGGAAATGCTGTAACTTTGGTGTTTTTAGAGCAGAGGTCGGCACGGCCCTATCTCGGGGGCATAGGAAATTTCTCTGCCCGAGCTCTGCCACACACACACAGTATAAATGTGTGAAACGTCATGCTCAAAGCCTACTTTCTGCTATTCGTTACTAACACTAATGCGGTAAAATCATATCAATGTATTGGGGTGCCGACCACTGTTTTAGAGTTAGAGAGTTCAGATTGTTATTTTTGGCAAAATAATACTTAGGTATTTTTGAAGATAAATGCTTGGGACTTTTTTTTATTTTAGTTAATTAGTTTTATTATGATGTAATCATAAGGATCGGCCAACTATATCCGATATTTGCGATATATATCTGGTTTTAACTGCAAGGGTATATAAACTTCGGCTCCGCCCGAAGTTAGCTTTCCTTTCTTGTTTTTATTTGTAAGTGTTCGATTCGGATTTCTAATGGTTCGAGTTTGAACCATTGAGTGTGTGTATATAAATGTGGTTTTTATATTTATTAGTTTTTATACCATTGCAGAAGGTATTCTTATTTCGTCCAAAAGTGTGCAAAGCAGTGAAGGATCTCCGACCCTATAAAGTATATATAATTGTATATCTTCATCAAAATAGTTTGAAAAAATATATTTTTATTTGAGTTCCGGTTTTGATACAGTGTGATTCTTTCAAATTGCTTAGAATTTCAGAACAACTGCTTAGGATGTTAGAATTTTATAACTAACTTATCTTTAGCGCTGTAGCTTTTTGGGGATCAAAGCTCGAAAGAAGCTTTTCCCTCTGAGAGGCTTTGTTTTCTGAAGAGAATAGATTGAGTCGGAACATTTTACTTGAGGTGTCAGTTGACATGGAAGGCTTTGGGTCTCAATTAATCGAGGTGACAAGAAAATGTGAAGTGGGTTCCCATTTAAGAATGTTTTGATCTGTTTAGTTTTAATTCACTTAAAAGGAGTGAGAAAGATTTGAGTCGGGATTTCTGTTTACCCAAATATTGTTTTGGTTTTCAATCTGAAGTGACTCTTAGAAATTGGAAATCTGAAATGAGGCTGTCTTCAGCCGAATTGGAATAATTAAATGCTTATGTTTTTACAAAAATTGGAATGAGGCTATTTGCAGCTGCGTTACGAATTTTAATACAAAAGGCTTCAGCTTCGGTTTACAAAATTTACTGATATACACTTAAAGAAATTTTGTTGATATGTTACTATATATATAAATTACGATTTTTTAAGAACATTTACATCAATATGGCAAAGCAAATTCCAATTATGGCTGCACAGAACATTTTCCAAGGCGCCTTTTTTTAAGGTTTCATGGTCGGAAACCTACTATTCTTAATTTTTAATCTAAAACAAAAATTTAAGTTTGCTTAGTTTCTTTACATGACGTGCTCAAACTTTTTACTCAAAAACTAACACCTAAAAATTATTGATATTAAAAAAGTTACCACTATAATACGAAAAGTACTACGCATATTGGAAGATAAAGTATATTGAATATTCTGAACAAATTTCTGATCGATCGGTTAAGATTTGCTCGAGTTATGCCCTCCCAAAAAAAGTGGTTTAAAAAAAAAAACGCGTTTAAACTTTAAAGAACTGTACGATAGACTTAGCATCTTTTTAGAAAAAAAATTTATTTTCAAAATGTTTTCAATACAAATATGTATTTTCCCATTTAACACTCTGAGCTTTCCCAAAACAACAAATACCATATCTTGTAGCGTAATCAAAACTTGGACTTAAGGATGTAGTCTCATGTTCCGGCCTACTTTTTAGAGGTTATTTCAAAAAAATTTTTTTGTAATAAAAAATAATGCGATCGTTTCAATTTTCAAATATGTTTTTATAGGCATCATAAACTATTTGAAAATATTTTTTTTAATTTATTCTTGTGTAGTTTAATACACTTTATAGCATGCCAAAGTATGCATAAAAATAAAGGGAGGTCCCTGGCGCAGGTGATTTCGACTGCTAGAGTCATCCGAAACAAAAAATTAGAATAGATTATTGTTTTGTAAGCTTATGGCTCTGTCCCGTACTAGAATGAAATATTTTCATCAATAAACAACAAAATGGCGAACTCACAAAACAAAAAATTAAAAAAAATTTATCTTAAATTAATGATAAAAAAAAACTAATCATTAAAAATAAATGATTCTAGTACGGGACAGAGGTGTTACTTTTTCGAACAACATATCCAAATTTCAGCTAGATCGGTACCATAGAATTTTTTGAAACACCTGCGTCGCACACGAAAATGTCGTTCCGAGAAAAACGCGTTTAAAGTTTAGACGCTACCGAGAAACTCATACTTTTCGGTGTAGGCGCGCTCTCGATAATGGGCTGTATCTCTGTCATTATTTGATATTTTTATTTGAAACTTTAACAGTACATTCTTAATAAACAGTACTTTCGAAATATGTGACAAAAAAAAAATCGATTTTTTCAACCTCACACATGAGACTACATCCTTAATAAGCATTATAATGAGCGTTCTGTTCTATTGGAACAGAACATTACATATGGTATTACATAAAAATGGCCTACATGGCCTGATTAGCAAGCCTTTAACACCCTTATCAGAGCCCCACTTAATTCAGAGCCTAGGCGCAAAGAGTTGAAATCAAAAACAGCCTGATCAATCAGCTTATTTAATAGATAATTGGCCTTGTAATATTTGATCCGAAAGGGGACAAAGGTACGAAGATCCCTTAGAGGAACATTACAATTAATAAGACCCAGGAAAAAGGGGCAATCAATGTTGTCAGCGACTATATTATTGACAAAAGTCAAAGCTCGCAGTGTACGACGATCCTTTAGCGCAGGGGTGGGCAAGCCTATGGCTCCTCGGGCTCTCAAGGCTCCCCCCGTTATTCGTAATTTTTGGCGCCAGCAAATCGGGCCAGACGATCGAGTCGCGCGGTCAGTGAGCCGTGAAGATTTACAAAAACAATGCTACACAAATCTTGAAGCAGGTAGCGGGCCCGACTCCGCGGTCCCGAGTTTGCAACAACAATTATTAAGGGTCCGTTTGCGCACAACGCGACGACAACCATCGCGAGGGTGGTGGTTGTTGTTGTAATTTGTTGTTTGGCCGAGCTGCGGCTCCGACCGTTAGATTTCGTGCCCACCACTGCTTTAACGTATAAAAATTGAGATGGAATCATGAAACCTTAAAGGCAGAAGAGAAAATTTGAAAATGTTTTCCTTTAGCTGTCTATTTTAGTGGACCGAAATTTACATGCCGGGTTCCAAATGATTGAGACTTATTCCAGCCTTGACCAAAAAAATGCATCGAAGACGCTGAAGCTCGAGTGTGAAATTATGAGGAAACTTTGCATGAGGAAACTTTGGACATATCCTCCTGCAAAAAGTAACAAGTAGGGTCAGCCGCATACACTAAGAAGTAGGCATGATGAAAGCATGAAGAGATGTCAATAATGAAGATAATAAATAGGAGAGGTCGCAGAGTGCAGCCTTGTGGACGACTAGAGGAAGCGACAAAGGGACATGAGATAGCGTCTCGAATAGGAACGTGTCATGGTGGGTCTGGCAGATAAGACTCGAACCAAATTAATAAGCACGAATGAATACTTAATTTATATAACTTGGCAGGAAGGGCAGCATGAAAAACTTTGTCAAAGGCTTTGGAGAAGTCAGTGTAAATGACATCAACCTTAAATCGGGTTTTAAAGGCTTCAATGCAGTGCTTAGAAAAGACCGTTTAATTATTTTACGGCTAAGATTAGCGACGTTGCAAATTTGAGCTATAGGTCGATAGTTGGTTACATCAGACTTACTGCCACCTTTGTGAATAGGCGTGATTGAAGTAATCTTCCACCGATAGGGGAATCTTCCAGTTGAGAGCGACAAGGAGAACAGCAGTTTAAGGGGAGTAAAAAGGGAAGCAATACTCTTCTTAAGAAAGAACGGGCATCCATCCAAACCAGGTGTGTGTGATTCGGTTAAATGTGCTTCTTATATTGAGAAAAGGCTCAATGCACAGAATAGTTTCATCATGACTCCAAGGAACCTTCGGCTCCAAGTTAGAGTCAAAGTATTTTGCAAAAAGTTCCGAAACACCCTGATCCGAGTCGGCTATTAAATTACCATAAAATATGGAGGAAGGTATGTCCGATGTTGACTTTTTGCCATTAAAAAACCGCCAAAAAGGTTCAGGATTGGATCGGAAGTTGCTTCGAAGTTGGATATATACTGGTTGTAAGGAAATTTTTTAAGAAATTCAAATTCCCGTTTAATTGCCGGTACAGTTCCTTTCCTCGAGGTTCCCCTGTCTTTATAAATTGTTTGTAATTCGTTTCCTTTCCATTCCTTAAGTTTTTTAAACATTTGAATCCTGGTATACAACCAGGATAGCCTATAGGATCATTCGGGGCATTAGTGTCAATAATATTAAAAAGGGCACCCAAAAATATAGTACGACAATCATCAATCGAGCCATCGGAAAAAAGGGCAGCAATCAAAAGCGGCAATAGAGGCATTTATAAGTAGCAAGTTAGAATCATTCAGATGATAGGACGGGTGAAGTATAAATTATAAAATTATAAATTTAATATAATTATAAAAGTATAGATTATAAATTATGAAGTATAAATAAATAAATTACTAACGGCTTGTCACATAGACATAATGGTACATTGCATAATTCTACTTTAGTATTAATCACGTTGTTTAAAAATATAGGATCAAGAATTTTAGATAAATCATTAAAAATACTATTTACTTAAGAGAGGCCCAGACCAAAAATATGATATAAAACTACAATTTCATGATATTGGTGAACGTTCCTAGGTATCATCACTAACCCTAATCACTAGTCACACATCACTAATAAACTACCCATTTCATACAACGAAAATGGACGCAAAAATTTCTAGCGACAGGCCTCAGCAAGCCCCAGAACGAGATCTTACTCTCTTTCTTACGCTTATATTTCGTTAATTTTACGCTCATATTCTCCTTGAATGCTTCCTTGTTTTTTAGTCTCTGAAAGGAGCGCGATGAAGGTTGGTCTGCGGTCTTGAAGCCAGCGCACACAAATTTTGGCTTACTTTTTAGGCTTTTACTAATGATTTTTTAGGCCAAAATTGTGCAACGCAGTGAAGGAGACATCTCCGACCCTATAAAGTATATATATTCTTGATCAGGATCACCTCCTGAGTTGATATGAGCATGTCCGTCTGTCTGTTTGGTTCTACGCAAACTAGTCTCTCAGTTTTAAAGCTATCGTCTTTAGCTATCCTAATTTCATTAGGATCGGCCGACTATATCCTATAGCTGCCATATAACTGAACGATCGGAAATGGTATTTGGTAGATATATCAACTTTCGTATTTTTGAAGATAGAAACTTAGGACTTTTTTTTTTAGATTTTTTATTGCAATTTTATTCATAATAAAATGATGTAATCATAAGGATCGGCTAACTATATCCGATGTTTACGATATATATCCGGTTTTAACTGCAAGGGTATATCAACTTCGGCTCCGTCCGAAGTTAGCTTTCCATTCTTGTTTCTAACTCTTTTATTTTTATTATTTGTGTAGGGATATAACGATGTCCCTGGAGTAAAACACCAACACTTTGCTTATTTTAATTTCTTTATTTGTTCTGACTAGATCCGCTTCGGATCGCTGCTGGTGTTCGACTAACTCCGCTCTCAACTCGCGATCAGCATCAACCCTGATCACTCGCTGAAAGCGCAATGAGAGCGATGAGACCAAAGAGAGAGAGAGAGAGCCAGAACCGACAACAAGCAACGACACCGACTGCTACAATTCGGCTGTCCTGACATTTAAAGATCCCCTGATCTTGTGATATTTACAATTGTTTCTTACATCTATTTGACTTATTTGCTTATTCTATTACTTAATTATTGAGTTTTTGAGTTAAATATTTGAGTTTCATTTGCGTTTACCAATCCAATGTTTAATGTTCTGATTACTCCAAACACCTTGATATGGAATACGTGACAATTGAAAACTTTCAACATCTTTAATTAAATACCTATCATTTCCTAAAACGTTGTCTATTACGAATGGACCCTTATGTTTGGGTATTAACTTTCTTGAAACGCCGACACTACAATCAAAATGCTTAACCACGATATAATCACCTACCTTGTATTCTCAACTCGCTTTTTCTGTCTCGTTGTAATTTCTTTCATTGTCTTTCTGCAACTTTGTTTGACACTCTGTTCCTTTTTTCCTAATTTCGTCTAAATTCCTAACATTATCAGTATTATCTAATTCTTCTAACTTTTGCCTTAATTCATCTATAATTTTTCCTTTTAGTGCGATTCCAAATAACATTTTGCTCGGCATTTGCGCAATGCTTCTCTGTTTTGTATTGTTTAACGAAAACTCAACATCTTCAATACCTGTGTCCCAATGCAATCCCTTTCCTGAGTCTGCCAATTTCGCTATCATCGGTCCTATTATTCGATTAATTCTTTCCACCTGACCATTAGCTTGAGGTGACCCTGTTGCTGTTTTTACGTGCTTAACATTATATTCTTCGAGAAATTTCTGATCAGATGTAAAACCTGATCAAATCCTCAGATGTAAAACAACTGCTCCTATCCGAGACGATACAAGTCGGTCTACTATACGATCTAAAACAATCTTTTATTGCTATAATAACTTCCTTTGTGTTTGTTGTTTTTGTTGCATATAACCTAACATATTTTGTAAACCCGTCTATGACGACAAAAAGATGTTTATTTGACCTTCCCTTATCCACTGGCCCGTAGTGATCAGTATGTATGATCTCAAATGGTACATTCCCTTTTGGAATGCTGTGTAATAATCCTTCTCCTTTTCCTGACTTTGGTGAAAACGCCACACACCTCAAACAATTATCAATATGTCTAACAACTTTCTCTTTCATATTTGCAAACCAATACGTCCTAACAATTGCATCCATAACCTTATCCCTACCTACGTGACCTAACTCATTGTGATATTTATACAGTATCTTGTCTTCCATTTCTTCTGGAACATAAAACAACAATGATGGAACATCATTTGCTTTCCTATAAATTACTCCATTTCTCATCTCAAACATTTTGTCATCTTCTTTTTCTAACCTAATTCTAATTTTCTTTAACTTTTCATCTTTCGCTTGACATATAACTAAATTGTCTTCAAAACTCACCGTTTCTACTACACATATGTTAGTATTCCTACTTAAAGCATCTACATGTTGCATAAGCTTTCCTGTCTTATGAACTAACTCTAAATCATACTCGAGTAACTCCAACGTCCACCTCGCAATACGAGGGTTAAGTTCTATTCTGTTTAACGTCAACGTCAATGAATTACAATCAGTAACAATTCTAAACCGCATACCTTGCACATAAATTCGGAACCTTCGTAGAGCATAAATAATGGCTAACGTTTCAAGTTCAAAGCTATGATATTTTGCTTCATCTTTCGTTGTAGCTTTCGAAAAATAAAATATAGGATGCAACTTCTTATCTTCTTTCCTCTGTAATAGTACTGCACCAAAACTATGTGCACTTGCGTCTGTATGTAGTTCTACCTCATCCTTATAATAATATAAACCTAGTACCGGTGCTTCTATGAGCTTCTTTTTTAGCATTTAAAAACAATCTAACTCTTTTTCTTCAAATACGAATTCGCAATCTTTTTTCAACAAATCATATAATGGTTTTGCAATCGTCGAAAAATCGTTTATGAATCTTCTTAAGGGGAGGGTAAGGTCAAATCATGCGAAAAAAGGCATGTTTTTGTGATTTTTTTTCCTGACGACACAGTTAAAATTTATTTATTCAACCAACGGTATATTAAGGGGTTATATACCTTTTATTTCTTAAAAAAAACGAAAAATTTTTTTTTGCTGAATCCTGTAGTATATCCCCTAGAGAATATTTTCCCAAATTTTCATAGAGATCCGAATAATATATCGATAGGAAAACAGCGTTTTGAGGCACGGTTCGTCACGGCTGCGGACAGCGTCAAGCAACTTTGAATGCGATTATCTCAAAGTCGTGTTTTTTCAAAAGTGCCTTTGCTGTGACCACGATTGCACAAGAACTATTTGATAGATCTTCTTTAATTTTTTTTTTAAATTATTCGTAATGATTGTGCCGAGTTCGTGAACGATTCAGTTTTTTTGCGCCCATTTTGATTTCGCAGATAAAAATTTTTTAATAAAATTTTTAGAACTCAAAAAATCAACTTTTTGGAAAAATGTTTACTGTATGCAGAAAAAACCAAATATTCTTAAAAAATAATCGTTCACGAACTGGAAATAATACTGTACTAATAAAAAATTTTTGGTTTTTTGATTTCGGTTGACCTGCTGGACTTCTATCGTGGTCACCGCAAGCCGCTATAAAAAAAAAGGTTTCCGAGATAATTGCCATAACTTTGTAAATTGTTTATATTTTTTTAAGAACAAACTCTTGTTGTTTCGATAAAAACATGTACTATCAATAAAAAATAACTTCAGTGTCATAAAATAATTTCTACACACCTGAAAAAAAAAAATCCAAAGTTTCCTCAATTTTTTTGCTCAAAAAGGTATATAACCCCTTAAAGTATGACATTAGAAGAATGTTTAATAAAATTTTTACAAAAAAATATTTAAAAATATGGCAATGGTAGCAATTGTCCGGACGTGTCGCCAAAAAAATTGAATTGCGGTGCCCCTCATAACTCGGTGCTGGATCATTTGTAATCAAAAAATGAAAATTCATTCGTTAGATAATAGTTCGCCCCAGGTAACGCTGTAAAGGTTTTTTGAAAATTGCAATTTTTTAATTTTTTCGAAGACTTTGAAGTGAAAAACTCAATTTTTTGGGAAAAAATCGGTTAATTTGTCATTGCGAAATCAAAACTATGAACAAAAAAAAAAAAAACTCGACAGCGTTTCCTCGTAAAATATGTACAGAAATAGTGTTTAAAATTTCAAAAGGATCGGTGCAGTAGTTTTGAAGTTATGAGGGGCACCGACTTTGAAAACGTGAGTTGTGGGAAAAACGCTTTAAAGTTTTAAACACAAAAAAATCCAGTGTAAAACGTTAATAAGCAACTTCGTCAATAACTAATAACTTCGTCAATTTTGCTTTAATTGACTTTAATTTTGACACAATATTCTTCAGATATTATGCATTCAATTTAAAAAAAAAAAAAAAATGGAAAAAAAAAAAAATTTAATACCTTACCCTCCCCTTAAATATGAACACAATCCTAAAAAGCTTCTAACTCCATGCACTTTATTGGGGACTGGAAAATCTCTGATGGCTTCAATTCCTTCAATTCCTGGCTTTATCGTTTGCTTGTATTCCTTTGCTCGACACCAAAAACCCTAAGTACTGAACACTCGCTTGTAAAAACTCGCATTTATCCATTCTTAGTTCTAATATGTTCCTTGCTAATCTTTCGAAAACTTCTTTAAGTACACTCAAATGCTCTTCAATTTCTTTACTTGCGATCATAATATCGTCCATGTATATAACCACTTTTCCTTCTCTTATCATGTCTGCAAAAATCTTATTGATAAATCTTTGAAACACCGCCGGTCGCACCGCCTCTTTTAAGTACTCGTCTAATATGCTCTGTAACTTTTCTCTCTCTTTATAAGCTAACCGTCTCGTAGAACTGCTAAAAGGTTTCAAGTCATCCAACCTCAGCTTTATTTCACACTTAACCTCTGGTTCCTTTGGTCTTTGTTTATTAACATAAAAATTTTCTATAATTTTAATAAATTGCTGTCTAACCTTACTCCACTTGTTCACCAATTTTGTATTGTACAGATTCATCTTCAATATTAATATTCATCAGTTCCTTTTCCACTACATTTATGTCAAATTTCGTTGCTTCTTGTAACCTAACTGCATTTCTAATCCTTTGTTTATTACTAACTATTACTTATTTTACCTCTTTGCTTATTATCCGATTTTCATCATTAACCTTACTAACATCACTAATTCTTCTCTGTTCACCATCAACATCACTAACTATTTGCTCTTTATCACTTACATTATAACTGTCTTTAACATTTTCTAAATTTTCTACCGTAACCATCTTCAAGGTGTCAAGGTTCAGATTTAAATCACATGCTTCCATAAAATCCCTTTCCAGAACTACATCATGACTCATAGATTTGTTTTATCACAATAACTTAATCAAAACGTACTTTATAACGTTTTTTCTTTATATAACATAATATTCTTCCATAAGTTTCTAAAAAATTTTCATTTATTATCCATGATATGAACTTAAAACTGGCATTTTACAAACATTTTTGGGTACTTTAGAAATTTTAATAAACGAAATTGGGCTCCCTGTATCTATGAGGCATTCTGTAATTAACCTGGTATTAGTGTTATTCTTAAAGTTAATTTCAAAATACCTTACATAATTGTTCTTGACCTCGCTCTTAATTTTGTTTTTCAGGCACTTCGCCACAAAATGTCCCATTTCGCCACATGCATAGCACGATCCTTTCTCTCGTCTTGGCTTCCTGCACTCCTTCGCCCAATGTCCTTTGGCATTGCAATTATAGCAACGCTGCTGTTCGCTGCTGCCTCCTTTTTTGGCAAACTCACCTTCGCAAATGCACGTTTGATACGTGCAACATTTTCGAAGCACTGAATATGTGCCTGATTACGCATCCCTTGATTCGGAATTCCTTCAATGATGCGACTTATCATCTCTTCTGCATCTATGTTTATTCTCTGACCAAGCATCACTTTATCGTCCACGTAACTTCCAAAACTTTCACCGGAACTCCATTTCCGGTTCTCGAATTGACGCCTTGCCTCTAACTTCGAAACTTTATCCGAAAACATTGAAATTAGTTCCGCGGTTAGCTCCTCCAGCGGTAGCATGATGCGGTCAGGGTTCGCATGTAGCCACACGTTTGCTTTTCCTTTTATTTTACTTATCATCAGCATTTTAATGTACTTTCCACTAACTCCATAAATGCTTGCAATATTGTTCATTTGCGTAATCCATTTTCGTGCGCAAGTTTCGCCCGAAAAATCACTCACAACTTGTGTTGCCATGCCCAACGCAATGTCGATGCTTGGGTTGTGAAATTCCAAAAACTCCGACTTTGCAACGTTGCCTTTTTTCACCTCTTCAGTGGCGCCTTCTTTTGCGCCGCTGCTGCCGGGTTCATTCCTGTCATAGCGTGCATGATATTCATCTTTGTCTTCTCCCTCGCCGCCGTCATTGTTGTGGTTTTCGTCGCCGTCGTGGTCGTTGTTTCTGCCGCCGTCGCTGTTGTTGTTTTCGCCGCCGTCTTTGCTGCTGCTTTCGTCTCCATCTTTGCTGTTCCTTTTGCCTCCGTCTTTTCCGCTTCGATCGCCGCCAACTTTGCTTTCATTTTTATCGCCATCTTTTCCTTTAGTTCCACCTCCGTGTTTGTCGTTTCCTTCGCCTCTGGCTTTTTCGTTTCCTTCGACTCCAGCTTTGTCGTTGTTTTTGCCTCCGTCTTCGTCGCCATTATCGTTGGCATCTTCGTAGCTTTCTGATTCCAAATCCTCTTCATATTCGTGTTCATCGTTGTTTCCATCGCCGTCTTCGTCTTGATTCCTAATTGATTCCAGATAATTATGCGCTTCCGTTGACATTTTATCCAAATGCAATATTAATTCGCGCATCGTTCCCGTTGTTGGTAACCGTAACACACTTAACCACCTTTTTAATTGCGCAATTGATGCGTTGCTAACGTTCATTTTCGTTTTACTTAATTGTCTTTAATTGTATTTTTGGCACGATATCGGCCCACTTCTGATTTTGTAGGGATATAACGATGTCCCTGGTGTAAAACACCAAAACTTTGCTTATTCGAATTTCTAATTTCTTTATTCGTTCTGACTAGATCCGCTTCGGATCGCTGCTGGTGTTCGACTGACTCCGCTCTCAATTCGCGATTAGCATCAACCCTCATTACTCGCTGAAAGCGCAATGAGAGCGATGAGAGCACAAGAGAGAGAGAGCCAGAACCGACAACGACACCGACTTACACTAACAACAGTTTACAGTTATGCAATAGTTATTATAGCTAATATATATACTTTTTTAGTTTTTTTGCAGTCAGCGTTTACTTTATGGAGTAAATTTGTTTCAAATCGATGAAATTAATATAAATGGTAATTCAAAACATGTTCTTTTAAATGTCATTTTGTTTTATTTGGAAATAAAACGTATACTTCAATACTCGATGGAAAACCAAAAATGTAGGCAAACAAAAAAAAAAATTTTTTTTTAGTTTTCCTAGGTAACAAAAATTTTTAAAAATTATTTCTTAATAGCTTAGTATTTAACGAATTAAAAAACAATTTTGTTTTGGTTCTTTAGTATTTAGTTGGTCTTCCTTGAGTTTTTAATATGGCCTTTATCTTGATGGCATAAAATCTACCAAGTGTTCGTTAGTTTTCTTAATTATGTCTTTATAACAGACACTTTCCACTGTTAAATTAAATTCTTATTTTTTTGGATTTGTTTTTATGTAGTTTAACTTTTAAAATAGGACAATGATATTGAATCGAATAGAAATCAGGGCTACTGCCTGGCCAGTCTAATGTTGATATTCGATTTTTCTGCAAATAAGTTATTACCTAAATTAAAAAAAAAAAAAACTAGAAATTTAAAACTTTTATTATTGTTTAAACAAATTCTTAAAGAATTCAAAAAAAATATATATCCTTTTTTTTGCACGATAGCAAGGACCTGAGTGGTCCTGAAAGATTATGTTTGGGGCATGAGAAAGATGCTCCTTCATTGAGGGTAGTAGGTGACGATTCAGAACACCTTGGAACATTTCAGCTTTTTTTTCACAGTTCCATCAATTAATGCCAGATCACCAACGCCATAGTAAGAAAAGCATCCCCGGACCAATCGGCATGCTCCTTGCCTGACCTTTCGCCGTAAGCAATTATTTTTGAAGCGATTGTTCGCGTTTGGGGAGCACCTAGCTCATACTATTGTAGGACAAATGGATTATTTTAGTGTCGTTACAAAAAAGACGTTTCGCCAATCATGTACAGTCCAAGATTCGTGCATTTTGACCCACTGTAGCCTTTTCTGGAGCATTTTTGCGGTCAAGACTGGGTTTTTCGCCGTTCGCCGGCCATGAAGTCCTGCCTCCTCAATGTTCCTTCGAACGGTTCGAGTGCTTATTTCGACTTCTTTCACCTGGAAAAACGTACTTCTTACATGTTTTGCTGATTTGAAACGATCAGTAATGCTTAATCGTGAAAGGATTCGATCCTTGTGGTAGTTGGCCTTCTTTTTCTTTCCTGATCCTGGCAAATGCTTTAGAGTTCTGGTTTTCTCAAAATTTTGTAGGAAATCCTCGAAAGAAGACTTGATAAATCCAACGTTACCGCTTATTCCTCGGAAGCTTAAGATTTTCGATTGTAAAGCCAATATGGACCCTTGAAAATTTTCAGTCATTTTCGATATATTTAAAAAAATTTTTTTTACCATACCATTTTTACCATTTTTTTTTTCGACTTCTCTCTCTTTCTTTCAAGCGAACGGTCGTGTTTTTTTTGTGCGCACTGCGTTTATGACAAATATTGGTAAACCGGTGTTTACATACTTTACTTGAATTAATTCTTGTGAATCTTAACAATCTTAAAGCCTAAACCGTATCGCTTCGCGAGTGCTGTGGTATATTTGGAGTCGAATTAAGGGGTCACGCCACCCTGAAATTTTCAAAAAATCGATTTTTTTTTTAGTTAATTTAAAAGACTATATTCTTACGCGTATTTTAAGACGTCCCCGAAGACAATATCTTGATAATTATGGAAGTTATGTTTATTTGAAGTCGGCACGGCAGGAGGGCACCTAAGACACTTCTTTTTCTTCTTTTGCGTTTTTCTCGAAACCACTTTTTTCAAGACGGTGGGCATGATAACTCAAAAACTGTTCAACCGATTGACTTGAAATTTGAAACACATCTTCTTACATAGATTTTTCACAGAAGGACGTAGGATTTTTTCGATCCAATGGATAGAAATTTTTTTATGCAATTTTTAGTACGAAATTTTTTGCCTAAAACATTGAGTCAAGTTTTGAAGTGCTCTCATTTGCGTAATTTTTCTTTTTTCCTAAAACGGCTACGTCACTCTGTTCCAAATTTATCACTTTTTACAAAAAAATTTTGTTTACTTTTTTCTGATGAAAATTGACACGTGAATCATGCCCACCATCAAGGAGCACTCCGGAAAAACCCATGATCGCCGATGTTCATATCTCCGCCATTTTGAATTGAAAACAAATTTTTTTTTAGAATTTATAAAGCTCATTAGTTGTATTAAATAGAAATAAAAGTGGAAAAATCCTATCTCAACTAGTTTAGTCACAAGAAATTCCTGAAAAACCGTCCCGTTTCCACGCGGTCAGGGTGGCGTAACCCCTTAATAATTTGTCTAAATTCTATTTCAAGCATAGCTCAGCTCTGCTTCTTCCCCGGCTTATCTATATTTCTGCATTTCTCTTATGCACTCTTTCAAAGCTCCCGCTTCGGCTTCTTGTTTGGCACAGTGGTTCAAGGTATTGTGTTTTTTAACTTTTTAAATATTAATTTTTGTTTTATTAAATAAAAAAAAAAAAATAAATAAAATGGAATTTAAACTGGTCTGTGCCATTAAGTCTTGTAACAAGACAATTTCCTCATCCCAGCCTGCCATCCATTGCTGGCTATGTGAGAACGTCGTACATGCCAAGTGTGCCGGTTTCACTGCATCAGTTTCGGATGCCATTTCCCGTAGGTCTGGGATACATTATTGTTGTGAAAATTGTCGTGCTGTGCAAGGCGAAATGAGGTCGTTCATGAGACAGACCAAAAAATGGATTTAAAGAGCTGATCACTGGTTTTCGTAAAATCAATGACCAGCTCTGTGCGCTTGACACTCAATTTAGTGGCCTTCAGCTGCTAAATGAGTCCCCTAAGCGTAAGAAATCCGCTGTTTCTGATCCGCCTCAGCCTGCTCAGCCGACATTAATGCAGCCGCTTATATCTCTGGCCCCCCAAGGGCTAGAACTGAGAAAAATTCGTCAGAATTTCTCAGGGATAATGAGCAGTTGTCTGATATGTCCGCCATGGCATCCCTTCAAGTGATGCCACAGGTCCTAGGGAACGAAACCCCCATTAGAGTCACCCAAAAGGGTATTCCACAGTCCGGACCACCGGCACCGACTGATGCTGCAGTTCTTGTACCTGCGACATCAAAACCCTTACAGGTGATTCCTCCATCGAAACATATATTTGTTTCTCGGCTTGCCCCTGATACTTCAGAGATTGATATCTCGGCTTATATCAAAGCCAAAACTAAAGCCGATATAAAGGTGGAGGACATACAAAAATTTATATATAATTATACAAGGCGCACGTCTTCTTTCAAGATTCGTGTGCCCGCGCTGATGTTCAAGACGATTTGTTCTCCCAGTTTTTGGCCAGAGAATCTTTTCGTCCAAGAACATCAGCCTAGTTCCGTGAAAAAAAAAGTTAATAAACCAGTGGGAGTGAGACTTCCCAATATCGGAACCACTGACCAACCCTCCACCTCTTCTTTGGCCACTAACCCAAAAAACTAGTTTCCTCACTAACTCTTACCTATCAGAATACTAGGGGGCTACGTAGCAAACTCCCCAAGCTATGTTCTGATAGTTCTTTCTTTGCATCCCATATAATAGCATTTACAGAAACTTGGTTAAATCCGGAGATCTTTAGCTCCGAAGTTTTTCCAAGTAAGTACACCACTTTTAGACGGGATCGATCTCAGCGAAGAGGAGGTGGAGTCCTCATTTCGGTAGACTCTACTTTTGCTTCTGAAGAGGTGAAATCCCAAGAGTTTGGTGACATCGAATTTATTTGCGTTAAAATCACTATGTCCGTGAAAGCTTTATACATTACATGTTCATATATACCTCCTATGTCTGAACCGCCCGCATATTGGCAGCATTTGTTCGCTATTCGATACGTCTCTAATCTTAGCGGTGGGCGACTTTAATATCCCATAATTAAAGTGGTCCAACGTCGATAACTCACCAACTTTGTCACTTATAACTTACCATGACTTCACCGCGGGCATGTTTGACATGTCCCTAGGTCAGATCAATCATGTTAGAAATTCGCTAGGTCGGCTCTTAGACTTATGTTTTGTATCTGATCCTTCAACCCCAGAGGATCCATATCACCCCACGCTGGAGGTCTCAATCGAAACCAATCCTGGTATCGATCAGATGTCTCCGAGCGTGGTAAATAAGATTCGCTGTTTCCGTAAAGCTGATTTTCAGAAACTTAATAGCCTTATCGATACATTTGACTGGTCTGATATTCTGGCGTGCACTGATCTTAATGTCACCTTAGAAAAATTTTATTTTACTTTAAATAAATTTTTTGACTCATGTGTGCCTTGGAAATATCCGTCCGCTTCAACAAATCCTCCTTGGTATACAAGGTGCCTCACTAACCTAAAAAATAAAAAAAATAAGCTTTTACTTAAATATAAAAAAACCTGCAGTAGTGTTGATTTCTCAAGATACCTACTAGCTCGGTCGAATTTTACCGTGCATAACGCTGAATGTTATAGGAATTATATTGACCGCTGCCGGATTCAATTTACTCAGGATCCGAAGCAGTTTTATAATTTTGTAAACACAACGCGTAAACATGTATCTTTCCCACCACTGCTTACGTTTGAAAATTCATCTGCGTCCTTTGATCAGGCCATTGCCGATTTATTCGCAGAATGTTTTCAAACAACTTATTCTCCACCTACATTGACAGATCAGACTTACGCATACAATATTAAATCAGATAATCTTATTTTCTGTCCGTTTTTCTCCGAGAATAGCTTATTATTTGATCTTCCAAAGGTCAAACCCATATATCGCCAAGCCCTCATGGAGTACCAGGCTGTGTGCTAAAATACTGTGCCCAGACTCTGTGCAAACCTCTTCTAAGACTTTTCAACTTATCTTTGGAAACCTCGATTTTTCCCTTAAGTGGAAGGAATCTTTCACAATTCCCTTAAATAAAATAGGGAAAAAGTCCGATGCCGCCAATTACAGAGGCATCTCTAAGTTGTCGGGCATTCCAAAGTTATTTGAAAAATTAATTACCCCTCATTTGCAACACCTTTGCTCTTCGATTATCACTCCTTGTCAGCATGGCTTTATTAAGCGTCGCTCCACCACCACAAACTTATTGGAGTTGACATCCTTTGTCATAGATGGCTTTTGTAAGGGATATCAAACCGATGTAATTTACACAGACTTCAGCAAAGCATTTGATTCAGTTAATCACTCACTCTTGTTGAGTAAACTGAATATGCTGGGTTTTCCTAAAGACCTCTTAACGTGGATCTCCAGCTACCTTGATGGAAGGACACAAAGAGTCTTATTTAAAAACATACAGTCCCGTCTGGTCCGTGCTACATCCGGCGTCCCTCAAGGAAGTCATCTTGGCCCGTTATTATTTACGCTTTTTATAAACGACTTGCCCCCTGCTTTAACGAACTCTCTAGTTCTTATGTATGCAGATGATGTGAAGCTTTGTCTTCAGTACAAATCAGTCTTCAGTCTGACCTTGATAACTTTCAAAAATGGTGTTTAGCTAATGATCTAATACTTAATGGATCAAAATGCAAGCATATGTCTTTTTATCGTTATTTCTCTCTGCAAGCTACGTATTCTTTTAATGGGATTTCCTTAGAGAAATTAACTCAGGTTAAAACATTATTTATTCTTTGGTCCGTCCGATACTGGAGTACGGTTCATGTGTCGGGAGTCCCCAATATGGAGTACATAAGGACCGCAAAGAATCCGCACAAAAGAATTTTTTAATATTTGCACTTAGAGGTCTATACTGGGATGCAAATCTTCAGCTTCCATCCTACAGTAGCAGACTTTTACTTATAAACTTACCTAGCTTAACAAATCGTAGGACAATGCTCGGTGTAGTTTTTCTGCATAACCTTATTAACGGGGATGTAGATAGCCAGCATTTACTAACACGCTTAAATTTCAACATTCCTAATAGAAGGACTCGAAACTTTAGTCCTCTGTTCCTTAGCCGTTGTAGTTCGACACATGCACTGCATGACCCTTTTAGGGTATTATGTTCGAACTACAGTATGTTCGAAGTACAGTAGTACATTTCTACTCTATTACATCTCTTTCCTGTCCCTCTAATTTAAAATATAGAATTTTAAATTTCCTTACTAACTCCTCTTAGCTTAACAAATTTCGAATAGCTTAATATGTACTAACAAATCGTTTCTCGAGCGCCCCTCGGTCGTCTGGGCCTCTAAGCTTTATGATGAATACAGGAATGCTAGCTGATGCTCTTATTGATGCACAAGCCATTTCCAAATTCTGAAAGACCGCGACAATAAAAAAAATAAATAAAAAAAAATAAGAAAATTTAACAATTTAAAAAATGCTTTCAGATCATGAAAGCTAAATACCTTCCGAATATAAAGAAAAAATTTCAACTTGCTTTCAATTTCAACTCACTCACATGTTGACGAACATGCTCGCCTGTGGATGGGCCCCTTTAGTGCAAGTACTTAGGTGTCCGGATTTCATTGTCCGCTACTGTATATTGAATCAACCACCATATATATTAAAATATGTATTGTGTATTGCATATATATTGTGAATCAACCGCCGAGTCCCAAAGGATGGAAGCGTGGATCTCACAGACTGTACAAAATATATTGTAGAATTTCGCATAGAGACTTCTGCAATATCCATTCAGCTTAGGTAGCGCTAGTATTAAGAAAAATATCCAAAACTAGTTCTACGGCAAATTAATTTTTGGAAAAAGAAACTCTGTCAAATCTGCCTATTTTTTGAAGAGTTATATGAATTATTTGCCGATACTCATACTGACGTGTTACAAATTTAAACGCGAGGATTTCGGGGATTATAAGAGATAGAACAACATTGATATCGACATCTACGGTATCCAAGCAGATCAACAGTGTTTCAACTTTTTTCCACGCACATTCTACCCTTCAAAACTGAAATCTGGTTATAGCCCAACCTTAAAAAAGTTTTTGACAAATGTTTTTATGCCAAACTATTATAATGTTTACCTACAAATTAAAGTTCAAATCAGACTATTTTTAACGAAGTTACTGAATTTTTGTCTGTATCCTACTGGATTGCTTCAGTTGTTATATAAAAAGGCATACAAAAATATCCTAAAAATTTCCTTTTTCTTGTTTTTATACCCTTGCAGAGGGTATCGGGATCGGCCGACTATATCCTATAGCTGCCATATAACTGATTGATCGGAAATGGTATAACTTTGGTGTTTTTGAAGTTAGAGAGTTCAAATTTTACACGAGAGCTTTTTTTTTTTGGCAGAATAATACGACATGACAAATTTCATAAGGATCGGCCGACTATATCCTATAGGCTATAGCTTCCATATAACTGAACGATCGGAAATAACCCAACTTTTGTGTTTTTGAAGATAGAAAGCTGGAACTTGGTACAGATTTTAGATTTGGTCAGTTAATCTGACCTACAAATTTCATAACGATCGGTCGACTATATCCTATAGCTGCCATAAAACTGAACGATCGGAAATGTCCCAACTTTCATGTTTTTGAAGATAGAAAGCTTGAACTTAGAACAGAGTATATTTTTGGTCATTTAATCCGAAATCCAAATTTCATAACGATCGGTCGACTATATCTTATAACTGCCATATAATTGAACGATCGGAAATGGTTGGTGGTATATATATCAACTTTTGTATTTTTGAAGATAGAAGTTTGGGACTTTTTTGAGATTTTGTGTAATAATAAATAGGGTTATATTATCATATTCTTATAAGGATCGGCTAACTTTATCCGATGTTTGCGATATATATCCGGTTTTAACTGCAAGGGTATATAAACTTCGGTTCCGCCCGAAGTTAGCTTTCTTGTTTTTTTTTTAAATTGTTAAAGCTTTGTTGAAGTGTGGGTAAAGCGAAAGTGTAAATCGATAATAATATAGTCGGAAAACTCGACTATCTTCATTTTAATTTGTCCTTCTATGGGTTCCTTCCCTGATTATAAGATATTCATTTTTCTCTCCCTATCTAAAAAAATTAACCTTGGTTGTATTAAATTGCAATGCAATGCAATAATAATATCAATGCAATTTATTTTTAATAGGTTACAAGTCTCTGCAGGATCGTAAAGAAACAAGAGAAGCAGCATGGCGATCACCAGGTTGGGATGAGTGCGTTGCATATACTGTACCATTAATACGCGAAATGCATTGCCGTGTTCTTGCGCCGACGGACTTTTCACCCACTCAGTAACTTATGGGCACCAAGTTTTGCAGCAAGGAAAGCGTTTTTTGTAAATAAGACGAGACGTTTCTGGTGGTATATGCAGAAAATGATTTAAATATATTTTAAATCATGATCGCAAAATAAATTTAAAAATTTTATAAATGTATAACCCAATCTAATGTAAATAAAAAAAAAACCAATAACAATTCGGATGCTTCCGTTTAGTGTTTTTCGCCTAGTTTTAGTTTTTTCGTCTCGGGTCTTACCTTATAGTCTACATAGTTGGGATGCAAATGTGTTTTACTTGAAAAGGCTACTCTGAAGTATTTGACGTTGCTTATTAAATCTTTAAATAGTATTTAAATCGTAGTTATAACAGTTAAAGTAGTATATTATCTTTTTTCACTTGTCATACTTGTCACTTGTCTTCTTAGGATCTTCTTAGGAACATGCCACAGTGAACTATGAATGATCCAGTATAGAAAGGACACCACTACTTGTGTAGACCCTCTTCCTACGCTGTGTGACGTTGCCATGGCTTTTGTTGCCATGGCTAGTTAAGAAAATGTATGGGTACGTTTCACCGAATTGAATCGACTTGTTTTCCCGAGCCCAGAAATATTAAAAATTGCTTTTCTTAATTGTTCTCCTTAATTCACGAGCCTTGATTTATACAATGTTACGGTGATACTGCTTCGATTAATCGCCTTTCCGATTCTTCCGTCGGCGCTTGTCTCCCGTCGTTGTCACCAGCCACTGTTCCGTTCGTGATTCCCTTTGTTTGGATCCTGCGCTCTTTCGTGCCTCTTGCTTTTATTGCTGCCGTACCTTTCTTTGATGGCTGCTCTCATCGAGGTCTGGCGATGGCCCAAATAAGTTCACCCAAAATAAGTTTTATTTATCTTTAATTTTAGTATTAAAAATTATGTCCGGTAAATTACATTCCAGGGGAGTTTTAATTTTTACAGCGGGTTCCACTACGCGGCCTGTCATGTCAATATGCCATAGAACCCGCACTCATAGAGATTTTTACAGCGGGCTCCTTTCTCATTCCAGCGCTGGATATTGGGCATATATAGCCGACTTTATATATATCTTTTAATATAAAATAAGATAGTAAGGTTGTTTAAAATGGAAAATGTTAACTTAGTAGATTCGTGGAAAAAAACATTAAAAAATTTGTGAAGTGTCAAATAAAACAAGGAAAGCTAACTTCGGGCGGAGCCGAAGTTGATATACCCTTGGCCGATCCTTATGAGAATATGATAATATAACCCAATTTATTATAATAAAAAATCTAAAAAAAAGTCCCAAACTTCTATCTTCAAACATACCAAATTTGGTATTTCTACCAAAAACCATTTCCGATCGTTCAATTATATGGCAGCTATAAGATATAGTCGACCGATCGTTATGAAATTTGGTAGGTCGGATTAAATGACCAAAAACATACTCTGTATGTTTTTTGCAAAATAATACGGCATGCCAAATTTCATAAGGATCGGCAGACTATATCCTATAGCTGCCAAATAACTGAACGATCGAAAATGACCAAACGTGTTTACGTGTTTTTTAAAATAGAAAGCTGAAACTTCATACAGATTATATTTTTGGTCAGATAATCCGACCTACCAAATTTCATAACGATCGGTAGACTATATCTTATAGCTGCAATATAACTGAACGATCGGAAATCGTTTTTGGTAGAAATACCAACTTTGGTATTTTTGAAGATAGAATTTTGGGACTTTTTTTTAGATTTTTTATTATAATAAATTGGGTTATATTATCATATTCTCATAAGGATCGGCCAACTATATCCGGTGTTTGCGATATATATCCGGTTTAAACTGCAAGGGTATATCAACTTCGGCTCCGCCCGAAGTTAGCTTTCCTTTCTTTTTTTTATTCAAAAGATAATCTTGTAGCATAACATTTTAAATATAATTTCTGGCATATAACTGCCACGGCTGGCTCGGATTTAGTCCAATGTGGACGTCCAATTTGTAATAACTTATTCCAACATTGTGTGCCGACTACTGGTTTAAAGAAACAATAACATGTATATATATATTAAAATATATATTTTGGATATATATTATAACTAATATTAAATTACATTAAACTTTTTTTAAATTATTTAGTTTTGCTTAAATAGTTGTTATTATAATACAATTGTGTAAGAGGAGCCCCAAATAATTAGGTCTTACTCCAATGAGTTCCTTTTGGAAATAAATTTTATTTTGTAAAGTTCTCTTATAAGTAAGATACATAAGAATTTGAAATCTATTTAAAACTACTTGTCAACGCACTGCACGCTGATCTGCTATGCGACCCTTTCTCAAGTGCGATAAGCGCACCACTTGAGTACATATTTGTGTAGGCTGCAGGAGATCGGTTTTAGACTATGCTGTTTGAGTCGTATTTCATGTGTCCGATCCCTTGAAACTCTATCTTTGGAATTTATGTCTACAATTGTGTTCAATGCTTGAACAAATTGTTAATAATAACTTTTATGAAGTCACTTGAAAAAAATTAGGTGAGCAGGGCACTAGCCTGATGACGCACATTTACGCAAATAATTATTGTATCACTTTTTAATTTAATATAAAGAAGAAAGGATAGCTAACTTCGGGCGGAGCCGAAGTTGATATACCTTTACAGTTACCCTTGCACCCAGATATATATCGCAAAATCGGATGTAGTTGGCCGATCATTATGAAAATATCATAATACATATAACCAATTTTTTACAATACAAAATCTAAAAAAAAATTCCCAATATCTTCAAAAATACAAAAGTTGTTATTTTTATTAAGCACCAAATACCATTTCCCATCATTTAGTTAAATGGAGGCTTTAAGATATAGTTGGCCGATCGTTATGAAATTTGGTAGGTCGGATCAACTGACCAAAAATCTGTACGAAGTACAAACTTTCTATCTTCAAAAACACGAAAGTTGCGTCAATTCCAATCAATCTGTTATATGGCAGCTATAGGATATAGTCGGCCGATCCTTATGAAATTTGGCATGTCGCATTATTTTGCCAAAAATAACATTCATTCAAAATCTTTAGCTCTAAAAGACCGAAGTTATAGCATTTCTGATCAATTAGTTATGTGGCAGCTATGTCATAACTCCGAACTCTTCCGCATGACGAGATTGATCGGAAATTTAAGTTAGGCCGATCGATTCTATTTTGGGCCAGCTAATCCAATCATACCGATCTTTTTTCTAAAGTTCGAATGTATCATAGATGTATCATATACATGTATCATGTATCACTGAACGATCGAAAATGAGCCATCTTTAGTGTTTGTAAGAAATTAATTTAATAATTAAAATATAATTTAATAATTAATTTAATAATACTCTCTTTAAGGATCGCCCAACTAAATCCGATATTTGCGATAAATATATAACCGATCCTTACTGAAAGGGTATATAGACATGGGCTCCGCCCGTTATCTTTTCCAGCTTGTTTAGTTTGATTCGATACATATGCATACCAAAAATCTATTGAAAATCCTTGGAACACGCAACTGCATGGCGTTTAAAATTCATCAAAACTTTTGATCCAATTTTAATAAATTTTGCCTTCCAGGTGTAATGCGGAAACTGAGTGTGATTCAATCTAAATTTGGTTGTGGGCTTTGGCCAGCTAAGCGCAAAGGGTTATGGAGGAACTACAATATTTTCAGAGCAAAAAAAAATTGATTCCAGTTTCATTATGTATAAAAAACCAACAAAGTTTTACAAATAATGCTTAAAACTGATTTAAAATTTTTTTTAAATTTTTTTTCGATTATTTTGAAAAATAAAACTTACAACAAAATCAATTTTTTGATTTAAAACATAAGTTTTTAAAATTATGTCTTGTAATTAATTTTTTCAAATACTAAGTGAAAAGAAATGTCAAGAGAAAATAAAATTATGTTAAATAAATAACTGCTTTTATATTGTAACTTTCACAATTAAATTAGTATCGTTCTCGTGTTTTTCACTTTCGTATTGTCAAAAATTAAAAAAACACGGTTTTTTATCCAAAATCGACTCCTATTTGAAATAGAGTTAGAGAGTTGGAATTTTCTGTGGATTATATTTTTGGGAAAATAATACGACGTACCAAATTTCATGAGGATCGTCCGACTATATCCTATAGCTGCTATAGTACTTAACGATCGACAACGATAGTATTTGGTATTTTATAAAAATACCAACTTTGCTATTCTGTAAAAATACCAAAATTGGTATTTTGTAAAAATATCTGTCATATGCCTAAACCTTCAGAAATGTTAAAAATGTTGTATTTTTCTGTGTAGATTGGAGCCTTTTATTTAGAAGCCTCTTTATGATGAATTGGCCCATCCAAAAAATTTTGATTGGGATCGGATAACTTTACCAAATTAAAATATCTTAATAAATCCTTATAATAGAATTTATTTAAATTCAATTTCAACTCTGACCCTGTATTCAGCTTTTTTAATGGTTTATTTCCGTTTTACAGGGGCTCACTGCGTAAATACTTGTCTAAATTATTAATTTGGCTTACATCGAAACTAAAATAACTCGACAAAACTATTTTGAAATAGTATTGTCGTAGTTTATATTAAATTATGTATATAATACTCAAAAACTATTTAAGTTGAAAATAAAGACTGGTGGGGCATTTTAATGCTATATTGCATAATCACCTGATATTCAAATTGTAATTTTGTAGAATGATTCAGCAGTTGCAGTCGGACTTTAAAAGAACTATTGAAGGAAGCGGTTCTGCATTAGTCAATACCAATGAGCTGTCAGGTGGTGCCAAGATTAATCGGATCTTTCATGGAAGGTAAGTTTTGTTAAGTTATAATAACTAAAATACATTTTGATTAACATTTTCAGTCTCCGCTTTGAAATAGTAAAAATGGCGTGCGATCAGCATGAATTGCGTAGAGAGATCTCTTTTGCAATTCGCAATATTCATGGTATTCGTGTCGGTATTTTTACACCAAATATGGCAATTACTGGTGGTCCATTGATCTCCACGAGGCGATCTACTGTTGAAGCTTTAAGCTTTTAACCGGTTTGTGTCTGAGCTAAGCAACAGCGACACACTAGCGGAAATTTATCCAGCATAAGTATAGGCGGTCGTAGGACCGGCTTAGCATTTGTCTCCCATCCTAGTCAATTACTTAACTTTATTTGGTAAAGTTCTTGCTAAAAATAGATAAATCTCTCCAAAAACAATCCATCGATTTTAAATCAATGAGGAATGCTGCCGACCTACGAGCTACTTTGCGAGACGGTCTAACGGACAGCTGTTTTAATGCTGGCAGTACAACCAGATGGGCTCCCACAAGCTGCATCACAACTTGTACTGTAACGTCCTCGATCTCATCTCAAATGACGTTCAAAACAAGCTGGAATAGCAGTTTGTGTTCCGCTGCATCCAGTACGAGGCATGATTTTGCTTTTACTAGCACACCTTCAAGCAACCCCACCCCAGGCTGGCAGCAAGTCACCGCAAAGCCAATCAAAGGAGCAGCTAAGAAGAGAGCAGGTACCGCTCTCTCTCCCAAGGTCAGCCAAAAGAAGACAAGCTATACCCCCAAATCTGGAAACTGCTTCATAGCCTTTAGCGACGAGGAAGAAATGGACGTCGGGCCTTCCACTTCGTAAGCAGCGATAAACCGCGCCGCAACGAAGTCCGACGCAACTTGGCTGCCGGCCAAATCCAACAGTTCAGGACAAGCTCAAACAGCCGCACCGCAAGCCGCTTGATCTCCCAATGCCCCAAGGATTATGGTTTCTGGTTTGCTACTCTCCTTTTTGCAGAGAGCTGGATGCTCTTATTGGAGACTCTTACTCCATCAAAGCGCTGAATTCATGTGACTGTGCCGTTCAGTGCAACTCCTCCGACGCCTACAGGCTTGTTGCCAGACACTTCCGCGAAAAAGGAGAAGAGAATGCGGAGAAACCCGCCCTACCCTGGAGTAGGGAAAAGACGACCCTAGGTGCTGCTTTCACTGCGGCAGCTCTCACGCGGCCAATTTCAGAGGATGCCGCAAATATCTTCAAGTCGTATTTAAGCAAAATAACCAATCAAAGCTCTTAGCAGCCACAGAATCGAATACGTTTCCTTTAACCAATCTCTCACCCAACGTTGGTAAGGAATCATTTGCAAGTGTAGCCAAAAGGAACCTACCCATCCTTCGCAAAGAGATGGAAAATACTGCCCCTCCAACACAATTCACCTAAAACGACGCTCTGAATGCCAAACTGGAACAGCTTTTCATGAGGCTCGACAGGATGATGTCTCTAGTAGAGAGTGTCTAGTGTCTCTAATGCAAGAAATCCTTCAGAAGCGTCCATCCTCCTCTACTCTCCGCAATGGGAGTGCTAAAATAGCCTGCTGGAACCCCAATGGGATAAGCTCGAAAGAAAATGAGATCATTGTTGTCAGAAGTCCATCTCTGCTCGCGGTCCACCCTCAGGATCCTTGTTTTCACTTTGCACAAAGCCGATCATCCGGATGACCGGAGACATGGGGGGGCAGCGATCTTCGTCAAGTCAGGCATTACCCATCAACTCTCTTTCAGTCTTTCGGAAGAGCAAGTTAACTGAAGTTAACCAAGCAGCGGCAATGTCCGATTATTTAAGAGCTCGCTCTGGCCAAACTGCTGACATAGCGTCTGGCCGGAAGCCCATGCATAGCGGCAAGCACTGCACATTTGCGTGGCCGCTATGAAATACTTTTTGTTAGCTTTAAGTTTCAGTTTGCGTCAGAGTCTCATACAATAAAGAGCACCATAAAACCAATCTCCGGCACTGCCGTTAATTTGTAAATTCATTTGTTGAATTGGTCACCGCGCCTCAAGGGCCGTGACAACGGGGCAAGTGCTCCCATCATAACTCCCGTCACTGAACGGATCTTCCCTCGGCAACCGCCAGGGATCTCAACCACTACCTACAAGGAGTAGCAACACCCCCCGGCAACCGCCAGGGGTAATTGTCTTACAAATATCTCCGGCGTCTGCAGCATCACCGACTGCAGCGAGGGATAACCAACAACATCATATATCAAACATTATTGCACAAACCAATATATATTATTTGGCGCCCATCGTAAAAGAACCATGTAAGTGAGCACTTTTATTTACACAGTTTTTCTAATTCTGCATGAATTTTTCTTTGTGTATTAAAAAAAAAAAAAAAAAAAGAAAGAAAGAAAGACAAGAATAGTAAAATATTGTGCCTTACGCTAATAAAAAAACTGCAGCCCCATAAAATTTTTAGAATTTAAATAATCTTTATTAGTTGGCTGACGGTTTAGCATTAACATTTTTTACCTATTATAAAATACTTAAACCATTTCATTTTGTGAACCAATTATTGTCCCAATATTGTTTGCATTTCTGTTTTTGTGAATAAATAAATGAATATTTCTATATTACACAAAAAGTGCGGAATAAAAATTCGTAACCAAAACCAAAAAATCGCTGGCAGAAAATTTTAAATTTCAATCGGAAATAATTTATATAATCGCATGTATTTAATTCAGCTTTTATATGTCTTTTTTGTTACACAAGAATTCTTGGTATTAGCCGCGCAGTTTTGGTTATTTATTTTTCTTTTCCGTTTTGTTTCCCTACTCCATTTTCAAGAACACGATACGGCCGCACATGCAGTGTGTGGCAATTTGTTGTTTTTATTTTTTTCTTCGTTTATAATAAGCGGAGGCTCAGTCCCCGCGCACCCCTCACCTTGTCTCTGCTTGGCAAGGCAACAGCGCAGTTCGACGAGCTCGCACACATAACTGAAGCGGCGGCTCAGCCCCCGCGAACCGCCCACAAGCCCAAATGTCTCTATAGACATGCAATTCGAGCATGCATTAATTCTTTTGGGCGATATTATGGGTACAGCTCCACATGAGCAGCCCTTTTCACCTCTAAAGGAGTATAAGACAATTCCCCAGCGACTCTGAGTCCGAGGCCGCAAATATGGCATTCAGCATGGAACAAATGACGGCCACTATACAGGCGGCCGTTAACCATGCCTTTCGGGAAGCCAATACTGAAAGCCAGCGTAGACAAAATGAGCTACGTCTAGCTATACAAAAACTGACCGAACGGGTCGACGCAATACAAATCGCTCCCGCCCAAGCGGAAGCTCCCCAAATTAAAGCCTATAAACCTATAGAAATTAGGGACGACGTCAAATGTGACGAGCCCCTAGATGCCGTCAACTGCCTGCCCGAATTTACGGGAGCACAGGACGCATACGTCTCCTGGAGACAAGCGGCAGTAGCCGCATACTATATTTTCAGGAATTATGTAAATAGCTCGCGCCATTATCAGGCAGTTATTATTATTAGGAATAAAATAAGGGGCCCTGCCGATGCCGTACTGTCTTCGTTTGGCACTGTACTAAATTTCGACGCGATTATAAATCGACTCGACTTTACGTACAGTGATAAGCGTCAGATTCACGTTATCGAGCAAGAAATGGGTACTCTCAGGCAGGGAAATCTAACCCTCCTGCAATACTACGACGAGGTCGAGAAAGAACTCACCTTGCTCACCAACAAAGCTACCATGTCGTACGAAGCCACGGCGGCAAAAGTTTTGTGTGACAAATTCCGGGATGACGCACTCCGAGTATTTATCTCGGGGCTTAAGCGCAGCCTCACGGATGTCCTTTTCTCGGCAAAGCCGAAAGATATGCCTTCAGCTCTCGCTTTGGCACAAGAAGTGGAATCTAACCACGAGAGGTACTCCTTCGCGGCTTCATTTGCTAAAAGCCAGGAGGACAAAGACAAAAATCCGTACTGCGCCAAACAACGCAAGGCGCAGGTACACTCTGCTCCACGCAGTGCAAATACCCATGAACCCATGGACATCGACCCATCGCGGTCCAAGTTTCTTAATCCATCTCAGGCCCCGTCATACCAAAACAGGGAGCCAACCGTGTCCGATCGATCGGGCCTACACAACAAGCAGAAGGTTAACCACGTCGCGCAGAGCGCAGGCGGAACCGGGGAGAAATATGCAGCCGCAGCTTCAAGCACGGCTCAGGAAATTGACGACGACGTCATTCAAGATTATGATTCGGACGTCATTAATTTTTTAAGGGAATATCCCTGCTATACGTCGGCCAACGACAAGAGGCTAGCAGACGGGGTTCAAACGGAATCGAATGACCCAAACACGCCCAGAATAAGTTCCGCGACAGGAGAAATGCTTCCCGGCAAAACAGGGTTTTCGAAGTTGGCGAAACGATCCTAGTGTAGTCTAGCAGGCGACTGAGCAACAAACTGTCACCTTTGAAGCGGACATGGGGACCACAGTCCTCATTAAAGGGAGGCAAACCTTAGACAACCTTAGGTAGGCCGAGCGTGACTCAACTATCGCCCGCCTAATAATTTTTCATCTTTTTTTATTGTCTTTTTCCTAGCCACTTGGCATAAGCTTTTGCTTCCATTATTATTTTAATCATGCTTTAATGGTGGGCTACCCAGTTTCAATTGAATTCACAACACATTAAAATTACAGGTTTTCAACCATATCCCTGATTCTCCTTTTGGCCACAACTTCGGCACGCGTCACGGACTATTCCAAAGCCAAATACATTCCCATCGTTGATGGGCGAATTCTGATATGGGAGGAATTTGCCTTTGTAAAGCACTCAGCAAATCTCTCGGAATATAGGCGCGTCATCGAAGAAACTAAGGGGATGACCGTCATGTTCCCGCAATTCCACATGCAGAAACTCCTGGTTGTTGACGTCGCCCACCTACGCGACATGCTCGACTCTTTGAGCGTCCATCATAGGGTAGCAAGAAGTTTAGACTTCTTAGGGACTGCGCAAAAGGTGGTGGCAGGAACGCCGGACGCAGAAGATTTTGAAAAAATTAAATTTAATGAATTCCAATTAGCAAATGCAAACAATAGGCAGATTAATATTAACAACAAAGTACAAATTCAAATCAATAAAATTTCCGCTACCGTCAACCAACTTCTGAGGTCAGCAAAAAAGTCCCAAATTGATACTGGGCACCTATTCGAGATGCTTTTAACTCGAAATAGGATAATAGCAATGGAGCTACAGGGTTTGATGCTAGCAGTGGCACTTGCCAAAGTTAATATTGTTAGCCCCAGCATCCTAGATCATGCAGACCTGGAAGGTGTGTGGATGGAAGAGCCCACCGAGACCGCGATTAGGGATGTTTTGTCCGTATCGTTCGTTAAGATCTTACAGTCCGATAACATATTACATTTTATTATTAAGTTTCCAAAGATAAAGTCGGCCAGCAGCAAGATTACCGTTTTCCCAGTGTCACATCACGACACCATGCTCAGGCTGGAAGATAACGTCATTGCCGAATGCAAAAGTAAGATCGACACCGTAGAAAAGTGCTCCCCGACATCAGGAGCTACATTTTGCCGATTGGATCGCAGAAGATCATGCGCCCAAGAGCTTCACGCTGGAGGCACGGCGCATTGCGAGATCCAGCAAAGCGATTTACACCCCATCACTTATGTTGATGAAGGAATAGTAATTGTGAATGATCGCTCGGCTAACGTGTGTGTGGACAATGGCACCTGTGCCCATATAAAAGGCACATATCTCATCACGTTTGAAAAGAGTGCCATGGTCAACGAAACCCGATTGGTCAATCATGACACAGCCCAGAATAGGGCTCCAGGAGTGGCCAGCTCACCTTCCCTGAACATCACCATGGAACGTGACGTTCTTAACCTTCCTTACCTTCACCGACTGAGTGAACGTAATCTGGAGCACATCAAAGAGTTCGGGAAGGAGATTAATCACCAGCGACTATATCAGTTGGTGTTCATAGCGGGAGCAATATGCTGCGCTTTAATTTGCATCGGCTTGATCTATCGGCGAGTCACTCAGGCCCGAAAAACCGCGGCCCAGCTGAAGGAGATGATTGCCCAAATAGGGTCGGCCGAGGGCGGCCTCATTCTTGAGGGGGGAGTAGTTAACTGAAGTTAACCAAGCAGCGGCAATGTCCGATTATTTAAGAGCTCGCTCTGGCCAAACTGCTGACTTAGCGTCTGGCCGGAAGCCCATGCATAGCGGCAAGCACTGCACATTTGCGTGGCCGCTATGAAATACTTTTTGTTAGCTTTAAGTTTCAGTTTGTGTCAGAGTCTCATACAATAAAGAGCACCATAAAACCAATCTCCGGCACTGCCGTTAATTTGTAAATTCATTTGTTGAATTGGTCACCGCCCCTCAAGGGCCGTGACAACGGGGCAAGTGCTCCCATCATAACTCCCGTCACTGAACGGATCTTCCCTCGGCAACCGCCAGGGATCTCAACCACTACCTACAAGGAGTAGCAACACCCCCCGGCAACCGCCAGGGGTAATTGTCTTACAAATATTTTCGGCGTCTGCAGCATCACCGACTGCAGCGAGGGATAACCAACAACATCATATATCAAACATTATTGCACAAACCAATTTATATTATTTAGCACATTCAAGCCGTCTCCATCGAGATATCTTTAAGAAGAGGAAGGTTTAACGTTAAACCTTTCGGTTAAGCTTGGGTATACTGCCCTCCTGCTGTCAGGTGGACGGAAGCAGACTTCACGATTTTCCTCTCCAATCTCGGAGATAAGTTTTTTGCTGCAGGTGATTGGAATGCCAAACACAGATGGTGGGGCAACTACAGGATGTGTGCCAGAGGCCGGACGCTCAGCTCTGTCCTGGCCAATGTCAATGTCGATATTGAATCAACTGGAGAAGCCACATGCTACCCCTACCCCACTCACCGAGCTATTTTATGACCACCTCCCATTGCTCTTTCTAATAAATGAAGAAGCTCAATTCCATAAAGGAGTCCCCAAAATGCTACCTGCGCATGCAAACGTTGCCACTTTTAAGTCCTACATCGATGCTTACACCGTGCTCAACACACCAATAATAACCTGCAGCGATCTGGATGCATACGTAGATAGCTTCACCTCCACAATTACTGAAGCCGCCCAGAAGGCTGCGCCACCTCTGCGCCAATTTGGTCTCCCACTTAACGGGATGGCGCCATTACTAACCCCGGAGGCAAGGGCACTGTATGAAACTAAGCGGTCCTGCAACTAAGCAGCGTCTATCTAGCATTACTCATAGACTGCGTAGGTTGCTAGCAAAAACCCGCCAAAAGAACATTGATACCCTGCTGGAGGGAGCTGGCCCGGTCAACTGGAGCGATTTTTCGATTTGGAAGCTAACGAGAGGAATTAAAAGACAGCCGCTTGTACATTCCCCAATATAAAGACACACGGGCCGCTTGCTTAAGAACGACTCCGACAAAGCCAACGCTTTTGCTGAACATCTGTCTGCCACCTTCACTCCTCTAAGAATTTCCAGTCGCTTCACATTGCGATAAAGTTGCAAACTTCTTACGCGCTCCCTTTCAGCCAGCAAGTCACGCTCCAGTTAAGGGGTTAAGGAGTGCTAGCTAAGGAGTGCTAGCTCCAGTTAAGGAGGAGTTAAGGAGTGCTAGCGCTGGTGAAAATTCTCAACGCCATGCTAAGCCTGGGACATTTTCCAAGACAGTGGAAGCAAGCCCGGATCATCATGATCCCAAAGCCAAGAAAGCCATTATCTCGAATCGATTCCTACCGCCCAATCAGCCTATTATCCACTTTCTCCAAAGGCTTCGAGCAGCCACAAGCTGAAGGCCATATTCCTCAACACCAGTTCGGCTTCAGAAAATTCCATGGCTGCCCAGAACAAGTCTATCGCTGGTCAACCATATCACCCACGGCCTCGAGCATAAACTTCACACTCTAGGTAGTCTTCCACGACGTAAAACAAGCCTTTGACAAGGTACGGCACGAGGGCGTTGTTTACAAAATCAAGGAACTTCTCTCTGCACCCTATTTCGCCATCCTGAGGTGTTTTATTGCCGATCGAACCTTCGTTGTAGCAGTAAAGGACTCACAGTGCCCCAAGAAAGTGTACTTGGACCGTTCCTATACACGATGTACCCGAGTAATATGCCAGTTCCGTCGCCCACCACAGACGCTCGTATGCTTCTGGCTACTTACGCCGACGACTGGCTTGCATCCCACTCGTCTCAGCTGACAGCCTCGGCTGCTGTTCAGGCTGAGTGCGATGGAGCGCTAGACCAAGCAATGGAACATTGCCATAAATTGCAGCAAGTCGGCATGCGTCACTTTTTCTTTAAGACTTGTGATCGACATCGTCCATACCTTCAATGGTGACACCATTAAAAACGCCTCCTCTCACCACTACTTAGGTGTACACCAGAGAATGGCAACTTGCCACTCGCACAATGAGTGGCACGAAAAACACCGGGTATTTTAGGTACCCGAGTGTCTTTCATGCACGAAGTTTTGTGCATGAGTATTTACCCGCACGAAATTTTGTGCATGAGTATTTACCATGCACGAAACTTCGGGTGTCTGGAAACACCCATGATTTCGGGTGCTTGCCTTTTTTTACCCAGTTAGTTTCTTGTGGGTGGATCGCAGGCAAAAAAAAAAAACGGATGGGTGGATCGCAGGCACACACAAAAAACGGATGGGTGGATCCCAGGTACAAATAAAAAACGGATGGGTGGAAGAAAGGCACAAAAAGATGATCATAAAACGATCGTAGGAAAGGGTTTTGTTGTTTTTACTGTTGTATGTTCTAGGTACCCGTGCACGTCTAGACGCTTAGGTAGTTAGAAAAGGACAGAAAGGAAAGAAAAGGACAAAATCTTCAACGATCATTTTTTTTACCATTTTTCTCTTTCCTTTTTTTTTTTAGGGTGGTTGGTATGATCCGAACAAGCGACCGAAAAACACTCGGGTGTTTTGCGTCTCAAGACACATAGGCACAAAATCATGGGTGGAAGAAAGGCAATAGGCACAAAATCATGAGTGCAAGAAAGGCAATAGACATTTTGTACTCATCCAAAAATTGTGTGTGTCGTTATTGCCTTTTTTGTTTTGTGTGGCGAGTGGTACTCGCACACAAATTTTTATGGGTATGCATAGGGTGTCGAAAAGTGTCACCCGTGCCGTTCTCTGGTGTACACCTAGATCACAGGCCCATATGGAACACCCCCATCACGGTGATCAATGTCAAATGCGTTCAAAAACTCCAAAAGCTCGACTGGCTCCTGGGATCCAAAAGCCTCCAGCTTTCGACGAAAGTTTTGCTGCTCAAAGCAATCCTCACGCCAACCTAGACGTATGCGATCGAGGTATGGGGCACCGTATCCAAGCACCAGCTAAACAGGCTGAGGGTAGTGCAGGCACTTGCTGCTCGACGGGCATCCGGACTTCCCTGGTATGTGACAAAACGACCTACGCCTTGTTCCGATGGGCGACCTCCTAAACCAACACAGCCGACGGTACTCGGACAGGCGAACGAGTCACTCAAATCCACTGGCTAGCAGGCTGGACGACCCGCAAACTCTTAGGCGTTTAAAGAGATTCCACCCCAGCGATCTGTCTTCCCGTGTTTTACCCTAATATTGTAAATAAATGTAAATAATTATAAATTATTGTACATAGTCTAGGCCCATATGTACCATACTCACCCCATTTTCTTAGCGCCCGGTTATGTTCAAATGGTTCTGAACCATTCCGGCGACAACAATAAAATTTAACTCGTTGAAAAAAAAAAAAAATTAATATATAATAAATGTTTTTAATTGGAGATGTAAAGTTAAAGCTATCATTGCTAGCTTACTATATTAGGTAGAAAAAAAAAAACGAAACTACTTATTACCGACTACTACTTTAAGCAGGCATCTGCCTTGACCCGCGCCTGCAGGGACGTACGGCTTTTTACACAGAATACATTCTGGTTCGTCGCATTTTTCTCACCAATAGACTTTTACGTTTCTTACTTACGTACACTCCTGGTTGAGAGGTGCCATATGTAGGGTGTTGACCAATTCTTATTTTGTATATTCATTTAACATCATTTGTATTCATTTTAACAGGAGGTTTGATAGTCCGTAATTGTATTTTTCACATTTTCAGATAGGCATGCAGATACATGTTGAACGAGTTTTTTAATGCTTTCAGTATAGGCCCTATATAGGTATCTGAAGCCCATACAATAGACAAAAGCTTCCACTCATTTTTGCCGTAAATAACCTTCTTGTCCTTTAACTCTTTTGAAATCATGGTTATAAGTATTTTATTTTGCGATAAAACGAATGAAAAAACAGTTCGAATGGTCTTGAAAAATCTAGGTAGTTTTAAATTACATCTTCTGAGGCAAATATGTACCTTAGTTTGTCAAACGCATTGAGTTTGGCATTATCTACATGAACAGACATATTCTTTGATCGATATTTGCAAACTTTACCCGCTTTTCCCTTTACGATATTAGTCTTGTTATCGTTGCGAAATCCTTGATAAAACAACGACGATAGTAGCTAGAAAGACTGAAAAATGGCCTTAGCTCATAAACATTACTGGGATTTTTGAATTCTTTAATGGGCTTCACCTTATTTAATCCCGTTTTTATTTTCCCATTTCAGACTATAAAACCGAAAACTTAACACATTCCATACAAAATTTTGATTTGTGATTTTTCTCTTGAAATCCTCATGTTAGCGCTACGCAATCTCTGAAAGACTTCGCCAAAATCAAAAAAATGCACCTACGTACGCCACCTGTCTACGTAGACATAGGAGGAAAGGCCAATTGTATCTCGAAGGACATCGTCGATTGTACTTTGGAAACGCCCTGAAAGCGTTTTTTAGGCCAAAAGGCAATCGGCAGAACTCGTATTTTCCACTATTGATCGAAAAATATGTCTTCTCTCGATCACCCTCCGCTGGATAAATCTGGTGATACCCAAGGTCAAGGGTTGTGTAATAGTTTCTTTTGAATATATCATTGAAATACTCGGCATCGGGTATTTGTCGGAAATAGTCTTCGAATTTAAGGTCCTAAAATCAACAACAAGTCTTTTATTATGCGACTCCGATGCATCTGTACCCTTCTTTCCTACAACCCATATAGGGTTATTATAGAGGGAACTTGATGGTCGGATGTACTTCGGGTGGAACAATTATGTCACTGATACTTGTAACATTAACCGATACCGATACCCTCTGCAAACTTGCAAACCTCTTATACATAATTCCCCTTCTGCTACTTCCGAACAATTGAGGAATAGGTGGCCCCTTAGCAAGTGTTTGTTGGTGCTGGTGCTGCTGGAAGTTGGTAGGCTGCGTAAATTTTGAAGACGACGGATCTACATCCATTTCCTCTACTGGGTCACATGCAGCATTGAATTGGCGAGGAGCTCGCTCTCTCACAAAAAATGGAACCTATGCCTAGCTTGTAAGTCAAAAAAGCCTTCAGGCCAGCTCTGTCCATTAAGCCCTTGTTATTGTGTCGGCCTATAACCCCTAGCAGTCCTTTTAAAACGATTACGAATTATAAAAAGGGCTTGATGATGCCTTGAACTGCCGTCATAGGGCCTAAATGATTCATACGCAGCTAGTGATATCTCTGACCTCTGCTTCCTCTGACCTAAATCTGTCAGTGATTTACAGCATCTAGACCCTCGTTACACTCCACTCTGCCCATATTTTTCACTGGTTCGTACACTACTACACTACTACCTACCTACTACTACTATATTTTTTTTAAGCTTAACTTAAGCTTAAGCTCTACTTTTATTGTTCTTTTCAGCTTTAGAGAGGTCTACTCTTATATCACAATGATTTGGCGAAGGCCTGCCGCCAAGGGCGTAGGCAGGGGGGGCAGGGCAATTGCCCCCCCCTGATCAGCCGAGGAAGTTGATGAAAATCAATAAAAATGAATCAAAATATTTTTTTTAAGGTTGAATTACTTCAGCGCATTTTATATATATATTTGTATATACTTTAGATCATACATGGGCAAGGCCATGGCTCCTCGAGCTCCCCCTGTGAAAAATTCTGACTGAATCTGAATTTTTGGCCCCCCCTGTGGAAAGGTCTGACTACGCCCTTGCCTGCCGCTATGTATGTTGCGTTCTACTGGTAAAAGCTTGATGGAGTATTTTTTTCGAGGGCTTTCACAATTTTGGAAATGCCCTGTGCATCAATTAAAGCGTCAGCTAGCATTCCTGTATTCATCATAAAACTTAGAGGCCCAGACGACCGAGGGGCGCTCGAGAAACGATTTATTAGTATACATCAAGGCATTTGTAATTTATTAAGCTAAAAGGAGTTAATAAGGAAATTTAAAATGCTATTTTTGAAATTTAAAAGACAGAAAAGAGATGTTATAGAGTGGAGACCATTGTAGTTCGAACATAAGACCGGAAATGTTAAGAAATTATTTTGTACGGATTCTCTGCGGTTCTGATGTACTCCATATTGAGGACTCCAGACACATGAACCTTACTCCAGTATCGGACGGACCAAAGAAATAAATAAGGTTTTAGTTAAGTAGGGCAACGCAACGCAAACATTGATACTTCAGCCGCTGTGCTGCCCGAAAAAGAGAACAAAAACAAAGAAAATATTAAGCCGGCTGTGCAGACTGGTATGGATCGTTACATCCAAATCAAAAGAAAGCTGAGCCCCCTAAACTCCCAACGCAAAATAACCCGTGGCAATGCTAACATAGCCGCAATAGAAACGCCCACGAACTCAAACCGTTTTAAAATCTTGGCAGACTATGAGGATGACGCCGAATCTACAGAAGTCGAAAAAAGGAAGCCTAAGTCCCCGCCAATATACATACGAGAAAAAAGTTCCAACGTTCTTGTCAACAAAATTATAGAGCTCATTGGCAAGGACAACTTTCACATAATACCACTCGTAAAGGGCAATATCCAGGAAACAAAAGTTCAAACGAAGTCTGAAGATAATTACAGAGTATTATCAAAATACCTCACCGACAAAAAAAAGAACTTTTATACGTATCAGCTAAAAAGCAGCAAGGGCTTGCAAGTCGTACTTAAGGGCATAGAGCCCGAAGTACCGCCTGCAGAGATAACAAAGGCGCTACAAGAGAAGGGATTTAGCGTTAAGACAGTGTTCAATATCTCTAACAGGGATAGAAAGCCGCAGCCACTCTTTAAGGTTGAACTCGAACCACAAATTAAGCCCCTCAAGAAATACGAAGTGCACCCTATATACAATCTTCAGTTCCTGCTGCACCGCAGAATTACAGTTGAGGAGCCGCACAAACGCAATGGCCCGGTACAATGTGCGAACTGCCAAGAATATGGCCATACAAGGTCTTACTGTAAACTGCGCCCAGTTTGTGTAGTTTGTGGTGAGCTTCATGACTCCGCACACTGCCCAGCGAGCAAAGATGACCAAAACTCGAAAAAGTGCGACAACTGCGGTGGAAATCACACTGCTAACTATAGAGGTTGCCCAGTTTATAAGGAGCTGAAAAGTCGCATCCACCAGAGGGGACTTACTGCCCGCACCCAAAATAATCAGTTCATACCCTCCAGGACAAACCCTGAAATCTTCTTCTCGACTGCAGCCAGATCCTTACTAGGACTTATAAACTCTGATAAAAATGTCACATACGCAAGCGCTTTAAAATCAGGACTGGCTACCCCAGCCTCAAAAAGCTCACTGCCGCAATCAGCACACCAAGAACCGAACACGGCTCAGCAGTATCAACTTCCGGAGCAGTCAAAAAGTAACTTTGAAGCTATGATATGCAGTCTACAACCCTCGTCTTGTGACCCCAAAAGGAAAGCAGCTCTATAATGCAATTATCAAAGCTAAGAACAAGCTAGACTATGCTTCTTCTGGCACACCAACATACTGGCCGGCAGACCCAAAGAAACTTCCCGATTTAATTGACTTTGCGATTACCAAAAACATTCCTAAAAATCTGATATGCGCCGAATGCCTTTCGGATCTTTCATCTGATCACTCGCCTGTCCTTTTTACTCTACTCCAACACCCAGGAACATGGGATCAATCATCAAATCTGACCTCGCATAAAACCAATTGGGTTAAGTACAGGAAGTACATCAGCTCACACATTGAGCTGAGTCCTCACCTCAGCGACGAAGCCAACGTAGACAGTTTTGTTAATTCGCTGGAGTCTGTACTCGTCTCTGCAGCTCGAGTTTCAACACCTCAAATTATAAACACACAACGCAATCAAAAGAAGACAAATCTACAAATCGAACAGCTCGTCCTCGAAAAGCGACGCTTACGTCGAGAATGGCAATGTCACAGATCGCCATCTGCTAAGCAACGTTTCAAACATGCCTCACGTCAACTTGATCAAGCTCTACAGCAAGAAGAAACGCATGTCCACCACCGCTACATAGAGCAATTGTCAACTAACAGTACGAAACACTCACTATGGAGAGCTCCGTGATGCCTATTAGAAATTCCACAGGCGGGTGGGCGCGCAGCGACGCAGACAGAGCCAGTACGTTTGCCAAACACCTTAAAAATGTCTTCCAACCAAATCCTGCCACCAATGCGTTTACTTTGCCGACTCTATCAGATGAGCCCCAGCCTCAACATGAGCCGATTGAGTTTCGCCCAAACGAAATCGTTAACATCATCAAACGACAACTGAATCCGAAAAAATCCCCGGGCTGCGACCTCATAACTCCCAAAATGATCATTGAGCTCCCATACTGTGCCGTTTGCACTCTCACCCAGCTATTTAATGCCATCGCAAAACTTGGCCACTTTCCAGTGAGATGGAAAAAGTCAATTATAATAATGATAGCAAAGCCGGGAAAAGACCACACTATCCCCACGTCGTATAGACCTATAAGCCTACTCTCTTGCCTATCTAAACTCTTTGAAAAATGCCTAATGACTCGGATAAACACATACCTGAGAATCCAGGAAGGAATCCCGTCACACCAATTTGGGTTTCGTGAAAAGCATGGAACAATTGAGCAGGTCAACCGGATAACATCCGAAATTCGGAACGCGTTCGAAAAACGAGAGTACTGTACTGCCATATTTTTAGATGTCTCTCAAGCATTCGATAGAGTCTGGCTGGAAGGTCTAATGTACAAGATCAAGACAATGCTCCCCTACAGCACCCACAAGATTTTGGAGTCTTACCTTCACGACAGAAAATTTGTCGTGAGGTGCAATACCGCTATATCTGATGAGTACACTGTTGGAGCTGGAATTCCTCAAGGCAGCGTGCTAGGGCCAATATTATATGTCCTCTACACAGCAGATATCCCGACAAGCACACGTCTAACAACATCCACGTTTGCCGATGACACAGCTATTCTTAGCCGCTCAAAATGCCCGATTCAAGCAACTGCGCAGCTAGCTCATCATATGGTCGATGTCGAAAAATGGCTGTCAGACTGGCGAATTAAAGTGAACGAACTAAAATGCAAGCATGTTACGTTCACTCTGAACAGGCAAAACTGCCCGCCGATAACATTAAACAACACTCTACTCCCACAAGCAAATGAAGTAACATACCTAGGAGTACATCTCGACAGAAGACTCACATGGCGCCGGCACATTGAAGCCAAAAGAACACACCTAAAGCTAAAAGCCAGCGGTCTTCATTGGCTTATCAACGCTCGGTCACCTCTTAGCCTTGAATATAAAGTCCTGCTGTACAACTCGGTACTAAAACCTATATGGATGTACGGCTCCCAGTTATGGGGGAACGCCAGCAATAGCAACATTGACATAATTCAAAGAGTTCAGTCGAAGATCTTGAGAACAATCACCGGGGCACCGTGGTACGTTCGCAACGAAAACATACACCGCGACTTAAACATTCGACCAGTCAAAGAAGCGATCGCAGAACAGAAGGTAAAGTACTTAACCAAGCTATCGGTGCACCCTAACCACCTGGCGAGAGGTCTAACAAGGTTGAGCAACCAATCACGCCTTCGTCGCAATGACCTACCCACCCAGCGACCGACCTGAGGGACGCGCAACCAGAATGCAGTCTTAGTATACTGTTAGTTAAATTTTAATGTTAAGATTCGTCAACTTATTGTTAGTCTCAAAATTAAGAGTAGATTCAATAAATAAAAGCAAAGCTATAAAAAAAAAAAAAAAAAAAAAAAGTTAAGTAGGGGTCGTTACATTCTTTAGAGCAATGGGGGGCAAAACGCACACATGTTTAATATTTGAGAGTATACGTAGCAGAGAAAAAAAATGAGAGCAGAGCATTCACTGAGCTAAAAAAACGTATATTTTTATTTTATTTTTCGTTGATTCAAAAGTTTCAATGGGCACTGAAATGTATTTTATTTTAAAGAAAGCTTTGCTAGCAACAGTTCTTAAACAAATAAAAAACTACGCTTCCCTTACGCTTATATGAGAGCTATTTTTGGCAAAATAATACGACATACTAAATTTCGTAAGGATCTGCCTACTATATCCTATAGGAAATACGATCGGAAATAGTATTTGGTAAAACTACCAACATTGGTATTTTTGAAGATGGGACTTGGGACTAGCTTGGGACTTTTTTGTAGCTACATATTTTGTAATAAATTGGTTATATTATGATATTCTCATAAGGATCGGCCAACTATATCCCATGTTTTCAATATATATCCGGTTTTAACTGCAAGGGTATATTAACCTCGGCTCCGCCCGAAGTATGCTTTCCTTTCTGGTTTTAAATACATTTCGACATTATATTTTTGTCAATCAGTGTGTGCTACTTGTTTATGAATAGTGGACTGTATTATGGTTTTTATTATAGTTTTATGCATTTATTTTCACTATTTAGCGGGTTTACAATACTTTAAGCGGGGTTGCTATCAGCGAGCGGTTGCGGTTAATATCAACAAGCGAATGCGGCCGGCTTGCAAAACGTGCAGAAAAAGAACAGAAAAAAGATCGCGTGATGTTCTAATACTAACGCATTGCACTGCAATTTCGGCTATGCGTGTGAGCTTAAAGCTCCCAAATGGTTACAATACAATGATGTGCGCAAAAATAGGTACTATAGGTAATAGGTAAAAATAGGTAATAGGTAAATAGGCAAAAGTAAAGAAGCAAATGTAATACTATTTAAATTCAACATAAAGACAAACTATTTCCCAACATACCGGCCCCCCTGAACGACGGTTCAGTTCAAAGGAAGCACAGCAATTTTCGTAATAGGGCGCTTGTAGATTCCCTTGGCGGTTTTAACGGTGACCACCCGAACCCTCTGATCCTGGCCAGGATGAACTTCGGTGACTCGTCCTAGCATCCACTTGCTTGGCGGTTGATTGGGCTCCTTCAGCACAACCAGTGTGTCCACGGCAACATTTGGAGCATCTTGATGCCATTTCGTGCGAGGTTGATTTCGTGCTGAGATACTCGAGATTCCAACGTTTCCAGAAACCTTGAACCTTGGCCTGTAGTTGTCTCCAGCGCTGCAGTCTGTTGATATTTACATCCAGGAAAGATGGTTCTGGTACCGAAGTGAGAGGCTGACCTGTTAGAAAATGAGAAGGAGTTAGCGGGTTAAGACTGTGATCGCTAGGTGCGCATAAAGGGCGAGAGTTCAGAAGCCCTTCAATCTGAATTAACAGGGTCGAATACTCCTCGAATGTCAAGGCACTGCTGCCAATGACTCGTTTTAAGTGCAGCTTTATGGATCTCACACCAGTCTCCCAAATGCCTCCGAAATGGGGAGCAGATGGCGGAATGAAATGCCAATTAATCTCGTGGCTGGCCATGAATCTTGAAATTTTTTCATCTTGACTTTGAGCTATTGCCATTCGTTGCATTTCAGCTAAATCTCTTTTGGCTCCATGGAAAGTCGTTCCATTGTCCGAGTATAAATCCGATATAGGTCCACGTCGAGACCAAAAGCGTTTGAAAGCGGCTATAAAGGCGGATGTCGTCAAATCGCTGACCAATTCTATGTGAGTCGCTTTTGTAGATAGGCAGACAAAGATCGCAAACCAAGCTTTGCCAAATCTTGGTGTCCGGCCTGTCGATGTTTTGATTGACACAGGTCCAGCATAATCCAATCCAGTGTGCAGAAAACAACGGGCGGGTTGAACTCGAAACTCCGGTAAATCAGCCATAAGTTGAGAACTCGTGTGTCTTCGCTGCAGAAAGCAAGTTCTGCAATTGAATACAGTTTTGCGGACGAGGTTCCGAGCTCCTAGAATCCAATACCTTTGGCGTAGACTATGAAACGTGTATTCGACTCCAGCGTGTAACAATGCAGCATGTTGATAGCGAACTAGCAGACCAGCTATTGGAGATTCCTTAGGAAGGAGAATGGGATGCTTTGCGTCATAAGTAGCTATAGAATTATCGATGCGACCACCAACACGCATTACTCTCTGCTCGTCTAAAAAGGGTGTGTAGCGGATCAACTTCGATTTCTTCGACAATGGCTGTCCGGTAGTTAACTGCTTGTACTCCACGTTGAAGAACTCCTCTTGAGCGTGCGTAAAGATCTTAGCTCGTGCATATTGTAGCTCCCACGCCGATAGGAATGGTGAAAGTCGATTCCTCTCACGAAGACGATGAACGAAGCGAAGGCAGTAGCTGAGTATCCTTAATAAACGGGACCATGAGGAGGATTTGTTGATCATACAAGATAGCGAATTTCCGTCGTCGGAAATGTGTAGATTAACTTTCGTTTCAGCCTTCATCTCTAGGCAGGCCTCTTCTTCTGTCGACAGAACAAACTTAGCTTTAACAGGTGGCCAAGCTGAACGTGACTGAGATAGCCAAGGTGGTCCATTCCACCATATTTGATGATCCACGAGGTCCTTTGGCAGTACTCCTCGCGATGCGCAGTCTGCGGGATTATCACCACTTCGAATATGTTGCCAGCAGCTGCGTGGGCAAACCTCTAGAATTTCAGCAGTGCGGTTGCAAACATAGGTGTTCCAAGTCCTAGGCGGAGAAGATAGCCAATGCAGGACTATTTCAGAGTCTGACCAACAATTAATTCTGGAAATAGGAACAGTTAATGATTGCTTGACCAGATAAATCAGTTTAGAGAGTAAATGAGCTGCGTTTAACTCTAGTCGCGGAATGGAGATAGGCTTAATAGGGGCTACGCGAGTTTTAGCCATAATCAGTTTGACAGCATATCCATTGTTGACTTCGACGCGGCTATAGATGACGGCAGCATACGCTTGAGATGATGCATCAGCAAATCCGTGCAGTTCCATTTCTTGATGTGGTGCAGATATGTAGCGAGGAACTCGACAAGTTTCCAATAAATGCATTTCCGATGCAAACTGTTGCCATCGTGTACATATTTGCTGCGGTAGTACTTCATTCCAATCGACAGAACTTAGCCAACTATCTTGAAATAGGATCTTCAGAAAAACAACAGTTGGCGAAAGCAAACCCAGCGGGTCGTAGATCTTGGCTAGTTCTGAAAGCAATATGCGTTTAGTAAGAGCAGTCGTAAATGCGGGGGTTTCTAATTTGAAGAAAATATAGTCCGGTTTTGGTTCCCAACACAATCCCAGGACTTTAACAAATCGAATTGAGCGGTCTTCCTCTAAATCCTCTGGTGGATACTCACAAATCTCCTTTAGCAACGACTTTAAAAGGGCGTAACAGTTTGAGCTCCACTTTCGCAATTTGAATTGAGCTTCGCTAAGAAGCAGAATCAATTCATCTTTGAGTGCAATGAGATCCTTGATGTTGTCGCATCCAGTAGGAATATCATCAACGTACGCGTCTCTGTTGAGCACGACAGCAGCGGTGGGATACAATTCGGCATAGTCATTCGAGAGCTGTTTAAGAACTCGAACTGCAATAAACGGCGATGAAGCTAATCCATATGTTACTGTCAACAGTCGATAATGATCCAGCGTAGCGTTTTCATCCTTCCTCCAAACTATGCGTTGGTACTGTGTATGTTCGTCCGACACCAAAATGCCTCTAAACATCTTCTCGATGTCTGCACAAAATACATAACGATGCTGACGAAATCGAAGGCATACTCCAATTAAGTCCCGTTGAATAGGCGGTCCTATATGCAGTCGCGAATTAAGAGAATGACCCGTGGAATCCTTTCCAGAGCCGTCAAATACCACTCGGCAACGTGTGGTAGTACTATCTGGCTTAAAAACTGCATGGTGTGCCAAATAGTTGTAGCGTGCGGGATCCTCACCGCCTGCAGCAGCCGGAATCAATTCCATATGTCCTCGATTTAAATAATCATCCATGAAATCCACATATTGTTGTTTGAGTGCGGGGAATCTTCTAAATTTCCTTTCCAAAGCGGCGAAGCGGTTTAAAGCCTGTGGCAAAGTGGAGCCAATTGGCGTGCGGGGCTCCTTGAATGGGTATTGAACAATATAAACACCATCTTCTCTACGAGCATGTGTTTTCAGAAAATGTTGTTCGGCGGGATCACTGGCGTCTATCGTTGTTTTACTCGGATGCACTTGTTCCATGTCCATAAATGAGCGAACTAAGGAATCCAAATCTTCATAAGCGTGATGAACTTGTGCGTGCGTAGATGCTTTGTTACCATCAGTGTAGCTGCCTGTAATAACCCAACCAAAATTAGTATGCAGTGCGATGGGGTATTCGATACCAAACTCTCGGCGATGTCCAGTACATAAGTTCCACAGCTGATCAGCGCCTAAGATAACGTCGATTTTGCCCGGAGATCCAAACGTCGGGTCAGCTAGCGGTAGGCTGCGAATCTTGGTCCAAACAGTTGCATTTGATTTGACCTGCTGAGCTGGAATCGTAGAAGTTAGAGAACTCATAATTAGACAAGAGACTTCCAATGATGCAGTCGTGGTTCTTGAGAGTAAGGTGAAGCTAGCGCGACCTCGGCTAACACCAGCCGGGTTAGCACCTAAACCAACTACCGAAATGCGGGCATGCGTGCGAGGAATTCCGATCCTTTGGATAAACGACTCAGATACCATGGTTATTGTTGATCCAGTATCGAGCAATAACCTACACGAGGTCTCGTTTCCCCATGTGTCAATAACATTGGCGACAACAGTTGGCAGTAGGGCTGGATTGTTGGCCCTCTCCAAAATATGATGGCTAACAGCGGCAGTATTCGTATCAGCGGCAGTCGAGTGCGCAGGTGCCACAGGACCCGATCTTGCTTCAATCGGGTGTACTAACGTGTGATGCTTAGCGTTGCACTGACGGCAAGTGTTCGATGAATTACAATCCCTGACTTGATGCGATCGACTCAAGCAGTTGAAGCATAATTTTGTATCCTTGGCGAAGGTGCGGCGGCTGACTACATCCAGTGCCTTGAATTCATTGCATGAATATATAGAATGCTGTCCTTGGCAATATATACATTCGCGAGACGACTGAGTTGATCCACTGGCATGAAAAGCGGCTTGGCGGCGTCTACTCTGGGCTGATCTTGAGGGTTGCATTGCGGGTAAATCCTGACAAGACTCCAAAGTATCACAATGAGCGAAAAGAAAGGCGAACAGCTCCTCTATGGTGACGTCTTCAGTGGCCGATAAACTGCAGTTGGCCCAAGCTTGTTTAATTTCTGAACCTAACTTTGACAGCAAAATATGAATGAGCCATACATCGCGGCTGTCACAGTTCAGCGCATGTAAGCCTCGAATGCATTCGTCGGCCGAGTCAATTACCTTGCGTAATTCTGCAATATTCGAATTGTTAGCGGTTGGCAACGATAAAAAATTCTGAACAAACGATCGAGCGATGAGCGACCTTTTATTATAACGATTTTCTAATTTTTCCCATGCGTCTTGGTAATTATCATTACAGACGGCAATATGTTTAATTAGGGACAGTGCTTCTCCCTCCAGATATGATTTGAGATAATGAAACTTTTGGCACTTGGAGAGCTTTTCGTTACTATTTACTGAGCTTAAGAACAGATCACTAAACTGGCTCCAATCCTCATATTTACCAGAAAATGTGGGAATCCGAATTTTCTCAAACCTTAAATCAGCAGTTCCCGATGAAGTATGAATTTTCTCCAAAAGGTTGTTTTGTCCCTCAAATAGGCGTTCCACTGTACTTGAAAGTAGAATGTTCGACTGGTCCTGTCCATGATCCTGACCTCCCATGTCCTTGATGGCGTTACTAAAAATAGCATGCGCGGCGTAGAACTTGTCTTCGTATTCGGGTATGTCCAATCCAGGGTCTTCATATCCCTCCTCCAAGTGAAATTCCACTAACTCATCTGAGAGCTCCATAAAGTGGTTGAAAGTGGCGACCAACGCTCCAGCTTGAATTGCAATGTTTCCACATTCTCACATCTTTGTGAAAACTCCACAGCACTGTTGAGGGTGCGCGTTATTTGCCCCTTGCAGGCACCACGTTGTTGAATCGTTCTATGCATTATCGCGTTCATGACGAAAAAACGGTAAATTTGTCTCTAATGTTCACAAAAGTAAATGCACAAATAAACGCGGGTATCCGGCTCGAACGGACCAAAATTTGTTATGTTTATGAATAGTGGACTGTATTATGGTTTTTATTATAGTTTTATGCATTTATTTTCACTATTTAGCGGGTTTACAATACTTTAAGCGGGGTTGCTATCAGCGAGCGGTTGCGGTTAATATCAACAAGCGAATGCGGCCGGCTTGCAAAACGTGCAGAAAAAGAACAGAAAAAAGATCGCGTGATGTTCTAATACTAACGCATTGCACTGCAATTTCGGCTATGCGTGTGAGCTTAAAGCTCCCAAATGGTTACAATACAATGATGTGCGCAAAAATAGGTACTATAGGTAATAGGTAAAAATAGGTAATAGGTAAATAGGCAAAAGTAAAGAAGCAAATGTAATACTATTTAAATTCAACATAAAGACAAACTATTTCCCAACAGCTACTAAAGAACCGTTTTTGATGTACCGTTACTTTGCATATTCTGTTTGGTTACTTTGGTCATATAATTTTTTAAAGATTTTGTAATGTCATGCCGGGTGCTCAAGGTTTATCCGGACGCTGGCCATTTAATGACATCTAGTTATTAATTAGTTCTTTGTGGAAAATTGTTAAGGTCACGACGAAAAGTTGTCAAGTTTTGCATAAACTTTTCCTTGTTTTTGTTATTACATTTCTTTTTACCATGCATAAGATCATCAAACCACTGAACCATTGCACGTTGTTTATCCACAGGTTGTCCATTAATGATTTTGTTTTTTAAGGAACGATAATAGTCCTCGTAAAGTAAAATAAGTACTAGTAATGGGCGTGACATAGACCACTGATTTCGGCAGTCTTCCGTTAAAACATTATTTAATAATGATGACAGAATGCTCTGAAGTCATTCGAAATTAACTTCCACAACCTTTAAAAATTTTATATTGTCAGGGGTCAGTAACATGTTCTTAGGAAAGACAAGTTAAGAAATTGTAATATGATGTTGATAATTTGGGGTATTCGAGCAAATAATTTTTTTTTATAGAAAAAATTAATTTTCAATAATATAAAGAACTGTTAAGAGGAGCCCCAAATAATAAGGTCGTACTCCAATGAATTCCGTTAAGAAACTCATTTTATTTTGTAAAATTCTCTTATAGGAAAGATACATTAAAATCTTAAATCTATTTAAAACTACTGATCAACGCACTGCACGCTGACCTGCTATGCGACCCTTTCTCATGTGCGATAAGCGCACCACTTATGTAGGTGTTTGTGTTTGTGCCCTACATACACTTATGTAGGGCTGCAGGGGATCGGTTTTAGACCATGCTGTTTGACTCGTATTTCATGGGTCCGATCCCTTGAAACTCTAACTTAAGAATTTGTATATAAAATAGTGTTCAATGCTTGAACAAGAACATTGTCTAGCGTATTGTCTCCATATAATTTAAAGATAACACAATTTACATAGTTTCCACCAAGAGAGTTTTTTGAGATTTATAGGGTATATTCGATCATAAGGAACTTCAAGCTGTAAGATACAATTTCCAATACCAATACAAACACAACACAAGCTTTTTTATGGGAAAGTCAATAATAAAAACAGTAAACTGTAACGGGTTAAGATGACTTTCTTTAGGGACGCCAGATTTAGCACGGGAATGTACATTTTTAATAAGACTCTTTGTGTTCTTCCATCTAAGTAGCTGGAGATCCACGTTAAGAGGTCTGTAGAAAATCCCAGCATATTCAGTTTACTCAACAAGAATGAGTGATTGACGAATCAAATGCATTGCGAAAGTCTGTGTAAATAACATCGGTTTGAAAATATTTTCGAAACCCATCTATGAAAAAGGATTTCAACTTCAGTAAACTCGTGGTGGTGGAGCGACGCTTAATGAACCCATGCTGACAAGGAGAGATGATTAAAGAGGCAAGGTGGTGCAAATGAGGAGTACTTAATTTTTCAAATAACTTTGGAATCGCCGACAATTTAGAGATACCTCTGTAGTTGGCAGCATCGGAGTTTTTCCCTATTTTATGATGGGGGAATTATGAAAGATTCCTTCCACTTAAGGGGAAAAATCGAGGTTTCCAATACTCCGCCGGGGCCTGGCGAATAAACGGGCTTGAACCTTAAAAGATCAGGCTATTCTCGGAGAAAAAAGGGCAGAAAATAAGATTTGCTAATTGAATGCTGTACGCGTAAGGCTGATCTGTCATTTTAGGCGGAGAATAAGTTGTTTGTAAAAATTTTGCGAATAGATCGTCAATGGCCTGATTAGAGGTCGCAAATGAATTTTGACACGAAAGCAGAGGTGGAAAAAATACATATTTACGCTTAGTGTTTACAAAGTTATAAAACTGCTTTGGATCCTGAGCAATTCCTGTAACATTCAGCATTATACACGGTAAAATTTGACCGAGCTAGTAGATATCTTGAAAAATTTATACAACTGCATGTTTGTATATATTTAAGTAAGAACCTATTTTTAGTATTTTTTAGGTAAGTGAGGCACCTTGTAAACCGAGGAGGATTTGTGAAGCGGACGGATACTTCCATGGCCCACATGAGTCAAAAAATGTATTTAAAGTACAGTAAAAGTTTTCTAAGGTGACATTAAGATCTTCCCTCCCTCTTCCCACTTCCCTCTCTTTCTTTCAAGCGAACGGTCGTGTTTTTTTTGTGCGCACTGCGTTTATGACAAATATTGGTAAACCGGTGTTTACATACTTTGTGAATTAAATCTTGTGAATCTTAACAATCTTAAAGCCTAAACCGTATCGCTTCGCGAGTGCTGTGGTATATTTGGAGTCGAATTAATATTTTGTCTAAATTCTATTCCAAGCATAGCTCAGCTCTGCTTCTTCCCCGGCTTATCTCTATTTCTGCATTTCTCTTTTGCACTATTCAAAGCTCTCGCTTCGGCTTCCTATTTGGCACAGTGGTTCAAGGTATTGTGTTTTTTAACTTTTTAAATATTAATTTTTGTTTTATTAAATAAAAAAAATTAAAATAAAAATAAAAATAAAATGGAATTTAAATATGTCTGTGCCATTAAGTCTTGTAACAAGACAATTTCCTCATCCCAGCCTGCCATCCATTGCTGGCTATGTGAGAACGTCGTACATGCCAAGTGTGCCGGTTTCACTGCATCAGTTTCGGATGCCATTTCCCGTAGGTCTGGGATACATTATTGTTGTGAAAATTGTCGTGCTGTGCAAGGCGAAATGAGGTCGTTCATGAGACAGACCAAAAATGGATTTAAAGAGCTGATCACTGGTTTTCGTAAAATCAATGACCAGCTCTGTGCGCTTGACACTCAATTTAGTGGCCTTCAGCTGCTAAATGAGTCCCCTAAGCGTAAGAAATCCGCTGTTTCTGATCCGCCTCAGCCTGCTCAGCCGACATTAGAACTGAGAAAAATTCGTCAGAATTTCTCAGGGATAATGAGCAATTGTCTGATATGTCCGCCATGGCATCCCTTCAAGTGATGCCACAGGTCCTAGGGAACGAAACCCCCATTAGAGTCAACCAAAAGGTGCAGCAGGATTGCTACTTAGGGTGTATATATATTAGCTATAAGTGTATTGTATAACTGTAAACTATTAGTGTAAGTCGGTGTCGTTGGCTGTTGTCGGTTCTGGCTCTCTCTCTCTTGTGCTCTCATCGCTCTCATTGCTCTTTCAGCGAGCAATGTGGGTTGATGATGATCACGAGTTGAGAGCGGAGTCAGTCGAACACCAGCAGCGATCCGAAGCGGATCTAGTCAAGAATAATAAATAAACTAGAATAAGGAAAGTGTTGGTGTTTTACTCCAGGGACAACGTTATATCCCTACAAAATCAGAAGTGGGCCGATCTCGTGCCAAATAAACAATTAATGACAACTAATTATAATCAAAATGGATGTTGGCAACGCATCAATTGCGCAATTAAAACGGTGGTTAAGTGCGTTACGGCTACCAACAACTGGAACGAAGCGCGAATTAATATTACGTTTGGATAAAATGTCAAAGAAAACGCGTAATTATCTGGAAGCAATTAGGAATCAAGACGAAGACGGCGATGGAAACAACGACGAAGACGAATATAAAGAGGATCTGGAAGTAGAAAGCCAAGAAAATGACAACGATAATGGCGACGAAGCTGGAGTACAAGAAAACGAAAAAGTCAGAGGCGAAGGAAACGACAAACACGGAGGTGGAACTAAAGGAAAAGATGGCGATAAAAATGAGAGTAAAGTTGGCGGCGATCAAAGCGGAAAAGGCGGAGACGGAAGGAACAGCAAAGATGGAGGCGAAAACAACAGCAGCGACGGCGGCAGAAACAACGACCACGGCGGCGACGAAAACCACAACAGCGACGGCGGCGAGGGAGAAGACAAAGATGGAGATCATGCACGCATTGACAGGAATAAGCCGGCAGCAGCGGCGCAAAAGAAGGCGCCACTGAAGAAATGAAAAGAGGCAACGTTGCAAAGTCGGAGTTTTTGGAATTTCACAACCCAAGCATCGACATTGCGTTGGGCATGGCAACACAAGTTGTGAGTGATTTTTCGGGCGAAACTTGCGCACGAAAATGGATTACGCAAATGAACAATATTGCAAGCATTTATGGAGTTAGTGGAAAGTACAATAAAATGCTGATGATAAGTAAAATAAAAGGAAAAGCAAACGTGTGGCTACATGCGAACCCTGACCGCATCATGCTACCGCTGGAGGAGCTAACCGCGGAACTAATATCAATGTTTTCGGATAAAGTTTCGAAATTAGAGGCAAGGCGTCAATTCGAGAACCGGAAATGGAGTTCCGGTGAAAGTTTTGGAAGCTACGTTGACGATAAGGTGATGCTTGGCCAGAGAATCGACATAGAGACAGAGGAGATGATAAGTCGCATCATTGAGGTAGCAATCCCTAATCAAGGGCTACGAAATCAGGCACATATTCAGTGTTTTGAAAATATTGCACACATCAAACGTGCATTTGCGGAGGTGAAGTTGCCGAAATCGTATGGTGACAAGAAGGAGGCAGCAGCGAACGAGGATGAGAAGGGCAACAAGGACACGCGTTGCTATAATTGCAATGCTCGAGGACATTGGGCGAAGGAGTGCAGGAAGCCAAGACGAGAGAAAGGATCGTGCTATGCGTGTGGCGAGATGGGATATTTTGTGGCGAAGTGCCTAAAGAACAAAGTTAAGAGCGAGGTCAAGAACATTTATGTAAGGTATTTTGAAATTTACTTTAAGAATAACACTAACACCAGACTAATTACAGAATGCCTCATAGATACAGGGAGCCCAATTTCGTTTATCAAAATATCTAAAGTACCAGAAAATATTTGTAAAATGCCAGTTTTAAGTTCATATCATGGAATAAATGAAAGTTATTTGAAAACTTATGGCAGAATATTATGTTATATAAAGAAAAAATTTAATAAAGTACATTTTCATTTAGTTGTTGTGGCAAACAAATCTATGAGTCATGATGTAGTTCTGGGAAGAGATTTTATGGAAGCATGTGATTTAAATCTGAGCCTTGACACCTTGAAGATGGTTACGGTAGAAAATTTAGAAAATGTTAAAGACAGTTATGATGTTAGTGATGAAGAGCGAATAGTTAGTGATGTTAATGTTAAACAAAAGATTCGAAATGCAGTTAGGTTACAAGAAGCAACGAAATTCGACATAAATGTAGTGGAAAAAGAATTGATGAATATTAATATTGAAGATGAATCGGTAGAATACAAAATTGGTGAACAAGTTGAGTATAAGGTTAGACAGCAATTTATTAAAATTATAGAAAATTTTTATGTCAATAAACAAAGACCAAGAGAACCAGAGGTTAAGTGTGAAATAAAGCTGAGGTTGGAGGACTCGAAACCCTTTAGTAGTTCTCCGAGACGGTTAGCGTATAAGTTAACAAGCAACTCTCTCAAAGATTACACGAACTGCCCTCGCATGCGCAGGCCAGCAAGTTATGTAGCGACCCGCGCGCATAAGGTTTCATGTGTCGCAATGACTGTTTGTGCCGCAATATGCTGAGCAAGCAGCGACGGATTTGTAAGAGGAGCTGCTTGCCAGTACTTTTCCACTGGGCATTCTTAGGTTTAGCTTTAAAATGTTTATTGGATAAGTTTCAGTTTTGTTCTACCCATCAGCCTTGACTGTTTGAATAAATCTCCGGCATTTGCCGTCATCCAATCGAATCTTTATTTGATAAAACTTCATAGAGCCACAAGGCCTATGATTAAAGAGGAACAGTTTCCTCCGTCGTAAATCCACTTCCCAGGACCAAGGATATCTAGAGGACATCGACTTGGAATCACTGGAGTTACGAGCTTAATAACTGGCGCCCAACGGATAATATTTTAAGAACCAAAAAACCCAAAGAAACATGTAAGTGAGTGATTACCAACTTATTTTACTTCAAATCAAACCAATAAAAGATAAAGTACCAAAGTGACTGGGAAATAAATTCTGTGGTAGTTCTTTTTTCCTTTCGAGTTAATCGGCTAAATTAAAAGCATCCATATAAGCAAAATAGCTGTGAATATTTTTCTGTTCTTGACCACTGTACAACCAGTGCTTTTGTGTTAATAGATCCGAGCGTACGCCCATGAGTTGGGCATATAGAGAAGTTAAAAAAGAAATTGAAAGTGACAGGGACAGTGAAGAAATAGGCTTTCGCCCACATACAACAGAAATGAATCCCGAACAAATACAAGCACTAGTGAACGGCACTGTTAATCCTGCGCTCGCCGAGCAAGAACTGCGCTTAAGGCAGCAGTTTGCTGAGGAGCTGAACGCAGTAAGGTCACAAGTAAATGCGCTGCAAATAGCGGCACCAGATATCGAAACATACGAAAAAGTGACGATAGACACAAATGTCAAGTGCGATGTGAGACTTGACATAGTGAAATCTGTACCATCATTTGAAGGGGTACAAGATGAGTATGTGTCCTGGAGGCAAGCTGCCCTGGACGCATACGAAATTTTCAGACGCTACAAGGGTAGCGAGGCCCATTACGAGGCCGTTGCAATTCTACGCAACAAAGTGTGCGGAGCAGCCCGGTCAGTCCTGACGTCCCACAATACAGTGTTAAATATTGATGCATTCATCGCACGATTAGACTGCACGTACGCGGACAAAACGTCTCTGCGTGTACTCAGGCAACAGTTGGAAATGGTTAGGCAAGGCGACCTAGGTCTAATGGAGTACTTTGATGAGGTCGAAAGGAAGCTCACATTGGTCACCAACAAGATTGTGATGACACACGATGAGCAAGCGGCTACGATTCTCAACAAAGAGGTCAGAAGCGATGCTTTACACGCATTCATGTCGGGTTTGAAGAAATCTGTGAAAGCGTTCGTAGTGCCGGCCCAGCCGAAAGATTTGCCATCGGCGTTGGCCCTGGCTCGCGAGGCTGAAAACAGCATAGAAAGAAGCCAGTTCGCTGCCTCTTATGCAAAAACAATTGCAGAGAGGAGCCAACACAGTGAAAACAATAAACAGGGAAATCGGCAACATTCAAAACCTAACAAAGGCCAAGAGAAAAACCCACACTACGTAGGAAAGCAAGGTCATAACAAAACCCAAGACAAAGACAGCCAAATGACTCAGGCTCAGCCTATGGACGTTGATCCCTCAATGTCACATTTTCGGCAGCCAACCAATTGGGGCAGAACCCAAAGTGCTATAAATATAGGTGGCATTCGAAAAAGGCCCAACTCGTCGGAACGAGTATCTGGTCAAAGGCGGCAACGAGTTGACAACATAACTCAACAAAGCGCCGATAGCGAGCAGCAATATGCGGCCACAGCTGAAACAGCAGCCGCTGAAATCGAAAGCGATGGCGAGTCAATTGATACAAGTGACATGCTCAATTTTTTAGGGGACGCTCCCTAGCTAGTAGAAAGCTCCCTAGCTAGGACGCTAGTAGAAAACTAAAAATTCTGATAGACACGGGGGCGGCAAAGAATTACGTGAGACCCGTAAAGGAGTTAAAAAACGTAACTACAGTCGCCACCCACCACTGTAAGTTCCATACATGGATCCAGTGAAATAAACAAAAAATGTTCAATGAAAATCCTTGGACAAAACGCAACATTCTTCATTTTAGATTCTCTCGACGCATTTGATGCCATAATAGGTTTCGATCTGCTAACGCAGGCCGGGGCAACATTGAATTTGAAGAATAATTGCTTAAGTTACCGGGACGAAAATGAGCCACTGAAATTTCACTTATGTGATAATGTAAATTTCACTAAAGTCAGTGACATAGTAGTGCCCGAAAGTGTAAAAGAAGAATTCAGGCGAATGATAACAAAGAGAATAAAGGCATTTTCGACCTCTAACGAGGCACTGCCGTTCAACCATCTGTCGTTGCCACAATTCGTACCGAAGATAATGAACCGGTATATTCAAAACTCTACCCGTATCCAAACGGTGTGTCGAATTTCGTCAACAACGAAATCTCACAACTACTGGAAGGCGGTATCATCAGACCGTCAAAATCCGCGTACAACAGCCCAGCTTGGGTTGTCGAAAAAAAAGGGTTCGATTCCGAAGGCAACAAAAACAAACGACTCGTAATTGACTTTAGGAAGTTAAACGATCGAACTGTTGCCGACCGCTACTCAATGCCAAGTATCCCAATGATTCTAGCGAATCTGGGTAAGGCAAAATTTTTTACAACCCTCGACTTGAAGTCTGGGTATCATCAGATATACCTAGCAGAAAAAGATCGAGAGAAAACATCATTCTCTGTGAACGGGGGGAAATATGAATTCTGCCGATTGCCCTTTGGATTAAAGAATGCTGGGAGCATCTTCCAAAGAGCAATTGATGACGTTTTAAGAGAACAAATTGGAAAATGTTGTTACGTCTACGTTGATGATGTAATAATATTTTCAGAAAATGAACAGGATCACATTCGACACATTGACGTAATACTACAAAGCCTACTAGAAGCCAACATGAGAGTAGCCAAAGAAAAAACTCAATTTTTCAAAGACAACGTCGAATACCTCGGTTTTGTCGTAACCAGAGGAAACACATGTCGTAACACATGTCGAGGAAAATCCCGATTGAGTTCAACGACACGCAACGCGATGCGTTCGAGCGACTAAGGAACATTTTAGCATCAGAAGATGTCATACTAATGTATCCTGACTTTAAAAAACCTTTCGACCTGACCACTGACGCTTCTGCAAATGGCATTGGTGCAGTATTGTCCCAAGAAGGCAGGCCAATCACAATGATCTCACGCACGTTAAAACAGTGCGAGACTCATTACGCCACCAATGAAAGGGAACTTCTAGCAATCGTGTGGGCACTTGGTAAATTGCAGAATTATCTGTATGGTACCAGAGAGCTCCGCATCTACACTGACCATCAACCACTCACCTTTGCGGTGTCTGAAAAAAACACCAACGCAAAAATCAAGAGATGGAAAGCGTTTATAGAAGAGCATAATGCGAAAATCTTCTATAAACCAGGGAACGACAATCACGTAGCCGACGCATTATCGCGTCAGAACATAAACGCTCTGCAAGGTGAACCCCAATCTGACGTAGCTACCATTCATAGTGAAGAGTCACTTACTTTTACAATCCCAACGATTGACCAACCCATAAACGGCTTCAGGAACCAAATGGTCCTAGAAGAGGCACGCTATGCGTTGCACCAAAAAATTATTATGTTTGGCAGCAAAATGCGCCACATAATACATTTCACGGACAAATACAATCTAACCGAAACGTTAAAAAATGCCGTCAATCCTGAGGTGGTTAACGCAATTCATTGCGACCTACCAACGTTGGCTGCTGTGCAACACGAGTTAAGCACACAATTTCCGTCTACCAAGTTTCGGCACTGCAAAACGATCGTGTCAGATATCACCAACAAAGATGAGCAAATAGAAATCCTAAATACTGAACACAACCGAGCTCATAGAGCAGCTCCAGAAAACGTAAAACAGGTTAAGCGGGATTACTACTTTCCAAAAATGACCAAAATAGCCAACGAAATAGTGATAAACTGCAAAGTATGTAGGAAGGGAAAATACGACAGGCACCCGAGAAAACAAGAGCTTGGCGAAACGCCTGCCCCAACCCACATAGGCGAAATACTTCACATCGACATATTCTCAACCGATAAAAAATTATTCCTAACTTGCATCGATAAATTTTCAAAATTTGCGATTGTACAACCAATAGTATCCAGGTCAATAACGGACACAATTAACCCCATACTGCAAGCGGTTAACCTCTTCCCAGATACAAAAACAATTTACTGTGACAATGAGGCGTCCTTCAGCTCAGAGACAATTACCTCGCTACTAAAAAATCAATTTAACATTGATTTGGTCAACGCGCCCTCGCTTCACAGCTGCTCCAACGGGCAAGTGGAACGCTTCCATAGTACATTAGTCGAGATTGCGAGATGTCTTAAAATTGATAAACAGATCTGCGACACAACACAAGCAATTCTCAGAGCTGTCATTGAATATAACAGAAGCGTGCATTCCGTAACAGGGCAAAGACCACTGGATGTAATCCACACAGCATCAGACGAAATGCGCCAAACTATCAAAAACAAGATAGTAAAGGCACAACAAGACCAACTACGCAGGTGCAACCCGGACAGACAAAATAGGGTTTTTGATGTAGGCGAAACAGTCTATATCAAAAACAACAGGAGACTAGGTAACAAACTATCACCTTTATGTTCCGAAGGAAAGATACAAGCTGATTTAGGAACAACGGTGCTTATTAGAGGGAGGGTGGTCCATAAGGACCACCTTAGGTAGTTATCGGCAAGTAAAAAACCACTAAATCTAATAAGAATGTATCTTACAGGTCCGCCATGATAGTGCTTACCCTGTTGACCTTGCTAACAGCGACGCAAGCTCGGATCACCGACTTTTCCAATGCGAACTATAACCCGATCGTCGATGGTAGTATTCTGGCATGGGAACAACTTAGTTATGTAAAACACTCAAGTAGCTTAAGCAATTTCTATAAGATAGTTGAGGATACTAAAAGAGTTTCCGAGTTTTTCCCCCACTCGCATATGCGAAAACTGTTAGACATAGATGTAGAACACATAGAAGAACTTTTGTCCGCTCTAACAGTTCACCATAGAATGGCCAGAAGCTTAGATTTTCTTGGCACAGTACTAAAAATTGTTGCGGGAACTCCGGACGCTGCAGACATAGAAAAAATAAGAATGACAGAAAATCAATTAGTAGACTCAAACAATAGACAGGTACTCGTTAATACAGAAACTCAGAAACAGATCAATAAACTCACAGACGCAATAAATAAAATAATACAAGCAAAAAAGGGTGACCTCCTAGACACCCCAAATTTATTTGAAACGCTTATGACTCGAAATAGGATGTTAATCACAGAAATCCAGAATTTAATTCTAACAATCACTTTTGCCAAATCAGACATTATAAATCCTACAATTTTTGACACAAACGATTTGAAGTCAATATTTGATAATCAGCTCACAGAAGTCCCCGTAATTTATTTAATGGAAGTTTCTAAAATTAAAATATTTCAATCAGAAGACGAAATCCATATGTTAATCGAATATCCTAGAATTAAGCAAATTTGTAAAAGAACAGTAATTTTTCCGGTATCGCACAATCATACAGTCCTACAAATACGAGACGACATAATTGCGGATTGCGACGATGGAATATTCGCAGTTAGCGATTGCGTGCGCACTAGCTACGCCACCTTCTGCAAAAAATCAACACGTGAGAGCTGCGCCCGAGAGATACATGCTGGAGGCCTAGCCAATTGCCGCACGCAACCAAGCCACCTACTGCCAGTCGCACTGATTGACGAAGGAACCATTGTCATCAATGATCGCCCAAGTCACTGCAGACGAGGGGCCCACGGTAATGCTGGAGGGAACATACCTCATCACGTTCGAGCATGTAGCGGTGATCAACAATACAAGATACTTGAACCACAACGCAGTCGTGGGTAAAAGTCCGAGTATCGCCGCTTCCCCACTCCTCAACATCACCGGGCACGATCAAATCCTGAGTCTCTCATCAATACATCGAATGAGCGAGCAAAACATAAACTTCATACGCCAACTCAAGGATGAAGTCGAGGCAGCAGGATCGCCAAAGATATGGTTCTTGATCGGAGTTGGGGTCAGCATTGTCTTCTGCGCGCTAATCATCGGTTACCAATACAGCCATAGAAGACGTGCCTCTTTGAAGCTAAAAAGAGCCATCGCCCAATTTGACGTCACCGAGGCCGGCCACGAACTTGAGGGGGGAGTAGTTAACAAGCAACTCTCTCAAAGATTACACGAACTGCCCTCGCATGCGCAGGCCAGCAAGTTATGTAGCGACCCGCGCGCATAAGGTTTCATGTGTCGCAATGACTGTTTGTGCCGCAATATGCTGAGCAAGCAGCGACGGATTTGTAAGAGGAGCTGCTTGCCAGTACTTTTCCACTGGGCATTCTTAGGTTTAGCTTTAAAATGTTTATTGGATAAGTTTCAGTTTTGTTCTACCCATCAGCCTTGACTGTTTGAATAAATCTCCGGCATTTGCCGTCATCCAATCGAATCTTTATTTGATAAAACTTCATAGAGCCACAAGGCCTATGATTAAAGAGGAACAGTTTCCTCCGTCGTAAATCCACTTCCCAGGACCAAGGATATCTAGAGGACATCGACTTGGAATCACTGGAGTGACGAGCTTAATAACTTATACAGAGAGGGAAAAGTTACAGAGCATATTAGACGAGTATTTAAAAGAGGGAATTATTAAGCCGAGCGAATCAGAATATGCATCTCCAATAGTGTTAGTCATGAAAAAAACAGGTGATTTGCGATTATGTGTAGATTACAGAAAGCTTAATAAGACAATGATTAAAGATAATTATCCACTACCTTTAATTGATGATTTATTGGACACAATAGTAAATAAGACAATATTTTCGAAATTAGACATTAAACATGGATACTTTCATGTATTTGTTGAGAACGAATCAATTAAATTATACTTCATTTATGACGCCGTTAGGACAGTTCGAATTTATGCGGATGCCAATGGGCCTAAAAAACGCACCGGCGGTGTTTCAAAGATTTATCAATAAGATTTTTGCAGACATGATAAGAGAAGGAAAAGTGGTTATATACATGGACGATATTATGATCGCAAGAAAAGAAATTGAAGAGCATTTGAGTGAACTTAAAGAAGTTTTCGAAAGATTAGCAAGGAACATATTAGAACTAAGAATGGATAAATGTGAGTTTTTACAAGCGAGTGTTCAGTACTTAGGGTTTTTGGTGTCGAGCAATGGAATACAAGCAAACGATAAAGGAATTGAAGCCATCAGAGATTTTCCAGTCCCCAATAAAGTGCATGGAGTTAGAAGCTTTTTAGGATTGTGTTCATATTTTAGAAGATTCATAAAGGATTTTTCGAGGATTGCAAAACCGTTATATGATTTGTTGAAAAAAGATTGCGAATTCGTGTTTGAAGAAAAAGAGTTAGATTGTTTTGAAATGCTAAAGAAGAAGCTCATAGAAGCACCGGTACTAGGTTTATATTATTATAAGGATGAGGTAGAACCACATACAGACTCAAGTGCACATGGTTTTTGGTGCAGTACTATTACAGAGGAAAGAGGATAAGAAATTGCATCCTATATTTTATTTTTCGAAAGCTACAACGAAGGATGAAGCAAAATATCATAGCTTTGAACTTGAAACGTTAGCCATTATTTATGCTCTACGAAGGTTCCGAATTTATGTGCAAGGTAGGCGGTTTAAAATTGTTACTGATTGTAATTCATTGACGTTGACGTTAAACAGAATAGAACTTAACCCTCGCATTGCGAGGTGGGCTTAAGAGTTACTCGAATATGATTTTGAGCTAGTTCATAAGGCAGGAAAGCTTATGCAACATGTAGATGCCTTAAGTAGGAATACGAACATATGTGTAGTAGAAACGGTGAATTTTGAAGACAATTTAGTTATATGCCAAGCGAAAGATGAAAAGTTAAAGAAAATTAGAATGAGGTTAGAAAAAGAAGATGACAAAATGTTTGAGATGAGAAATGGAGTAGTGTATAGGAAAGCAAATGATGTTCCATCATTGTTGTTTTATGTTCCAGAAGAAATGGAAGACAAGATACTGTATAAATATCACAATGAGTTAGGTCACGTAGGTAGGGATAAGGTTATGGATGCAATTGTTAGGACGTATTGGTTTGCAAATATGAAAGAGAAAGTTGTTAGGCATATTGATAATTGTTTGAGGTGTGTAGCGTTTTCACTAAAGTCAGGAAAAGGAGAAGGATTATTACACAGCATTCCGAAAGGGAATGTACCATTTGAGATCATACATTCTGATCACTACGGGCCAGTGGATAAGGGAAGGTCAAATAAACATCTTTTTGTCGTCATAGACGGGTTTACAAAATACGTTAGGTTATATGCAACAAAAACAACAAATACAAAGGAAGTTATTATAGCATTGAAAGATTATTTTAGATCGTATAGTAGACCGACGTGTATCGTCTCGGATAGTTGTTTCACATCTGAGGATTTTCAGAAATTTCTCGAAGAATATAATGTTAAGCACGTAAAAATAGCAACAGGGTCACCTCAAGCTAATGGGCAGGTGGAAAGAATTAATCGAATATTAGGACCGATGCTAGCGAAATTGGCAGACTCAGAAAAGGGATTGCATTGGGATACAGTTATTGAGGATGTTGAGTTTTCGTTGAACAATACAAAGCAGAGAAGCATTGAGCAAATGCCGAGCAAAATGTAATTTGGAATTGCACAAAAAGAAAAAATTATAGATGAATTAAGGCAAAAGTTAGAAGAATTAGATAATACTGATAATGTTAGGAATTTAGACGAAATTAGGAAAAAAGGAACAGAGTGTCAAACAAAGTTGCAGAAAGACAATGAAAGAAATTACAATGAGAAAAGGAAAGCGAGTTCAAAATACAAGGTAGGAGATTATATCGTGGTTAAGAATTTTGATTGTACTGTTGGCGTTGCGAGAAAGTTAATACCCAAACATAAGGGTCCATTTGTAATAGAGAAAATTTTAGGAAATGACAGGTATTTAATTAAGGATGTTGAAGATTTTCAATTGTCACGTATTCCATATCAAGGTGTTTGGAGTAGTCAGAACATTAAACATTGGATAGGTAAACGAAGATAAAGCTCAAATATTATGTAAACTTTTGTAAATAAATAATTAGTAGTATATAGGTCAAATAGATGTAAGAATCAATTGTAAAATATCACAAGATCAGGGGATCTTTAAATGTCAGGACGGCCGAATTCTAGCAGGATTGCTACTTAGGGTGTATATATATTAGCTATAAGTGTATTGTATAACTGTAAACTATTAGTGTAAGTCGGTGTCGTTGGCTGTTGTCGGTTCTGGCTCTCTCTCTCTTGTGCTCTCATCGCTCTCATTGCTCTTTCAGCGAGCAATGAGGGTTGATGCTGATCACGAGTTGAGAGCGGAGTCAGTCGAACACCAGCAGCGATCCGAAGCGGATCTAGTCAAGAATAATAAATAAACTAGAATAAGGAAAGTGTTGGTGTTTTACTCCAGGGACAACGTTATATCCCTACAAAGGGTATTCCACAGTCCGGACCACCGGCACCGACTAATGCTGCAGTTTTCGTACCTGCGACACCAAAACCCTTACAGGTGATTCCTCCATCGAAACATATATTTGTTTCTCGGCTTGCCCCTGATACTTCAGAGATTGATATCTCGGCTTATATCAAAGCCAAAACTAAAGCCGATATAAAGGTGGAGGACATACAAAAATTTAAATATAATTATACAAGGCGCACGTCTTCTTTCAAGATTCGTGTGCCCGCGCTGATGTTCAAGACGATTTGTTCTCCCAGTTTTTGGCCAGAGAATCTTTTCGTCCAAGAACATCAGCCTAGTTCCGTGAAAAAAAGTTAATAAAATAGTGGGAGTGAGACTTCCCAATATCGGAACCACTGACCAACCCTCCATCTCTTCTTTGGCCACTAACCCAAAAAACTAGTTTCCTCACTAACTCTTACCTATCAGAATACTAGGGGGCTACGTAGCAAACTCCCCAAGCTATGTTCTGATAGTTCTTTCTTTGCATCCCATATAATAGCATTTACAGAAACTTGGTTAAATCCGGAGATCTTTAGCTCCGAAGTTTTTCCAAGTAAGTACACCACTTTTAGACGGAATCGATCTCAGCGAAGAGGAGGTGGAGTCCTCATTTCGGTAGACTCTACTTTTGCTTCTGAAGAGGTGAAATCCCAAGAGTTTGGTGACATAGAATTTATTTGCGTTAAAATCACTATGTCCGTGAAAGCTTTATACATTACATGTTCATATATACCTCCTATGTCTGAACCGCCCACATATTGGCAGCATTTGTCCGCTATTCGATACGTCTCTAATCTTATGACGGATCGTGACCAACTCGTAGCGGTGGGCGACTTTAATATCCCATAATTAAAGTGGTCCAACGTCGATAACTCACCATCTTTGTCACTTATAACTTACCATGACTTCACCGCGGGCATGTTTGACATGTCCCTAGGTCAGATCAATCATGTTAAAAATTCGCTAGGTTGGCTCTTAGACTTATGTTTTGTATCTGATCCTTCAACCCCAGAGGATCCATATCACCCCACGCTGGAGGTCTCAATCGAAACCAATCCTGGTATCGATCAGATGTCTCCGAGCGTGGTAAATAATATTCGCTGTTTCCGTAAAGCTGATTTTCAGAAACCTAATAGCCTTATCGATACATTTGACTGGTCTGATATTCTGGCGTGCACTGATCTTAATGTCACCTTAGAAAAATTTTATTTTACTTTAAATAAATTTTTTGACTCATGTGTGCCTTGGAAATATCCGTCCGCTTCAACAAATCCTCCTTGGTTTACAAGGTGCCTCACTAACCTAAAACATAAAAAAAATAAGCTTTTACTTAAATATAAAAAAACCTGCAGTAGTGTTGATTTCTCAAGATACCTACTAGCTCGGTCGAATTTTACCGTGCATAACGCTGAATGTTATAGGAATTATATTGACCGCTGCCGGTTTCAATTTACTCAGGATCCAAAGCAGTTTTATAATTTTGTAAACACTAAGCGTAAACACGTATCTTTTTCACCCCTGCTTAAGTTTGAAAATTCCTCTGCGACTTCGGATCAGGCCATTGCCGATCTATTCGCAGAATTTTTTCAAACAACTTATTCTCCTACTAAATTGACTGATCAGCCTTACGCATATAACATTCAAGCAGCAAATCTTATTTTCTGTCCGTTTTTTTCTGAGTACAACTTATTATCTGGTCTTTTAAGGGTAAAACCCATTTATTCGCCAGGCCCCAACGGAGTACCAACGTGTGTGCTAAAATACTGCGCCAGGGCTCTGTGCAAACCTCTTCTAAGACTTTTCAACTTATCTTTGGAAACCTCGATTTTTCCCCTTAAGTGGAAGGAATCATTTATAATTCCCCTACATAAAAAAGGAAAAAGTCCGAGGCTGCCAACTACAGAGGCATCTCTAAGTTCTCGGCAATTCCAAAGTTATTTGAAAAATTAATTACCCCTCATTTGCAACACCTTTGCTCTTCGATTATCACTCCTTGTCAGCATGGCTTTATTAAGCGTCGCTCCACCACCACAAACTTATTGGAGTTGGCATCCTTTGTCATAGATGGCTTTTGTAAGGGATATCAAACCGATGTAATTTACACAGACTTCAGCAAAGCATTTGATTCAGTTGATCACTCACTCTTGTTGAGTAAACTGAATATGCTGGGTTTTCCTAAAGACCTCTTAACGTGGATCTCCAGCTACCTTGATGGAAGGACACAAAGAGTCTTATTTAAAAACATACAGTCCCGTCTGGTCCGTGCTACATCCGGCGTCCCTCAAGGAAGTCATCTTGGCCCGTTATTATTTACGCTTTTTATAAACGACTTGCCCCCTGCTTTATCGAACTTTCTAGTTCTTATGTATGCAGATGATGTAAAGCTTTGTCTTCAGTACAAATCCATCTCTGCCCAATGCAGTCTTCAGTCTGACCTTAATAACTTTCAAAATGGTGTTTAGCTAATGATCTAATACTTAATGGATCTAAATGCAAACATATGTCTTTTTATCGTTCTTGCCCTCTGCAAGCTACTTATTCTATTAATGGGATTGCCTTAGAAAAATTAACCCAGGTTAATGATCTCGGCATCCTATTAGACATCAAACTTAAATTTGCCGTAAATAAAGGTGGTCAAAAGAATTTAATGACCTCTATATAAACAAAACATTATTTATTTCCTTGGTCCGTCCTATACTAGAGTACGGTTCATGTGTCTGGAGTCCCCAATATGAAGTACATAAGGACCGCATAGAATCCGTACAAAAGAACTTTTTAATATTTGCACTTAGAGGTCTATACTGGGATGCAAATCTTCAGCTTCCATCCTACAGTAGCAGACTGTTACTTATAAACTTACCTAGCTTAATAAATCGTAGGACAATGCTCGGTGTAGTTTTTCTGCATAACCTTATTAACGGGGATGTAGATAGCCAGCATTTACTAACACGCTTAAATTTCAACATTCCTAATAGAAGGACTCGAAACTTTAGTCCTCTGTTCCTTAGCCGTTATAGTTCGACACATGCACTGCATGACCCTTTTAGGGTATTATGTTCGAACTACAATGGTAGTACATCTCTACTCCATTACATCTCTTTCCTGTCCCTCTAATTTAAAATATAGAATTTTAAATTTCCTTACTAACTCCTCTTAGCTTAACAAATTTCGAATAGCTTAATATGTACTAACAAATCGTTTCTCGAGCGCCCCTCGGTCGTCTAGGCCTCTAAGCTTTATGACGAATACAGGAATGCTAGCTGATGCTCTTATTGATGCACAAGCCATTTCCAAATTCTGAAAGACCGCGAAAAAAAAAAAAAAAAAAATCATATTTATCGATAAGGCTATATAATTTGTGAAACTCAGCTTTACGGAAGCAGCGAATCTTATTTGTGACGCATCGAGACATCTGATCGATACCAAGAAGGGTTTCGATTAAGACTTCCAGCGTGGGGTGATATAGATCCTCTGGGGTTGAAAGGGGGAAAACTCTGGAGATTTTAATGCAAATAAATTCTATGTCACCAAACTCTTGTAATATCACCTCTTCAGAAGCAATTTGGAAGTCTACCGAAATGAAAACTTTATCACCCATTCGCAGAGTACGATCACGTCTAAAAGTGGTGTACTTACTTGGAAAAACTTCGGAGCTGAAAATCTTCAGCTTAAACCAAGTTTCTGTAAAGGCTATAATATTCGATGCAAAGAGAGAACTATCAGAACATAGCTTGGGGAGTTTGCTACGTAGCCCCCTAGTATTCTGATAGGTAAGTGTTAGTGGAAGGTTGGTCCGTGGTTCTGATATGGGGAACGGTACTGGGCTGATGTTCTTGGACAAAATGTTTTTTGGCCAAAAACTGGGTAAACAAATCGTCTTGAGCATCAGCGCAGGCCCAAGAATCTTGAAAGAAGACGTACGCCTTAGATAATTATATTAAAATTTAGCTATGTCCTCCACCTTTATATAAGCTTTAGTTTCGGCTTTGATATAAGCCGAGATATCAATCTCTGAAGTGTCAGGTGCAAGCCGAGAAACAAATATATGTTTCGATGGAGGAATCACCTGTAAGGTTTTTCGTGTCGCAGGTACCAGAACTGCAGCATCAGTCGGTGCCGGTGTTTCGGACTGTAGAATACCCTTTTGGGTCACTCTAACGGGGGTTTCGTTTACTAGGACCTGTGGTATCTTGTGGACCGAAATAGTGGAGTTAGATGCGCATTTGTCTTTTTCCAAAAATCGAAAATAGGCACATCCTTTCGTGACCTCCAGCTCTACGACACTTTTCTTTTATCGTGCTCCCTATTGATAATAGCTCGTGAGAATACCAAAAACATACATTTTTTTGATGATTTGCAACCAACGTTGATGTCACATCTACTACGTCTTACAAAAAACTGTTTGAGCTTTGATTTTAACGGAAGTTCGACAGATGAATCCGCTGATGATATGAACAATGTTCAGATTCCAACGGCTTGGCGTGCTGCATTTTGGGGCGGTTATTGATGTTCAATTTCGGCGAAGATGAGGAAAAATTTTAAAACTTTTTGAAGCCATCAGCAAGTTAATTTGAATTCCCAAATGAAGCTAAATGAATGAATTCCCTAAATGAACCTAAAAATGCGGTAATTGGCTTGGCGCGCGATCGTTGTGGATTGGATTTGCCATTGAACGTTCGAACTCAGTATACCATGTTGTTTGAATGGCTGTACTATACAGAATATTTACCAATATTTTTGCGGGCTGTGGAACTTTGGAGCGGTTACAACGCCAGTTTTAAAACTCTTTGCCGTGCTAGTGCATTGTCGTACTCAGCGGTTGTCAGGCAATGTGTCAAGCCCTATTGGCATTTTATTATTTTGAGGGGCATCGAAGCTTATTTTTCTTTATGGAAATTGTATCTTACAGCTTGAAGTTCCTTATGATCGAATATACCCTATGGAACTTAAAGGAATGTCTATATGCTTTCCAATCTTAAAAAACTCTCTTGGTGGAAACTATGTAAATTGTGCTATCTTTAAATTATAAGGAGGCAATACGCTAGACAATGTTCTTAATATTATTTAAAAATTAATTCTTTCTGTAAAAAAAAAATGATTTGCTCGAATACCCCAAATTATCAAAATCATATTACAATTTCTTAAATTGTCTTTCCCAAGAACATGTTACTTACCTTGCCGCATTGGAACCATCTGCATTTGTGTACATCTTAGAAACTTTTACAAAGGGAATTGAAGCATCCAATTCTGAAACTTATATTATTTGGTGTTCCATTTTGGATAGCATTGTTTTTTTATGTTCCTAAGCAGTTGCTAATAAAAGCGAACACATTTCCAATAAAAACAATTCATACTTTGACCCCGGAAAATATAAAATTTTTAAAGGTTGTGGAGATTCATTTCGAATGACTTCAGAGCATGCTGTCATCATTATTAAATAATGTTTTAACGGAAGACTGCCGAAATCAGTGGTCTATGTCACGCCCATTACTAGTACTTATTTTACTTTACGAGGACTATTATCGTTCCTTAAAAAACAAAATCATGAATGGAAAACCTGTAGATAAACAACGTGCAATGGATCAGTGGTTTGATGATCTTATGCATGGTATAAAAAGAAATGTAACAACAAAAACAAGGAAAAGTTTATGCAAAACTTGTCAACTTTTCGTCGTGACCTTGTTAATTTTCCACAAAGAACTAATTAATAACTAGATGTCATTAAATGGCCAGCGTCCGTATAAACCTTGAGTACCAGCCATCACATTAAAATATCTTTAAAAAATTATATGAAGATACTCATTAATAATTGAATACAAAAAAAAAAAAAAAGAATATGCAAAGTAACGGTACATCAAAAACGGTATTTAAAACAAGAATGGAAAGCTTACTTCGGACGGAGCCGAGGTTGATATACCCTTGCAGTTAAAACATGATATATACCGCAAAAATCGGATTTAGTGGGCCGATCATTATGAGAATATAATAATATAACCCAGTTATTACAATACAAAATCTTAAAAAAAAAGCATCAAGCTTCTATCTACAGAAATACAAAAGTTGGTATTTTTACCAAATACCATTTCTGATCGTTCAGTTATAAGGCAGCTATAAGACGTAGTTGGCCGATCGTTTGGTAGGTCGGATCAAATGACCAAAAATTGAATCTGTACGAAGTTCCACCTTTCTATTCTCAAAACCACGAAAATTGTCATTTCCGATCGTTCAGTTATAGGGCAGCTATAGGATATAAGTTAACACAAAACGAATTCGCAACCGAAGTTGGCCACGCGCATCCGGCATTGCAGCAGTAAGCAAAAGGGGTCCTGTCCGCGGAAATATCCTTGGTATCGAATCTAAGTAACACTCGTAAGTGCACCCCATAGGCTGCTCGGGTTCCACCTATCCGAAATATAAGTCGCGAATCCCAAAAAACCACCTGCAAGTGCACTCATAGGCTGCCCTGGTAACACCGGAAAAAAGCGCACCAAAGGAAAGGCAACACTGCTGGACGACCCGCCAAGAAAAGGACTCACTTACATCAGACTGCAGGCTATCGCCGTAGACAACTGGACAGGAGTGTCAGGAAAAGGTACCCCAGTAGCAAGGAGCAAAAAGGACTACTACCAACTGGCCGGTTCAGGATGTGTTTTATTTTACTGTAAGCTAACTTTTAATTACAAACCACAAACAAAAAAAGAAATCACAAAAGTGAAACACACCCTAAATAAATCATTTAAACAAAAATTGAAAAACTGAAACAAAGCAAACAAACACACAAAACAAACCCAATCTAAAAAAAAAATTATTCAAAAAAGTAAAACATACCCAAAAGAAATTTTTTAAACAAAAATTAAAAAGCTAAAGCAAGGCAAACAAACACACAAAACAAACCCAATCTATAAACAAGAAAGCAAAGCTAACTACGGGCGGAGCCGATGTTGATTTACCCTTGCAGTTGAAACCGGATATATAAACCGATCGGTTAAAACCGATCCTTATGATTACATCATAATAAAACCAATTAATTACAATAAAAATCTAAAAAAAAAAGTCCCAAGCTTCTATCATCAAAAATACGAAAGTTGATATTTCTACCAAATACCATTTCCGATCGTTCAGTTATATGGCAGCTATAGGATATAGTCGGCCGATCCTTATGAAATTTGGCATGTCGTAATGTGTTGCCAAAAATAGCTCTCGTGTCAAATTTGAACTCTCTAACTCTAAAAACACGAAAGTTATACCATTTCCGATCAATCAGTTATATGGCAGCTATAGGATATAGTCGGCCGATTCCGGCCGTTCCGACTTATATACTGCGTGCAAAGGAAAAAAGGATGTGTGCAAAGTTTCAAGTCGATAGCTTACAAATTGAGAGATTAGTTTGCGTAGAAACAGACAGACGGACAGACGGACATGCTCATATCAACTCAGGAGGTGATCCTGATCACGAATATATATACTTTATAGGGTCGGAGATGTCTTCTTCACTGCGTTGCACACTTTTGAACAAAATTATAATACCCTCTGCAAGGGTATAAAAATGACTAACCTAAATATTTATATTTTACGCACAACCCTACACACCTTTACACATACAACAAATATTTTTAAGTTACAAAAATGGCTAATCCAAATAATCTGATTAGGCCCGCGATGCTCAACAATAATGGAGTCCCTGAAGTAAACCAAGTCCCAGCAAACTTAGCTAATATGCAAGCCCAAATACAAGTAGAGTATTAGTAGAGAGAATTTTAAATCAAAAATTAAACCCAGATTCAGTGCCGCTACTCGATCAAACCTATAATGCTAATGCAAACAATGTGAGTGAATTTGACAGAGTCCCAGACATAGTAAAAAGCCTCATGGAATTTTCTGGCCAAGTAGGAGAATTCATCTCTTGGAGGAAGAGCGTAGAAAGAATAATAAAAATATATTCATTAACAGAAGGATCCAACAGGTACTATGGAATTTTAAATGTTATTAGAAACTAGATAGTAGGCAATGCAGACTCATTTTAGAGTCATACAACACACCACTAAACTGGACAGCAATCTCCAAATGTTTAACCGCCCACTACGCTGACAAACGAGACGTTACGACATTAGAATACCAAATGACTTCAGTACAGGGTAATCAAACCAGAGCAAATTTCTATCAACAGGTCTATACCCACTTATCACTTATCTTGAACAAAATTTCATGCATGGAAATGGGAAGAGAATCAATTGACCTTTTCGCCAAGTCTTACAGAGACAAGGCGCTCGATACATTTATTAGAGGTCTTAACGGCGACCTGCCTAGACTGCTAGGTACCAAAGAACCAGCAACTATGCGAAAGACTAGAAAATCAGAAATTCAGAACCAATTACGCCAATAATTATCAAAACAATTCAAGGAAATTTGAAGGACCTACTAGAGGTCCTGCCTTACAAAAAAATTCGTACAAAACATTTAGCTCACGTTCCACAGAACCCAAAAACGACACACTATTTTCCACAACAGCAAATGCAATTTAATGGACATCATCAACAATATTCTGATTACCCAGCAATACAACCTCCACGTCCACTGCCAAAGCCAGAACCTATGGATATAGATAAAAGTTTACAGACGAGACAAGTAAATTATATGAACAGACCAAATAATGTACTGCAGGGAAAACGACCACCACCTCAAATGACTAGCGGACTGGTAGATAAAAGACAAAGACATTTTCACATAAGCACTGAACAAGAACACCCAATAGAAAATACCGACCAATTAACGGAAACTGACGAGACAACAGCCGATTACTATGCGGAAATTCCAGATTTCAAACAAGAAACAGAGGAAACCGAAAATACTGGCCTTCATTTTTATACCCTTGCAGAGGGTATTATAATTTTGTCCAAAAGTGTGCAACGCAGTGAAGGAGACATCTCCGACCCTATAAAGTATATATATTCTTGATCAGGATCACCTCCTGAGTTGATATGAGCATGTCCGTCTGTCCGTCTGTCTGTCTGTTTCTACGCGAACTTGTCTCTCAGTTTTGAAGCTATCGTCTTGAAACTTTGCACACACCCTTCTTTTCTTTGCACGCAGTATATAAGTCGGAACGGCCCGGATCGGCCGACTATATCCTATAGCTGCCATATAACTGATTGATCGAAAATGGTATAACTTTGGTGTTTTTAGAGTAAGAGAGTTCAGCTAGGAAAGCTAGGTTCAGGAAAGCTATTTTTGGCAAAACATTACGACACGCCAAATTTCATAAGGATCGGCCGACTATATCTTATAGCTGCCATATAACTGAACGATCGAAAATGACCCAACTTTCGTGTTTTTGAAGATAGAAAGCTAAAACTTAATACAGATTCTATTTTTGGCCATTTGATCCATCCTACCGAATTTCAATAGGATCGGCCGACTATATCCTATAGCTGCCATATAACTGAACGATCGGAAATGGTATTTGGTAGAAATATCAACTTTTGTGTTTTTGAAGATAGAAGCTTGGGTCATTTTTTTAGATTTTTTATTTTAGTTAATTGGTTTTATTATGATGTAATCATAAGGATCGGCCAACTATATCCGATGTTTGCGATATATATCCGGTTTTAACTGCAAGGGTATATCAACTTCGGCTCCGCCCGAAGTTAGCTTTGTTTTCTTGGCGCGTCGTAATGTTTTGCCAAAGATAGCTTTCATGTCAAATTTTAACTCTCTAACTCTAAAAACACCAAAGTTATACCATTTCCGATCAATCAGTTATATGGCAGCTATAGGATATAGTCGACCGATCCTGGTCGTTCCGACTTATATACTGCGTGCAAAGAAAAGAAGGGTGTGTGCAAAGTTTCAAGTCGATAGCTTAAAAACTGAGAGACTAGTTCGCGTAGAAACAGACAGACAGACAGACGGACAGAAGGACAGACGGACATGCTCATATCAACTCAGGAGGTGATCCTGATCAAGAATATATATACTTTATAGGGTCGGAGATGTCTCCTTCACTGCGTTGCACACTTTTGGACAAAATTATAATACCCTCTGCAAGGGTATAATAATAAATCTTTTTATGTAAGCTCCATAGCCGGAGATGTTCAAATCACACATCACACAATTGCCAACCCATTTGATTCAAAAGATACACATGTTAAATTCTTCTTACTACCCTCGTTACAATCATTCGATGCTATTATAGGAAACGATACACTTCGCGAAATCAACGCTCAAATAAATTTTCAGGAAGGTTATATTTCAATTAAAAACCAACGTAGAATCAAAATAAAACAGAAAGCTTCTCCCGAAGTCAACAAATTAGATATTCGAATAGAACATACAACAGAAACGCAAAACGAAAATTTTAAAATCATTTGCTTAAAATTTCCAAACTTATTTGGCGACCCAAACGAGAAACTGACATACACAACCAAAATAGAAGCTACTATAAGAAATACGAATGAAAGTCCAATATACTCGAGGCACTACCCATACCCAGAAGCTCTTAGGCCAGAAGTTGAGAAGTAAATACAAGAGCTACTTGAAAACGGCGTAATAAGACGTTCAAGATCCCCAGAAAAAGCTTAGAATGGTAATCGGCTATAGGAAGCTTAACTTGGTCACAATTCCAGACAGATACCCTATACCAGACATTAACAATGTACTGGCACAGTCAGGACAAAATAAATTTTTTCTGTTTTAGACTCTAAAAGTGGATTTCACCAAATCCCACTCAGACAATCAGACATAGAAAAAACTGCATTTTCAGTTAACCAAGGCAAATATAAGTTTACCAGACTCCCGTTTGGACTCAAAAATGCCCCTTCTATTTTCCAACGAGCGCTAGATGACATTCTTAGAGATCATATAGGAGTTAGGTGTTTCGTCTACATTGACGACATTATTATCATCAGTAAAAGCGAAGAAAACCATCTAAATGACTTAGAAATTATATTCAAAATTCTTGAGGACGCAAACATGAGAATTCAGTTAGATAAATGCGAATTTCGTAAGAAAGAAGTTGAATTTTTAGGATTTTTAGTAGCAGATACCGGAATTAAGAAAAATATGAAAATATTCACAGACAATGAATCCCTCACACACCCAACTAACCCGAAAAGCCGTAACGACCAGATGAAGAGATGGAAAGCTATTCTAGAGGAGTACAACCATGAACTAATCCACAAGACCGGCAAGGCAAAAATTGTTGCCGATGCTCTGAGTAGACCTCCCATTCAAACGCGAGGGGAAGTAAACACATTAACAGGCACTATTCACAGCAGCCTAATACCAATGGCAGAAGACCAGTAAATGACCAGTAAATGTTTTTAAAAATCAAATACTATTATATTTAGGAAAGACACCCTCCTATAAATTCGAACTTGTTTTTCCCACATACCATAGACACATTGTTACAGAACCAATCTTTAATGCAGAAATCCTATTAAAAATTTTAAAGGATAGACTCAACCCGTCTGACATTGACGGTATTCATACAGACTAAAAAACTTAAGGTCAACTTGAAGAAATCTACCCACTTTTCAAAAATTATAAGCCAGATTCTCAAGCAGACTAGTTAGGGATTTAGTTAGGGAAGAGCACATAGAAATAGCAATGAAAACAAACAACAATTACTAAAAAAAGGTTTACTTTCCTCAGAAAGTAAATAATAAAAAATAAAAGAATTATAAACTAAAATAATAAAAATTCTAAAAAGAATGCCAAATTTGTAAAGAACAGAAATACGAAAGACACCCCCATATAACAGCTCAGCAAACGGCTAAATCGAACGCTTCCATTCCACACTGTCCGAAATTATTCGTTGCCAAAAAGCAGACAAAGTACACGCATCGTTAAATCTGTGGGAGCGATTTAAATAAAAATGGTCCTGTAATGTTCTGAATAAAATAATCTTTATCCTCTGTAAAAAAAAGTAAACATTCATAATGGCGGCTGCCGTGTTGGGCAGCGTCAAAACTCGGGAAAATGATAATGGCCAGTATTGGCGAATCAGGGTCCGTATATTTCGGGACTTGATTTTAATGGGACTGGTACCATTCGAATGGGTTAAAAATTAGCTTTCTCGTGGTATACCGTGCATAATGGCGCATCCTTTTTAAAAAAAAGTAAACATTCATAATGGCGGCTGCCGTGTTGGGCAGCGTCAAAACTCGGGAAAATGATAATGGCCAGTATTGGCGAATCAGGGTCCGAAAATTTCGGGACTTGATTTTAATGGGACTGGTACCATTCGAATGGGTTAAAAATTAGCTTTCTCGTGGTATATCGTGCAAAATGGCGCATCCTTTTTAAAAAAGGTGAACATAAACAATGGCGGCTGCCGTGTTGGGCAGCGTCAAAACTCGGGAAAATGATAATGGCCAGTATTGGCGAATCAGGGTCCGAAAATTTCTGGACTTGATTTTAATGGGACTGGTACCATTCGAATGGGTTAAAAATAAGCTTTCTCGTGGTATATCTTGCATAATGGCGCATCCTTTTGAAAAAACGGTAAACATTCATAATGGCGGCTGCCGTGTTGGGCAGCGTCAAAACTCGGGAAAATGATAATGGCCAGTATTGGCGAATCAGGGTCCGAAAATTTCGGGACTTGATTTTAATGGGACTGGTACCATTGGAATGGGTTAAAAATAAGCTTTCTCGTGGTATACCGTGCATAATAGCGCTTCCCCTGTAAAATAAGGTGTTGGGCAGCGTCAAAACTCGGGAAAATTATAATGGCCAGTATTGGCGAATCAGGGTCCGAAAATTTCGGGACTTGATTTTAATGGGACTGGTACCATTCGAATGGGTTAAAAATTAGCTTTCTCGTGGTATACCGCGCATAATGGCGCATCCTTTTGAAAAAAGGGTAAACATTCATAATGGCGGCTGCCGTGTTGGGCAGCGTCAAAACTCGGGAAAATGATAATGGCCAGTATTGGCGAATCAGGGTCCGAAAATTTCTGGACTTGATTTTAATGGGACTGGTACCATTCGAATGGGTTAAAAATAAGCTTTCTCGTGGTATATCTTGCATAATGGCGCATCCTTTTGAAAAAACGGTAAACATTCATAATGGCGGCTGCCGTGTTGGGCAGCGTCAAAACTCGGGAAAATGATAATGGCCAGTATTGGCGAATCAGGGTCCGAATATTTCGGGACTTGATTTTAATGGGACTGGTACCATTCGAATGGGTTAAAAATTAGCTTTCTCGTGGTATATCGTGCAAAATGGCGCATCTTTTTTAAAAAAGGTAAACATTCATAATGGTGGCTGCCGTGTTGGGCAGCGTCAAAACTCGGGAAAATGATAATGGCCAGTATTGGCGAATCAGGGTCCGAAAATTTCTGGACTTGATTTTAATGGGACTGGTACCATTCGAATGGGTTAAAAATAAGCTTTCTCGTGGTATATCTTGCATAATGGCGCATCCTTTTGAAAAAACGGTAAACATTCATAATGGCGGCTGCCGTGTTGGGCAGCGTCAAAACTCGGGAAAATGATAATGGCCAGTATTGGCGAATCAGGGTCCGAAAATTTCGGGACTTGATTTTAATGGGACTGGTACCATTGGAATGGGTTAAAAATAAGCTTTCTCGTGGTATACCGTGCATAATAGCGCTTCCCCTGTAAAATAAGGTGTTGGGCAGCGTCAAAACTCGGGAAAATGATAATGGCCAGTATTGGCGAATCAGGGTCCGAAAATTTCGGGACTTGATTTTAATGGGACTGGTACCATTCGAATGGGTTAAAAATTAGCTTTCTCGTGGTATACCGCGCATAATGGCGCATCCTTTTGAAAAAAGGGTAAACATTCATAATAGCGGCTGCCGTGTTGGGCAGCGTCAAAACTCGGGAAAATGATAATGGCCAGTATTGGCGAATCAGGGTCCGAAAATTTCTGGACTTGATTTTAATGGGACTGGTACCATTCGAATGGGTTAAAAATAAGCTTTCTCGTGGTATATCTTGCATAATGGCGCATCCTTTTGAAAAAACGGTAAACATTCATAATGGCGGCTGCCGTGTTGGGCAGCGTCAAAACTCGGGAAAATGATAATGGCCAGTATTGGCGAATCAGGGTCCGAATATTTCGGGACTTGATTTTAATGGGACTGGTACCATTCGAATGGGTTAAAAATTAGCTTTCTCGTGGTATATCGTGCAAAATGGCGCATCTTTTTTAAAAAAGGTAAACATTCATAATGGTGGCTGCCGTGTTGGGCAGCGTCAAAACTCGGGAAAATGATAATGGCCAGTATTGGCGAATCAGGGTCCGAAAATTTCGGGACTTGATTTCTTTAAATCTGTGGGAGCGATTTAAATAAAAATGGTCCTGTAATGTTCTGAATAAAATAAGCTTTATCCTCTGTAAAAATAAAGTAAACATTCCTAATGGCGGCTGCCGTGTTGGGCAGCGTCAAAACTCGGGAAAATGATAATGGCCAGTATTGGCGAATCAGGGTCCGAATATTTCGGGACTTGATTTTAATGGGACTGGTACCATTCGAATGGGTTAAAAATTAGCTTTCTCGTGGTATATCGTGCAAAATGGCGCATCCTTTTTAAAAAACGTAAACATTCATAATGGCGGCTGCCGTGTTGGGCAGCGTCAAAACTCGGGAAAATGATAATGGCCAGTATTGGCGAATCAGGGTCCGAAAATTTCGGGACTTGATTTCTTTAAATCTGTGGGAGCGATTTAAATAAAAATGGTCCTGTAATGTTCTGAATAAAATAAGCTTTATCCTCTGTAAAAATAAAGTAAACATTCATAATGGCGGCTGCCGTGTTGGGCAGCGTCAAAACTCGGGAAAATGATAATGGCCAGTATTGGCGAATCAGGGTCCGAAAATTTCGGGACTTGATTTCTTTAAATCTGTGGGAGCGATTTAAATAAAAATGGTCCTGTAATGTTCTGAATAAAATAAGCTTTATCCTCTGTAAAAAAAAGTAAACATTCATAATGGCGGCTGCCGTGTTGGGCAGCGTCAAAACTCGGGAAAATGATAATGGCCAGTATTGGCGAATCAGGGTCCGAATATTTCGGGACTTGATTTTAATGGGACTGGTACCATTGGAAAGGGTTCAAAATAAGCTTTCTCGTGGTATACCGTGCATAGTAGCTCTTCCCCTGTAAAATAAGGTGTTGGGCAGCGTCAAAACTCGGGAAAATTATAATGGCCAGTATTGGCGAATCAGGGTGCGAAAATTTCGGGACTTGATTTTAATGGGACTGGAACCATTCGAATGGGTTAAAAATTAGCTTTCTCGTGGTATATCGTGCAAAATGGCGCATCCTTTTTAAAAAAGGTAAACATTCATAATGGCGGCTGCCGTGTTGGGCAGCGTTAAAACTCGGGCAAATGATAATGGCCAGTATAAGCGAATCAGGGTCCGTATATTTCGGGACTTGATTTTAATGGGACTGGTACCATTCGAATGGGTTAAAAATTATCTTTCTCGTGGTATATCGTGCAAAATGGCGCATCCTTTTTAAAAAAGGGTAAACATTCATAATGGCGGCTGCCGTGTTGGGCAGCGTCAAAACTCGGGAAAATGATAATGGCTAGTATTGGCGAATCAGGGTCCGAAAATTTCGGGACTTGATTTTAATGGGACTGGTACCATTAAAATGGGTTAAAAATAAGCTTTCTCGTGGTATACCGTGCATAATAGCGCTTCCCCTGTAAAATAAGGTGTTTGGCAGCGTCAAAACTCGGGAAAATTATAATGGCCAGTATTGGCGAATCAGGGTCCGAAAATTTCGCGACTTGATTTTAATGGGACTGGAACCATTCGAATGGGTTAAAAATAAGCTTTCTCGTGGAATATCGTGCAAAATGGCGCATCCTTTTTAAAAAAGGTAAACATTCATAATAGCGGCTGCCGTGTTGGGCAGCGTCAAAACTCGGGAAAATGATAATGGCCAGTATTGGCGAATCAGGGTCCGTATATTTCGGGACTTGATTTTAATGGGACTGGTACCATTCGAATGGGTTAAAAATTAGCTTTCTCGTGGTATATTGTGCAAAATGGCGCATCCTTTTTAAAAAAGGTAAACATTCATAATGGCGGCTGCCGTGTTGGGGAGCGTCAAAACTCGGGCAAATGATAATGGCCAGTATTGGCGAATCAGGGTCCGAAAATTTCTGGACTTGATTTTAATGGGACTGGTACCATTCGAATGGGTTAAAAATTTGCTTTCTCGTGGTATACCGTGCATAATGACGCATCCTTTTGAAAAAAGGGTTAACATTCATAATGGCGGCTGTTGTGTTGGGCAGCGTCAAAACTCGGGGAAATGATAATGGCCAGTATTGGCGAATCAGGGTCCGAAAATTTCGGGACTTGATTTTAATGGGACTGGTACCATTGGAATGGGTTAAAAATTAGCTTTTACGTGGTATACCGTGCATAATGGCGCATCATTTTGAAAAAAGGGTAAACATTCATAATGGCGGCTGTTGTGTTGGGCAGCGTTAAAACTCGGGAAAATGATAATGGCCAGTATTGGCGTATCAGGGTCCGAAAATTTCGGGACTTGATTTTAATGGGACTGGTACCATTGGAATGGGTTAAAAATTAGCTTTTACGTGGTATACCGTGCATAATGGCGCATCCTTTTGAAAAAGGGTAAACATTCATAATGGCGGCTGTTGTGTTGGGCAGCGTTAAAACTCGGGAAAATGATAATGGCCAGTATAAGCGAATCAGGGTCCGTATATTTCGGGACTTGATTTTAATGGGACTGGTACCATTCGAATGGGTTAAAAATTAGCTTTCTCGTGGTATATTGTGCAAAATGGCGCATCCTTTTTAAAAAAGGTAAACATTCATAATGGCGGCTGCCGTGTTGGGGAGCGTCAAAACTCGGGCAAATGATAATGGCCAGTATTGGCGAATCAGGGCCCGAAAATTTCTGGACTTGATTTTAATGGGACTGGTACCATTCGAATGGGTTAAAAATTAGCTTTCTCGTGGTATACCGTGCATAATGGCGCATCCTTTTGAAAAAAGGGTAAACATTCATAATGGCGGCTGCCGTGTTGGGCAGCGTCAAAACTCGGGAAAATGATAATGGCCAGTATTGGCGAATCAGGGTCCGAAAATTTCTGGACTTGATTTTAATGGGACTGGTACCATTCGAATGGGTTAAAAATTTGCTTTCTCGTGGTATACCGTGCATAATGACGCATCCTTTTGAAAAAAGGGTTAACATTCATAATGGCGGCTGTTGTGTTGGGCAGCGTCAAAACTCGGGGAAATGATAATGGCCAGTATTGGCGAATCAGGGTCCGAAAATTTCGGGACTTGATTTTAATGGGACTGGTACCATTGGAATGGGTTAAAAATTAGCTTTTACGTGGTATACCGTGCATAATGGCGCATCCTTTTGAAAAAAGGGTAAACATTCATAATGGCGGCTGTTGTGTTGGGCAGCGTTAAAACTCGGGAAAATGATAATGGCCAGTATTGGCGTATCAGGGTCCGAAAATTTCGGGACTTGATTTTAATGGGACTGGTACCATTGGAATGGGTTAAAAATTAGCTTTTACGTGGTATATCGTGCATAATGACGCATCCTTTTGAAAAAAGGGTAAACATTCATAATGGCGGCTGTTGTGTTGGGCAGCGTTAAAACTCGGGAAAATGATAATGGCCAGTATTGGCGAATCAGGGTCCGAAAATTTCGGGACTTGATTTTAATGGGACTGGAACCATTCGAATGGGTTAAAAATAAGCTTTCTCGTGGAATATCGTGCAAAATGGCGCATCCTTTTTAAAAAAGGTAAACATTCATAATAGCGGCTGCCGTGTTGGGCAGCGTCAAAACTCGGGAAAATGATAATGGCCAGTATTGGCGAATCAGGGTCCGAAAATTTCGGGACTTGATTTTAATGGGACTGGAACCATTCGAATGGGTTAAAAATAAGCTTTCTCGTGGAATATCGTGCAAAATGGCGCATCCTTTTTAAAAAAGGTAAACATTCATAATAGCGGCTGCCGTCTTGGGCAGCGTCAAAACTCGGGCAAATGATAATGGCCAGTATAAGCGAATCAGGGTCCGTATATTTCGGGACTTGATTTTAATGGGACTGGTACCATTCGAATGGGTTAAAAATTAGCTTTCTCGTGGTATATTGTGCAAAATGGCGCATCCTTTTTAAAAAAGGTAAACATTCATAATGGCGGCTGCCGTGTTGGGGAGCGTCAAAACTCGGGCAAATGATAATGGCCAGTATTGGCGAATCAGGGCCCGAAAATTTCTGGACTTGATTTTAATGGGACTGGTACCATTCGAATGGGTTAAAAATTAGCTTTCTCGTGGTATACCGTGCATAATGGCGCATCCTTTTGAAAAAAGGGTAAACATTCATAATGGCGGCTGCCGTGTTGGGCAGCGTCAAAACTCGGGAAAATGATAATGGCCAGTATTGGCGAATCAGGGTCCGAAAATTTCTGGACTTGATTTTAATGGGACTGGTACCATTCGAATGGGTTAAAAATAAGCTTTCTCGTGGTATATCTTGCATAATGGCGCATCCTTTTGAAAAAACGGTAAACATTCATAATGGCGGCTGCCGTGTTGGGCAGCGTCAAAACTCGGGAAAATGATAATGGCCAGTATTGGCGAACCAGGGTCCGAATATTTCGGGACTTGATTTTAATGGGACTGGTACCATTCGAATGGGTTAAAAATTAGCTTTCTCGTGGTATATCGTGCAAAATGGCGCATCTTTTTTAAAAAAGGTAAACATTCATAATGGTGGCTGCCGTGTTGGGCAGCGTCAAAACTCGGGAAAATGATAATGGCCAGTATTGGCGAATCAGGGTCCGAAAATTTCGGGACTTGATTTCTTTAAATCTGTGGGAGCGATTTAAATAAAAATGGTCCTGTAATGTTCTGAATAAAATAAGCTTTATCCTCTGTAAAAATAAAGTAAACATTCCTAATGGCGGCTGCCGTGTTGGGCAGCGTCAAAACTCGGGAAAATGATAATGGCCAGTATTGGCGAATCAGGGTCCGAATATTTCGGGACTTGATTTTAATGGGACTGGTACCATTCGAATGGGTTAAAAATTAGCTTTCTCGTGGTATATCGTGCAAAATGGCGCATCTTTTTTAAAAAAGGTAAACATTCATAATGGTGGCTGCCGTGTTGGGCAGCGTCAAAACTCGGGAAAATGATAATGGCCAGTATTGGCGAATCAGGGTCCGAAAATTTCTGGACTTGATTTTAATGGGACTGGTACCAGTCGAATGGGTTAAAAATAAGCTTTCTCGTGGTATATCTTGCATAATGGCGCATCCTTTTGAAAAAACGGTAAACATTCATAATGGCGGCTGCCGTGTTGGGCAGCGTCAAAACTCGGGAAAATGATAATGGCCAGTATTGGCGAATCAGGGTCCGAAAATTTCGGGACTTGATTTTAATGGGACTGGTACCATTGGAATGGGTTAAAAATAAGCTTTCTCGTGGTATACCGTGCATAATAGCGCTTCCCCTGTAAAATAAGGTGTTGGGCAGCGTCAAAACTCGGGAAAATTATAATGGCCAGTATTGGCGAATCAGGGTCCGAAAATTTCGGGACTTGATTTTAATGGGACTGGTACCATTCGAATGGGTTAAAAATTAGCTTTCTCGTGGTATACCGCGCATAATGGCGCATCCTTTTGAAAAAAGGGTAAACATTCATAATAGCGGCTGCCGTGTTGGGCAGCGTCAAAACTCGGGAAAATGATAATGGCCAGTATTGGCGAATCAGGGTCCGAAAATTTCTGGACTTGATTTTAATGGGACTGGTACCATTCGAATGGGTTAAAAATAAGCTTTCTCGTGGTATATCTTGCATAATGGCGCATCCTTTTGAAAAAACGGTAAACATTCATAATGGCGGCTGCCGTGTTGGGCAGCGTCAAAACTCGGGAAAATGATAATGGCCAGTATTGGCGAATCAGGGTCCGAATATTTCGGGACTTGATTTTAATGGGACTGGTACCATTCGAATGGGTTAAAAATTAGCTTTCTCGTGGTATATCGTGCAAAATGGCGCATCTTTTTTAAAAAAGGTAAACATTCATAATGGTGGCTGCCGTGTTGGGCAGCGTCAAAACTCGGGAAAATGATAATGGCCAGTATTGGCGAATCAGGGTCCGAAAATTTCGGGACTTGATTTCTTTAAATCTGTGGGAGCGATTTAAATAAAAATGGTCCTGTAATGTTCTGAATAAAATAAGCTTTATCCTCTGTAAAAATAAAGTAAACATTCCTAATGGCGGCTGCCGTGTTGGGCAGCGTCAAAACTCGGGAAAATGATAATGGCCAGTATTGGCGAATCAGGGTCCGAATATTTCGGGACTTGATTTTAATGGGACTGGTACCATTCGAATGGGTTAAAAATTAGCTTTCTCGTGGTATATCGTGCAAAATGGCGCATCCTTTTTAAAAAACGTAAACATTCATAATGGCGGCTGCCGTGTTGGGCAGCGTCAAAACTCGGGAAAATGATAATGGCCAGTATTGGCGAATCAGGGTCCGAAAATTTCGGGACTTGATTTCTTTAAATCTGTGGGAGCGATTTAAATAAAAATGGTCCTGTAATGTTCTGAATAAAATAAGCTTTATCCTCTGTAAAAATAAAGTAAACATTCATAATGGCGGCTGCCGTGTTGGGCAGCGTCAAAACTCGGGAAAATGATAATGGCCAGTATTGGCGAATCAGGGTCCGAAAATTTCGGGACTTGATTTCTTTAAATCTGTGGGAGCGATTTAAATAAAAATGGTCCTGTAATGTTCTGAATAAAATAAGCTTTATCCTCTGTAAAAAAAAGTAAACATTCATAATGGCGGCTGCCGTGTTGGGCAGCGTCAAAACTCGGGAAAATGATAATGGCCAGTATTGGCGAATCAGGGTCCGAATATTTCGGGACTTGATTTTAATGGGACTGGTACCATTGGAATGGGTTCAAAATAAGCTTTCTCGTGGTATACCGTGCATAGTAGCTCTTCCCCTGTAAAATAAGGTGTTGGGCAGCGTCAAAACTCGGGAAAATTATAATGGCCAGTATTGGCGAATCAGGGTGCGAAAATTTCGGGACTTGATTTTAATGGGACTGGAACCATTCGAATGGGTTAAAAATTAGCTTTCTCGTGGTATATCGTGCAAAATGGCGCATCCTTTTTAAAAAAGGTAAACATTCATAATGGCGGCTGCCGTGTTGGGCAGCGTTAAAACTCGGGCAAATGATAATGGCCAGTATAAGCGAATCAGGGTCCGTATATTTCGGGACTTGATTTTAATGGGACTGGTACCATTCGAATGGGTTAAAAATTATCTTTCTCGTGGTATATCGTGCAAAATGGCGCATCCTTTTTAAAAAAGGGTAAACATTCATAATGGCGGCTGCCGTGTTGGGCAGCGTCAAAACTCGGGAAAATGATAATGGCTAGTATTGGCGAATCAGGGTCCGAAAATTTCGGGACTTGATTTTAATGGGACTGGTACCATTAAAATGGGTTAAAAATAAGCTTTCTCGTGGTATACCGTGCATAATAGCGCTTCCCCTGTAAAATAAGGTGTTTGGCAGCGTCAAAACTCGGGAAAATTATAATGGCCAGTATTGGCGAATCAGGGTCCGAAAATTTCGCGACTTGATTTTAATGGGACTGGAACTATTCGAATGGGTTAAAAATAAGCTTTCTCGTGGAATATCGTGCAAAATGGCGCATCCTTTTTAAAAAAGGTAAACATTCATAATAGCGGCTGCCGTGTTGGGCAGCGTCAAAACTCGGGAAAATGATAATGGCCAGTATTGGCGAATCAGGGTCCGAAAATTTCGCGACTTGATTTTAATGGGACTGGAACTATTCGAATGGGTTAAAAATAAGCTTTCTCGTGGAATATCGTGCAAAATGGCGCATCCTTTTTAAAAAAGGTAAACATTCATAATAGCGGCTGCCGTGTTGGGCAGCGTCAAAACTCGGGCAAATGATAATGGCCAGTATAAGCGAATCAGGGTCCGTATATTTCGGGACTTGATTTTAATGGGACTGGTACCATTCGAATGGGTTAAAAATTAGCTTTCTCGTGGTATATTGTGCAAAATGGCGCATCCTTTTTAAAAAAGGTAAACATTCATAATGGCGGCTGCCGTGTTGGGGAGCGTCAAAACTCGGGCAAATGATAATGGCCAGTATTGGCGAATCAGGGCCCGAAAATTTCTGGACTTGATTTTAATGGGACTGGTACCATTCGAATGGGTTAAAAATTTGCTTTCTCGTGGTATACCGTGCATAATGACGCATCCTTTTGAAAAAAGGGTTAACATTCATAATGGCGGCTGTTGTGTTGGGCAGCGTCAAAACTCGGGGAAATGATAATGGCCAGTATTGGCGAATCAGGGTCCGAAAATTTCGGGACTTGATTTTAATGGGACTGGTACCATTGGAATGGGTTAAAAATTAGCTTTTACGTGGTATACCGTGCATAATGGCGCATCCTTTTGAAAAAGGGTAAACATTCATAATGGCGGCTGTTGTGTTGGGCAGCGTTAAAACTCGGGAAAATGATAATGGCCAGTATTGGCGTATCAGGGTCCGAAAATTTCGGGACTTGATTTTAATGGGACTGGTACCATTGGAATGGGTTAAAAATTAGCTTTTACGTGGTATACCGTGCATAATGGCGCATCCTTTTGAAAAAAGGGTAAACATTCATAATGGCGGCTGTTGTGTTGGGCAGCGTTAAAACTCGGGAAAATGATAATGGCCAGTATAAGCGAATCAGGGTCCGTATATTTCGGGACTTGATTTTAATGGGACTGGTACCATTCGAATGGGTTAAAAATTAGCTTTCTCGTGGTATATTGTGCAAAATGGCGCATCCTTTTTAAAAAAGGTAAACATTCATAATGGCGGCTGCCGTGTTGGGGAGCGTCAAAACTCGGGCAAATGATAATGGCCAGTATTGGCGAATCAGGGCCCGAAAATTTCTGGACTTGATTTTAATGGGACTGGTACCATTCGAATGGGTTAAAAATTAGCTTTCTCGTGGTATACCGTGCATAATGGCGCATCCTTTTGAAAAAAGGGTAAACATTCATAATGGCGGCTGCCGTGTTGGGCAGCGTCAAAACTCGGGAAAATGATAATGGCCAGTATTGGCGAATCAGGGTCCGAAAATTTCTGGACTTGATTTTAATTGGACTGGTACCATTCGAATGGGTTAAAAATTTGCTTTCTCGTGTTATACCGTGCATAATGACGCATCCTTTTGAAAAAAGGGTTAACATTCATAATGGCGGCTGTTGTGTTGGGCAGCGTCAAAACTCGGGGAAATGATAATGGCCAGTATTGGCGAATCAGGGTCCGAAAATTTCGGGACTTGATTTTAATGGGACTGGTACCATTGGAATGGGTTAAAAATTAGCTTTTACGTGGTATACCGTGCATAATGGCGCATCCTTTTGAAAAAAGGGTAAACATTCATAATGGCGGCTGTTGTGTTGGGCAGCGTTAAAACTCGGGAAAATGATAATGGCCAGTATTGGCGTATCAGGGTCCGAAAATTTCGGGACTTGATTTTAATGGGACTGGTACCATTGGAATGGGTTAAAAATTAGCTTTTACGTGGTATATCGTGCATAATGACGCATCCTTTTGAAAAAAGGGTAAACATTCATAATGGCGGCTGTTGTGTTGGGCAGCGTTAAAACTCGGGAAAATGATAATGGCCAGTATTGGCGAATCAGGGTCCGAAAATTTCGGGACTTGATTTTAATGGGACTGGAACCATTCGAATGGGTTAAAAATAAGCTTTCTCGTGGAATATCGTGCAAAATGGCGCATCCTTTTTTAAAAAAGGTAAACATTCATAATAGCGGCTGCCGTGTTGGGCAGCGTCAAAACTCGGGAAAATGATAATGGCCAGTATTGGCGAATCAGGGTCCGAAAATTTCGCGACTTGATTTTAATGGGACTGGAACCATTCGAATGGGTTAAAAATAAGCTTTCTCGTGGAATATCGTGCAAAATGGCGCATCCTTTTTAAAAAAGGTCAACATTCATAATGGCGGCTGCCGTCTTGGGCAGCGTCAAAACTCGGGCAAATGATAATGGCCAGTATAAGCGAATCAGGGTCCGTATATTTCGGGACTTGATTTTAATGGGACTGGTACCATTCGAATGGGTTAAAAATTAGCTTTCTCGTGGTATATTGTGCAAAATGGCGCATCCTTTTGAAAAAAGGGTAAACATTCATAATGGCGGCTGCCGTGTTGGGCAGCGTCAAAACTCGGGAAAATGATAATGGCCAGTATTGGCGAATCAGGGTCCGAAAATTTCTGGACTTGATTTTAATTGGACTGGTACCATTCGAATGGGTTAAAAATTTGCTTTCTCGTGTTATACCGTGCATAATGACGCATCCTTTTGAAAAAAGGGTTAACATTCATAATGGCGGCTGTTGTGTTGGGCAGCGTCAAAACTCGGGGAAATGATAATGGCCAGTATTGGCGAATCAGGGTCCGAAAATTTCGGGACTTGATTTTAATGGGACTGGTACCATTGGAATGGGTTAAAAATTAGCTTTTACGTGGTATACCGTGCATAATGGCGCATCCTTTTGAAAAAAGGGTAAACATTCATAATGGCGGCTGTTGTGTTGGGCAGCGTTAAAACTCGGGAAAATGATAATGGCCAGTATTGGCGTATCAGGGTCCGAAAATTTCGGGACTTGATTTTAATGGGACTGGTACCATTGGAATGGGTTAAAAATTAGCTTTTACGTGGTATATCGTGCATAATGACGCATCCTTTTGAAAAAAAGGGTAAACATTCATAATGGCGGCTGTTGTGTTGGGCAGCGTTAAAACTCGGGAAAATGATAATGGCCAGTATTGGCGAATCAGGGTCCGAAAATTTCGGGACTTGATTTTAATGGGACTGGAACCATTCGAATGGGTTAAAAATAAGCTTTCTCGTGGAATATCGTGCAAAATGGCGCATCCTTTTGAAAAAAGGGTTAACATTCATAATGGCGGCTGTTGTGTTGGGCAGCGTCAAAACTCGGGGAAATGATAATGGCCAGTATTGGCGAATCAGGGTCCGAAAATTTCGGGACTTGATTTTAATGGGACTGGTACCATTCGAATGGGTTAAAAATTAGCTTTCTCGTGGTATATCGTGCAAAATGGCGCATCTTTTTTAAAAAAGGTAAACATTCATAATGGTGGCTGCCGTGTTGGGCAGCGTCAAAACTCGGGAAAATGATAATGGCCAGTATTGGCGAATCAGGGTCCGAAAATTTCTGGACTTGATTTTAATGGGACTGGTACCATTCGAATGGGTTAAAAATAAGCTTTCTCGTGGTATATCTTGCATAATGGCGCATCCTTTTGAAAAAACGGTAAACATTCATAATGGCGGCTGCCGTGTTGGGCAGCGTCAAAACTCGGGAAAATGATAATGGCCAGTATTGGCGAATCAGGGTCCGAAAATTTCGGGACTTGATTTTAATGGGACTGGTACCATTGGAATGGGTTAAAAATAAGCTTTCTCGTGGTATACCGTGCATAATAGCGCTTCCCCTGTAAAATAAGGTGTTGGGCAGCGTCAAAACTCGGGAAAATTATAATGGCCAGTATTGGCGAATCAGGGTCCGAAAATTTCGGGACTTGATTTTAATGGGACTGGTACCATTCGAATGGGTTAAAAATTAGCTTTCTCGTGGTATACCGCGCATAATGGCGCATCCTTTTGAAAAAAGGGTAAACATTCATAATAGCGGCTGCCGTGTTGGGCAGCGTCAAAACTCGGGAAAATGATAATGGCCAGTATTGGCGAATCAGGGTCCGAAAATTTCTGGACTTGATTTTAATGGGACTGGTACCATTCGAATGGGTTAAAAATAAGCTTTCTCGTGGTATATCTTGCATAATGGCGCATCCTTTTGAAAAAACGGTAAACATTCATAATGGCGGCTGCCGTGTTGGGCAGCGTCAAAACTCGGGAAAATGATAATGGCCAGTATTGGCGAATCAGGGTCCGAATATTTCGGGACTTGATTTTAATGGGACTGGTACCATTCGAATGGGTTAAAAATTAGCTTTCTCGTGGTATATCGTGCAAAATGGCGCATCTTTTTTAAAAAAGGTAAACATTCATAATGGTGGCTGCCGTGTTGGGCAGCGTCAAAACTCGGGAAAATGATAATGGCCAGTATTGGCGAATCAGGGTCCGAAAATTTCGGGACTTGATTTCTTTAAATCTGTGGGAGCGATTTAAATAAAAATGGTCCTGTAATGTTCTGAATAAAATAAGCTTTATCCTCTGTAAAAATAAAGTAAACATTCCTAATGGCGGCTGCCGTGTTGGGCAGCGTCAAAACTCGGGAAAATGATAATGGCCAGTATTGGCGAATCAGGGTCCGAATATTTCGGGACTTGATTTTAATGGGACTGGTACCATTCGAATGGGTTAAAAATTAGCTTTCTCGTGGTATATCGTGCAAAATGGCGCATCCTTTTTAAAAAACGTAAACATTCATAATGGCGGCTGCCGTGTTGGGCAGCGTCAAAACTCGGGAAAATGATAATGGCCAGTATTGGCGAATCAGGGTCCGAAAATTTCGGGACTTGATTTCTTTAAATCTGTGGGAGCGATTTAAATAAAAATGGTCCTGTAATGTTCTGAATAAAATAAGCTTTATCCTCTGTAAAAATAAAGTAAACATTCATAATGGCGGCTGCCGTGTTGGGCAGCGTCAAAACTCGGGAAAATGATAATGGCCAGTATTGGCGAATCAGGGTCCGAAAATTTCGGGACTTGATTTCTTTAAATCTGTGGGAGCGATTTAAATAAAAATGGTCCTGTAATGTTCTGAATAAAATAAGCTTTATCCTCTGTAAAAAAAAAGTAAACATTCATAATGGCGGCTGCCGTGTTGGGCAGCGTCAAAACTCGGGAAAATGATAATGGCCAGTATTGGCGAATCAGGGTCCGAATATTTCGGGACTTGATTTTAATGGGACTGGTACCATTGGAATGGGTTCAAAATAAGCTTTCTCGTGGTATACCGTGCATAGTAGCTCTTCCCCTGTAAAATAAGGTGTTGGGCAGCGTCAAAACTCGGGAAAATTATAATGGCCAGTATTGGCGAATCAGGGTGCGAAAATTTCGGGACTTGATTTTAATGGGACTGGAACCATTCGAATGGGTTAAAAATTAGCTTTCTCGTGGTATATCGTGCAAAATGGCGCATCCTTTTTAAAAAAGGTAAACATTCATAATGGCGGCTGCCGTGTTGGGCAGCGTTAAAACTCGGGCAAATGATAATGGCCAGTATAAGCGAATCAGGGTCCGTATATTTCGGGACTTGATTTTAATGGGACTGGTACCATTCGAATGGGTTAAAAATTATCTTTCTCGTGGTATATCGTGCAAAATGGCGCATCCTTTTTAAAAAAGGGTAAACATTCATAATGGCGGCTGCCGTGTTGGGCAGCGTCAAAACTCGGGAAAATGATAATGGCTAGTATTGGCGAATCAGGGTCCGAAAATTTCGGGACTTGATTTTAATGGGACTGGTACCATTAAAATGGGTTAAAAATAAGCTTTCTCGTGGTATACCGTGCATAATAGCGCTTCCCCTGTAAAATAAGGTGTTTGGCAGCGTCAAAACTCGGGAAAATTATAATGGCCAGTATTGGCGAATCAGGGTCCGAAAATTTCGCGACTTGATTTTAATGGGACTGGAACTATTCGAATGGGTTAAAAATAAGCTTTCTCGTGGAATATCGTGCAAAATGGCGCATCCTTTTTAAAAAAGGTAAACATTCATAATAGCGGCTGCCGTGTTGGGCAGCGTCAAAACTCGGGAAAATGATAATGGCCAGTATTGGCGAATCAGGGTCCGAAAATTTCGCGACTTGATTTTAATGGGACTGGAACCATTCGAATGGGTTAAAAATAAGCTTTCTCGTGGAATATCGTGCAAAATGGCGCATCCTTTTTAAAAAAGGTCAACATTCATAATAGCGGCTGCCGTGTTGGGCAGCGTCAAAACTCGGGCAAATGATAATGGCCAGTATTAGCGAATCAGGGTCCGTATATTTCGGGACTTGATTTTAATGGGACTGGTACCATTCGAATGGGTTAAAAATTAGCTTTCTCGTGGTATATTGTGCAAAATGGCGCATCCTTTTTAAAAAAGGTAAACATTCATAATGGCGGCTGCCGTGTTGGGGAGCGTCAAAACTCGGGCAAATGATAATGGCCAGTATTGGCGAATCAGGGCCCGAAAATTTCTGGACTTGATTTTAATGGGACTGGTACCATTCGAATGGGTTAAAAATTAGCTTTCTCGTGGTATACCGTGCATAATGGCGCATCCTTTTGAAAAAAGGGTAAACATTCATAATGGCGGCTGCCGTGTTGGGCAGCGTCAAAACTCGGGAAAATGATAATGGCCAGTATTGGCGAATCAGGGTCCGAAAATTTCTGGACTTGATTTTAATGGGACTGGTACCATTCGAATGGGTTAAAAATTTGCTTTCTCGTGGTATACCGTGCATAATGACGCATCCTTTTGAAAAAAGGGTTAACATTCATAATGGCGGCTGTTGTGTTGGGCAGCGTCAAAACTCGGGGAAATGATAATGGCCAGTATTGGCGAATCAGGGTCCGAAAATTTCGGGACTTGATTTTAATGGGACTGGTACCATTGGAATGGGTTAAAAATTAGCTTTTACGTGGTATACCGTGCATAATGGCGCATCCTTTTGAAAAAAGGGTAAACATTCATAATGGCGGCTGTTGTGTTGGGCAGCGTTAAAACTCGGGAAAATGATAATGGCCAGTATTGGCGTATCAGGGTCCGAAAATTTCGGGACTTGATTTTAATGGGACTGGTACCATTGGAATGGGTTAAAAATTAGCTTTTACGTGGTATACCGTGCATAATGGCGCATCCTTTTGAAAAAAGGGTAAACATTCATAATGGCGGCTGTTGTGTTGGGCAGCGTTAAAACTCGGGAAAATGATAATGGCCAGTATAAGCGAATCAGGGTCCGTATATTTCGGGACTTGATTTTAATGGGACTGGTACCATTCGAATGGGTTAAAAATTAGCTTTCTCGTGGTATATTGTGCAAAATGGCGCATCCTTTTTAAAAAAGGTAAACATTCATAATGGCGGCTGCCGTGTTGGGGAGCGTCAAAACTCGGGCAAATGATAATGGCCAGTATTGGCGAATCAGGGCCCGAAAATTTCTGGACTTGATTTTAATGGGACTGGTACCATTCGAATGGGTTAAAAATTAGCTTTCTCGTGGTATACCGTGCATAATGGCGCATCCTTTTGAAAAAAGGGTAAACATTCATAATGGCGGCTGCCGTGTTGGGCAGCGTCAAAACTCGGGAAAATGATAATGGCCAGTATTGGCGAATCAGGGTCCGAAAATTTCTGGACTTGATTTTAATTGGACTGGTACCATTCGAATGGGTTAAAAATTTGCTTTCTCGTGTTATACCGTGCATAATGACGCATCCTTTTGAAAAAAGGGTTAACATTCATAATGGCGGCTGTTGTGTTGGGCAGCATCAAAACTCGGGGAAATGATAATGGCCAGTATTGGCGAATCAGGGTCCGAAAATTTCGGGACTTGATTTTAATGGGACTGGTACCATTGGAATGGGTTAAAAATTAGCTTTTACGTGGTATACCGTGCATAATGGCGCATCCTTTTGAAAAAAGGGTAAACATTCATAATGGCGGCTGTTGTGTTGGGCAGCGTTAAAACTCGGGAAAATGATAATGGCCAGTATTGGCGTATCAGGGTCCGAAAATTTCGGGACTTGATTTTAATGGGACTGGTACCATTGGAATGGGTTAAAAATTAGCTTTTACGTGGTATATCGTGCATAATGACGCATCCTTTTGAAAAAAGGGTAAACATTCATAATGGCGGCTGTTGTGTTGGGCAGCGTTAAAACTCGGGAAAATGATAATGGCCAGTATTGGCGAATCAGGGTCCGAAAATTTCGGGACTTGATTTTAATGGGACTGGAACCATTCGAATGGGTTAAAAATAAGCTTTCTCGTGGAATATCGTGCAAAATGGCGCATCCTTTTTAAAAAAGGTAAACATTCATAATAGCGGCTGCCGTGTTGGGCAGCGTCAAAACTCGGGAAAATGATAATGGCCAGTATTGGCGAATCAGGGTCCGAAAATTTCGCGACTTGATTTTAATGGGACTGGAACCATTCGAATGGGTTAAAAATAAGCTTTCTCGTGGAATATCGTGCAAAATGGCGCATCCTTTTTAAAAAAGGTCAACATTCATAATGGCGGCTGCCGTCTTGGGCAGCGTCAAAACTCGGGCAAATGATAATGGCCAGTATAAGCGAATCAGGGTCCGTATATTTCGGGACTTGATTTTAATGGGACTGGTACCATTCGAATGGGTTAAAAATTAGCTTTCTCGTGGTATATTGTGCAAAATGGCGCATCCTTTTTAAAAAAGGTAAACATTCATAATGGCGGCTGCCGTGTTGGGGAGCGTCAAAACTCGGGCAAATGATAATGGCCAGTATTGGCGAATCAGGGCCCGAAAATTTCTGGACTTGATTTTAATGGGACTGGTACCATTCGAATGGGTTAAAAATTAGCTTTCTCGTGGTATACCGTGCATAATGGCGCATCCTTTTGAAAAAAGGGTAAACATTCATAATGGCGGCTGCCGTGTTGGGCAGCGTCAAAACTCGGGAAAATGATAATGGCCAGTATTGGCGAATCAGGGTCCGAAAATTTCTGGACTTGATTTTAATGGGACTGGTACCATTCGAATGGGTTAAAAATTTGCTTTCTCGTGGTATACCGTGCATAATGACGCATCCTTTTGAAAAAAGGGTAAACATTCATAATGGCGGCTGTTGTGTTGGGCAGCGTCAAAACTCGGGGAAATGATAATGGCCAGTATTGGCGAATCAGGGTCCGAAAATTTCGGGACTTGATTTTAATGGGACTGGTACCATTGGAATGGGTTAAAAATAAGCTTTCTCGTGGAATATCGTGCAAAATGGCGCATCCTTTTTAAAAAAGGTAAACATTCATAATAGCGGCTGCCGTGTTGGGCAGCGTCAAAACTCGGGAAAATGATAATGGCCAGTATTGGCGAATCAGGGTCCGAAAATTTCGCGACTTGATTTTAATGGGACTGGAACCATTCGAATGGGTTAAAAATAAGCTTTCTCGTGGAATATCGTGCAAAATGGCGCATCCTTTTTAAAAAAGGTCAACATTCATAATAGCGGCTGCCGTCTTGGGCAGCGTCAAAACTCGGGCAAATGATAATGGCCAGTATAAGCGAATCAGGGTCCGTATATTTCGGGACTTGATTTTAATGGGACTGGTACCATTCGAATGGGTTAAAAATTAGCTTTCTCGTGGTATATTGTGCAAAATGGCGCATCCTTTTTAAAAAAGGTAAACATTCATAATGGCGGCTGCCGTGTTGGGGAGCGTCAAAACTCGGGCAAATGATAATGGCCAGTATTGGCGAATCAGGGCCCGAAAATTTCTGGACTTGATTTTAATGGGACTGGTACCATTCGAATGGGTTAAAAATTAGCTTTCTCGTGGTATACCGTGCATAATGGCGCATCCTTTTGAAAAAAGGGTAAACATTCATAATGGCGGCTGCCGTGTTGGGCAGCGTCAAAACTCGGGCAAATGATAATGGCCAGTATTGGCGAATCAGGGCCCGAAAATTTCTGGACTTGATTTTAATGGGACTGGTACCATTCGAATGGGTTAAAAATTAGCTTTCTCGTGGTATACCGTGCATAATGACGCATCCTTTTGAAAAAAGGGTAAACATTCATAATGGCGGCTGTTGTGTTGGGCAGCGTCAAAACTCGGGGAAATGATAATGGCCAGTATTGGCGAATCAGGGTCCGAAAATTTCGGGACTTGATTTTAATGGGACTGGTACCATTGGAATGGGTTAAAAATTAGCTTTTACGTGGTATACCGTGCATAATGGCGCATCCTTTTGAAAAAAGGGTAAACATTCATAATGGCGGCTGTTGTGTTGGGCAGCGTTAAAACTCGGGAAAATGATAATGGCCAGTATTGGCGTATCAGGGTCCGAAAATTTCGGGACTTGATTTTAATGGGACTGGTACCATTGGAATGGGTTAAAAATTAGCTTTTACGTGGTATACCGTGCATAATGGCGCATCCTTTTGAAAAAAGGGTAAACATTCATAATGGCGGCTGTTGTGTTGGGCAGCGTTAAAACTCGGGAAAATGATAATGGCCAGTATAAGCGAATCAGGGTCTGTATTTTTCGGGACTTGATTTTAATGGGACTGGTACCATTCGAATGGGTTAAAAATTAGCTTTCTCGTGGTATATTGTGCAAAATGGCGCATCCTTTTTAAAAAAGGTAAACATTCATAATGGCGGCTGCCGTGTTGGGGAGCGTCAAAACTCGGGCAAATGATAATGGCCAGTATTGGCGAATCAGGGCCCGAAAATTTCTGGACTTGATTTTAATGGGACTGGTACCATTCGAATGGGTTAAAAATTAGCTTTCTCGTGGTATACCGTGCATAATGGCGCATCCTTTTGAAAAAAGGGTAAACATTCATAATGGCGGCTGCCGTGTTGGGCAGCGTCAAAACTCGGGAAAATGATAATGGCCAGTATTGGCGAATCAGGGTCCGAAAATTTCTGGACTTGATTTTAATGGGACTGGTACCATTCGAATGGGTTAAAAATTTGCTTTCTCGTGGTATACCGTGCATAATGACGCATCCTTTTGAAAAAAGGGTTAACATTCATAATGGCGGCTGTTGTGTTGGGCAGCGTCAAAACTCGGGGAAATGATAATGGCCAGTATTGGCGAATCAGGGTCCGAAAATTTCGGGACTTGATTTTAATGGGACTGGTACCATTGGAATGGGTTAAAAATTAGCTTTTACGTGGTATACCGTGCATAATGGCGCATCCTTTTGAAAAAAGGGTAAACATTCATAATGGCGGCTGTTGTGTTGGGCAGCGTTAAAACTCGGGAAAATGATAATGGCCAGTATTGGCGTATCAGGGTCCGAAAATTTCGGGACTTGATTTTAATGGGACTGGTACCATTGGAATGGGTTAAAAATTAGCTTTTACGTGGTATACCGTGCATAATGACGCATCCTTTTGAAAAAAGGGTAAACATTCATAATGGCGGCTGTTGTGTTGGGCAGCGTTAAAACTCGGGAAAATGATAATGGCCAGTATTGGCGAATCAGGGTCCGAAAATTTCGGGACTTGATTTTAATGGGACTGGTACCATTGGAATGGGTTAAAAATTAGCTTTCTCGTGGTATACCGTGCATAATTTCGCATCCTTTTGAAAAAAGGGTAAACATTCATAATGGCGGCTGCCGTGTTGGGCAGCGTAAAAACTCGGGAAAATGATAATGGCCGGTATTGGCGAATTAGGGTCCGAAAATTTCGGGACTTGATTTTAATGGGACTGGTACCATTGGAATGGGTTCAAAATAAGCTTTCTCGTGGTATACCGTGCATAGTAGCGCTTCCCCTGTAAAATAAGGTGTTGGGCAGCGTCAAAACTCGGGAAAATTATAATAGCAAGTATTGGCGAATCAAGGTCCGAAAATTTCTGGATTTGATTTTAATGGGACTGGAACCATTCGAATGGGTTAAAAATTAGCTTTCTCGTGGTATATCGTGCAAAATGGCGCATCCTTTTTAAAAAAGGTAAACATTCATAATGGCGGCTGCCGTGTTGGGCAGCGTTAAAACTCGGGCAAATGATAATGGCCAGTATAAGCGAATCAGGGTCCGTATATTTCGGGACTTGATTTTAATGGGACTGGTACCATTCGAATGGGTTAAAAATTAGCTTTCTCGTGGTATATCGTGCAAAATGGCGCATCCTTTTGAAAAAAGGGTAAACATTCATAATGGCGGCTGCCGTGTTGGGCAGCGTCAAAACTCGGGAAAATGATAATGGCCAGTATTGGCGAATCAGGGTCCGAAAATTTCGGGACTTGATTTTAATGGGACTGGTACCATTAAAATGGGTTAAAAATAAGCTTTCTCGTGGTATACCGTGCAGAATAGCGCTTCCCCTGTAAAATAAGGTGTTTGGCAGCGTCAAAACTCGGGAAAATTATAATGGCCAGTATTGGCGAATCAGGGTCCGAAAATTTCGCGACTTGATTTTAATGGGACTGGAACCATTCGAATGGGTTAAAAAAAGCTTTCTCGTGGAATATCGTGCAAAATGGCGCATCCTTTTTAAAAAAGGTCAACATTCATAATAGCGGCTGCCGTGTTGGGCAGCGTCAAAACTCGGGAAAATGATAATGGCCAGTATTGGCGAATCAGGGTCCGAAAATTTCGCGACTTGATTTTAATGGGACTGGAACCATTCGAATGGGTTAAAAATAAGCTTTCTCGTGGAATATCGTGCAAAATGGCGCATCCTTTTTAAAAAAGGTCAACATTCATAATAGCGGCTGCCGTGTTGGGCAGCGTCGAAACTCGGGCAAATGATAATGGCCAGTATAAGCGAATCAGGGTCCGTATATTTCGGGACTTGATTTTAATGGGACTGGTACCATTCGAATGGGTTAAAAATTAGCTTTCTCGTGGTATACCGTGCATAATGGCGCATCCTTTTGAAAAAAGGGTAAACATTCATAATGGCGGCTGCCGTGTTGGGCAGCGTCAAAACTCGGGAAAATGATAATGGCCAGTATTGGCGAATCAGGGTCCGAAAATTTCGGGACTTGATTTTAATGGGACTGGTACCATTAAAATGGGTTAAAAATAAGCTTTCTCGTGGAATATCGTGCAAAATGGCGCATCCTTTTAAAAAAGGTAAACATTCATAATAGCGGCTGCCGTGTTGGGCAGCGTCAAAACTCGGGAAAATGATAATGGCCAGTATTGGCGAATCAGGGTCCGAAAATTTCGCGACTTGATTTTAATGGGACTGGAACCATTCGAATGGGTTAAAAATAAGCTTTCTCGTGGAATATCGTGCAAAATGGCGCATCCTTTTTAAAAAAGGTCAACATTCATAATAGCGGCTGCCGTGTTGGGCAGCGTCAAAACTCGGGCAAATGATAATGGCCAGTATAAGCGAATCAGGGTCCGTATATTTCGGGACTTGATTTTAATGGGACTGGTACCATTCGAATGGGTTAAAAATTAGCTTTCTCGTGGTATATTGTGCAAAATGGCGCATCCTTTTTAAAAAAGGGTAAACATTCATAATGGCGGCTGCCGTGTTGGGCAGCGTCAAAACTCGGGCAAATGATAATGGCCAGTATTGGCGAATCAGGGTCCGAAAATTTCGCGACTTGATTTTAATGGGACTGGTACCATTCGAATGGGTTAAAAATTAGCTTTCTCGTGGTATACCGTGCATAATGGCGCATCCTTTTGAAAAAAGGGTAAACATTCATAATGGCGGCTGCCGTGTTGGGCAGCGTCAAAACTCGGGAAAATGATAATGGCCAGTATTGGCGAATCAGGGTCCGAAAATTTCTGGACTTGATTTTAATGGGACTGGTACCATTCGAATGGGTTAAAAATTAGCTTTCTCGTGGTATACCGTGCATAATGGCGCATCCTTTTGAAAAAACGGTAAACATTCATAATGGCGGCTGCGTGTTGGGCAGCGTCAAAACTCGGGAAAATGATAATGGCCAGTATTGGCGAATCAGGGTCCGAAAATTTCGGGACTTGATTTTAATGGGACTGGTACCATTGGAATGGGTTCAAAATAAGCTTTCTCGTGGTATACCGTGCATAATAGCGCTTCCCCTGTAAAATAAGGTGTTGGGCAGCGTCAAAACTCGGGCAAATGATAATGGCCAGTATTGGCGAATCAGGGTCCGAAAATTTCGCGACTTGATTTTAATGGGACTGGTACCATTCGAATGGGTTAAAAATTAGCTTTCTCGTGGTATACCGTGCATAATGGCGCATCCTTTTGAAAAAGGGTAAACATTCATAATGGCGGCTGCCGTGTTGGGCAGCGTCAAAACTCGGGAAAATGATAATGGCCAGTATTGGCGAATCAGGGTCCGAAAATTTCTGGACTTGATTTTAATGGGACTGGTACCATTCGAATGGGTTAAAAATTAGCTTTCTCGTGGTATACCGTGCATAATGGCGCATCCTTTTGAAAAAACGGTAAACATTCATAATGGCGGCTGCGTGTTGGGCAGCGTCAAAACTTGGGAAAATGATAATGGCCAGTATTGGCGAATCAGGGTCCGAAAATTTCGGGACTTGATTTTAATGGGACTGGTACCATTGGAATGGGTTCAAAATAAGCTTTCTCGTGGTATACCGTGCATAATAGCGCTTCCCCTGTAAAATAAGGTGTTGGGCAGCGTCAAAACTCGGGAAAATGATAATGGCCAGTATTGGCGAATCAGGGTCCGAAAATTTCTGGACTTGATTTTAATGGGACTGGTACCATTCGAATGGGTTAAAAATTAGCTTTCTCGTGGTATATCGTGCAAAATGGCGCATCCTTTTGAAAAAAAGGTAAACATTCATAATGGCGGCTGCCGTGTTGGGCAGCGTCAAAACTCGGGAAAATGATAATGGCCAGTATTGGCGAATCAGGGTCCGAAAATTTCGGGACTTGATTTTAATGGGACTGGTACCATTAAAATGGGTTAAAAATAAGCTTTCTCGTGGTATACCGTGCATAATAGCGCTTCCCCTGTAAAATAAGGTGTTTGGCAGCGTCAAAACTCGGGAAAATTATAATGGCCAGTATTGGCGAATCAGGGTCCGAAAATTTCGCGACTTGATTTTAATGGGACTGGAACCATTCGAATGGGTTAAAAATAAGCTTTCTCGTGGAATATCGTGCAAAATGGCGCATCCTATTTAAAAAAGGTCAACATTCATAATAGCGGCTGCCGTGTTGGGCAGCGTCGAAACTCGGGCAAATGATAATGGCCAGTATTGGCGAATCAGGGTCCGAAAATTTCTGGACTTGATTTTAATGGGACTGGTACCATTAAAATGGGTTAAAAATTTGCTTTCTCGTGGTATACCGTGCATAATGGCGCATCCTTTTGAAAAAAGGGTAAACATTCATAATGGCGGCTGTTGTGTTGGGCAGCGTTAAAACTCGGGAAAATGATAATGGCCAGTATTGGCGTATCAGGGTCCGAAAATTTCGGGACTTGATTTTAATGGGACTGGTACCATTGGAATGGGTTAAAAATTAGCTTTTACGTGGTATATCGTGCATAATGACGCATCCTTTTGAAAAAAGGGTAAACATTCATAATGGCGGCTGTTGTGTTGGGCAGCGTTAAAACTCGGGAAAATGATAATGGCCAGTATTGGCGAATCAGGGTCCGAAAATTTCGCGACTTGATTTTAATGGGACTGGAACCATTCGAATGGGTTAAAAAATAAGCTTTCTCGTGGAATATCGTGCAAAATGGCGCATCCTTTTTAAAAAAGGTAAACATTCATAATAGCGGCTGCCGTGTTGGGCAGCGTCAAAACTCGGGAAAATGATAATGGCCAGTATTGGCGAATCAGGGTCCGAAAATTTCGCGACTTGATTTTAATGGGACTGGAACCATTCGAATGGGTTAAAAATAAGCTTTCTCGTGGAATATCGTGCAAAATGGCGCATCCTTTTTAAAAAAGGTCAACATTCATAATGGCGGCTGCCGTCTTGGGCAGCGTCAAAACTCGGGCAAATGATAATGGCCAGTATAAGCGAATCAGGGTCCGTATATTTCGGGACTTGATTTTAATGGGACTGGTACCATTCGAATGGGTTAAAAATTAGCTTTCTCGTGGTATATTGTGCAAAATGGCGCATCCTTTTTAAAAAAGGTAAACATTCATAATGGCGGCTGCCGTGTTGGGGAGCGTCAAAACTCGGGCAAATGATAATGGCCAGTATTGGCGAATCAGGGCCCGAAAATTTCTGGACTTGATTTTAATGGGACTGGTACCATTCGAATGGGTTAAAAATTAGCTTTCTCGTGGTATACCGTGCATAATGGCGCATCCTTTTGAAAAAAGGGTAAACATTCATAATGGCGGCTGCCGTGTTGGGCAGCGTCAAAACTCGGGAAAATGATAATGGCCAGTATTGGCGAATCAGGGTCCGAAAATTTCTGGACTTGATTTTAATGGGACTGGTACCATTCGAATGGGTTAAAAATTTGCTTTCTCGTGGTATACCGTGCATAATGACGCATCCTTTTGAAAAAAGGGTAAACATTCATAATGGCGGCTGTTGTGTTGGGCAGCGTCAAAACTCGGGGAAATGATAATGGCCAGTATTGGCGAATCAGGGTCCGAAAATTTCGGGACTTGATTTTAATGGGACTGGTACCATTGGAATGGGTTAAAAATAAGCTTTCTCGTGGAATATCGTGCAAAATGGCGCATCCTTTTTAAAAAAGGTAAACATTCATAATAGCGGCTGCCGTGTTGGGCAGCGTCAAAACTCGGGAAAATGATAATGGCCAGTATTGGCGAATCAGGGTCCGAAAATTTCGCGACTTGATTTTAATGGGACTGGAACCATTCGAATGGGTTAAAAATAAGCTTTCTCGTGGAATATCGTGCAAAATGGCGCATCCTTTTTTAAAAAAGGTCAACATTCATAATAGCGGCTGCCGTCTTGGGCAGCGTCAAAACTCGGGCAAATGATAATGGCCAGTATAAGCGAATCAGGGTCCGTATATTTCGGGACTTGATTTTAATGGGACTGGTACCATTCGAATGGGTTAAAAATTAGCTTTCTCGTGGTATATTGTGCAAAATGGCGCATCCTTTTTAAAAAAGGTAAACATTCATAATGGCGGCTGCCGTGTTGGGGAGCGTCAAAACTCGGGCAAATGATAATGGCCAGTATTGGCGAATCAGGGCCCGAAAATTTCTGGACTTGATTTTAATGGGACTGGTACCATTCGAATGGGTTAAAAATTAGCTTTCTCGTGGTATACCGTGCATAATGGCGCATCCTTTTGAAAAAGGGTAAACATTCATAATGGCGGCTGCCGTGTTGGGCAGCGTCAAAACTCGGGAAAATGATAATGGCCAGTATTGGCGAATCAGGGTCCGAAAATTTCTGGACTTGATTTTAATGGGACTGGTACCATTCGAATGGGTTAAAAATTTGCTTTCTCGTGGAATACCGTGCATAATGACGCATCCTTTTGAAAAAAGGGTAAACATTCATAATGGCGGCTGTTGTGTTGGGCAGCGTCAAAACTCGGGGAAATGATAATGGCCAGTATTGGCGAATCAGGGTCCGAAAATTTCGGGACTTGATTTTAATGGGACTGGTACCATTGGAATGGGTTAAAAATTAGCTTTTACGTGGTATACCGTGCATAATGGCGCATCCTTTTGAAAAAAGGGTAAACATTCATAATGGCGGCTGTTGTGTTGGGCAGCGTTAAAACTCGGGAAAATGATAATGGCCAGTATTGGCGTATCAGGGTCCGAAAATTTCGGGACTTGATTTTAATGGGACTGGTACCATTGGAATGGGTTAAAAATTAGCTTTTACGTGGTATACCGTGCATAATGGCGCATCCTTTTGAAAAAAGGGTAAACATTCATAATGGCGGCTGTTGTGTTGGGCAGCGTTAAAACTCGGGAAAATGATAATGGCCAGTATAAGCGAATCAGGGTCTGTATATTTCGGGACTTGATTTTAATGGGACTGGTACCATTCGAATGGGTTAAAAATTAGCTTTCTCGTGGTATATTGTGCAAAATAGCGCATCCTTTTTAAAAAAGGTAAACATTCATAATGGCGGCTGCCGTGTTGGGGAGCGTCAAAACTCGGGCAAATGATAATGGCCAGTATTGGCGAATCAGGGCCCGAAAATTTCTGGACTTGATTTTAATGGGACTGGTACCATTCGAATGGGTTAAAAATTAGCTTTCTCGTGGTATACCGTGCATAATGGCGCATCCTTTTGAAAAAAGGGTAAACATTCATAATGGCGGCTGCCGTGTTGGGCAGCGTCAAAACTCGGGAAAATGATAATGGCCAGTATTGGCGAATCAGGGTCCGAAAATTTCTGGACTTGATTTTAATGGGACTGGTACCATTCGAATGGGTTAAAAATTTGCTTTCTCGTGGTATACCGTGCATAATGACGCATCCTTTTGAAAAAAGGGTTAACATTCATAATGGCGGCTGTTGTGTTGGGCAGCGTCAAAACTCGGGGAAATGATAATGGCCAGTATTGGCGAATCAGGGTCCGAAAATTTCGGGACTTGATTTTAATGGGACTGGTACCATTGGAATGGGTTAAAAAATTAGCTTTTACGTGGTATACCGTGCATAATGGCGCATCCTTTTGAAAAAAGGGTAAACATTCATAATGGCGGCTGTTGTGTTGGGCAGCGTTAAAACTCGGGAAAATGATAATGGCCAGTATTGGCGTATCAGGGTCCGAAAATTTCGGGACTTGATTTTAATGGGACTGGTACCATTGGAATGGGTTAAAAATTAGCTTTTACGTGGTATACCGTGCATAATGACGCATCCTTTTGAAAAAAGGGTAAACATTCATAATGGCGGCTGTTGTGTTGGGCAGCGTTAAAACTCGGGAAAATGATAATGGCCAGTATTGGCGAATCAGGGTCCGAAAATTTCGGGACTTGATTTTAATGGGACTGGTACCATTGGAATGGGTTAAAAATTAGCTTTCTCGTGGTATACCGTGCATAATTTCGCATCCTTTTGAAAAAAGGGTAAACATTCATAATGGCGGCTGCCGTGTTGGGCAGCGTAAAAACTCGGGAAAATGATAATGGCCGGTATTGGCGAATTAGGGTCCGAAAATTTCGGGACTTGATTTTAATGGGACTGGTACCATTGGAATGGGTTCAAAATAAGCTTTCTCGTGGTATACCGTGCATAGTAGCGCTTCCCCTGTAAAATAAGGTGTTGGGCAGCGTCAAAACTCGGGAAAATTATAATAGCAAGTATTGGCGAATCAGGGTCCGAAAATTTCTGGACTTGATTTTAATGGGACTGGAACCATTCGAATGGGTTAAAAATTAGCTTTCTCGTGGTATATCGTGCAAAATGGCGCATCCTTTTAAAAAAGGTAAACATTCATAATGGCGGCTGCCGTGTTGGGCAGCGTTAAAACTCGGGCAAATGATAATGGCCAGTATAAGCGAATCAGGGTCCGTATATTTCGGGACTTGATTTTAATGGGACTGGTACCATTCGAATGGGTTAAAAATTAGCTTTCTCGTGGTATATCGTGCAAAATGGCGCATCCTTTTGAAAAAAGGGTAAACATTCATAATGGCGGCTGCCGTGTTGGGCAGCGTCAAAACTCGGGAAAATGATAATGGCCAGTATTGGCGAATCAGGGTCCGAAAATTTCGGGACTTGATTTTAATGGGACTGGTACCATTAAAATGGGTTAAAAATAAGCTTTCTCGTGGTATACCGTGCATAATAGCGCTTCCCCTGTAAAATAAGGTGTTTGGCAGCGTCAAAACTCGGGAAAATTATAATGGCCAGTATTGGCGAATCAGGGTCCGAAAATTTCGCGACTTGATTTTAATGGGACTGGAACCATTCGAATGGGTTAAAAAAAGCTTTCTCGTGGAATATCGTGCAAAATGGCGCATCCTTTTTAAAAAAGGTCAACATTCATAATAGCGGCTGCCGTGTTGGGCAGCGTCAAAACTCGGGAAAATGATAATGGCCAGTATTGGCGAATCAGGGTCCGAAAATTTCGCGACTTGATTTTAATGGGACTGGAACCATTCGAATGGGTTAAAAATAAGCTTTCTCGTGGAATATCGTGCAAAATGGCGCATCCTTTTTAAAAAAGGTCAACATTCATAATAGCGGCTGCCGTGTTGGGCAGCGTCGAAACTCGGGCAAATGATAATGGCCAGTATAAGCGAATCAGGGTCCGTATATTTCGGGACTTGATTTTAATGGGACTGGTACCATTCGAATGGGTTAAAAATTAGCTTTCTCGTGGTATACCGTGCATAATGGCGCATCCTTTTGAAAAAAGGGTAAACATTCATAATGGCGGCTGCCGTGTTGGGCAGCGTCAAAACTCGGGAAAATGATAATGGCCAGTATTGGCGAATCAGGGTCCGAAAATTTCGCGACTTGATTTTAATGGGACTGGAACCATTCGAATGGGTTAAAAATAAGCTTTCTCGTGGAATATCGTGCAAAATGGCGCATCCTTTTTAAAAAAGGTCAACATTCATAATAGCGGCTGCCGTGTTGGGCAGCGTCAAAACTCGGGCAAATGATAATGGCCAGTATAAGCGAATCAGGGTCCGTATATTTCGGGACTTGATTTTAATGGGACTGGTACCATTCGAATGGGTTAAAAATTAGCTTTCTCGTGGTATATTGTGCAAAATGGCGCATCCTTTTTAAAAAAGGTAAACATTCATAATGGCGGCTGCCGTGTTGGGCAGCGTCAAAACTCGGGCAAATGATAATGGCCAGTATTGGCGAATCAGGGTCCGAAAATTTCTGGACTTGATTTTAATGGGACTGGTACCATTCGAATGGGTTAAAAATTAGCTTTCTCGTGGTATACCGTGCATAATGGCGCATCCTTTTGAAAAAAGGGTAAACATTCATAATGGCGGCTGCCGTGTTGGGCAGCGTCAAAACTCGGGAAAATGATAATGGCCAGTATTGGCGAATCAGGGTCCGAAAATTTCTGGACTTGATTTTAATGGGACTGGTACCATTCGAATGGGTTAAAAATTAGCTTTCTCGTGGTATACCGTGCATAATGGCGCATCCTTTTGAAAAAACGGTAAACATTCATAATGGCGGCTGCCGTGTTGGGCAGCGTCAAAACTCGGGCAAATGATAATGGCCAGTATAAGCGAATCAGGGTCCGTATATTTCGGGACTTGATTTTAATGGGACTGGTACCATTCGAATGGGTTAAAAATTAGCTTTCTCGTGGTATATCGTGCAAATGGCGCATCCTTTTGAAAAAAGGGTAAACATTCATAATGGCGGCTGCCGTGTTGGGCAGCGTCAAAACTCGGGAAAATGATAATGGCCAGTATTGGCGAATCAGGGTCCGAAAATTTCGGGACTTGATTTTAATGGGACTGGTACCATTAAAATGGGTTAAAAATAAGCTTTCTCGTGGTATACCGTGCATAATAGCGCTTCCCCTGTAAAATAAGGTGTTTGGCAGCGTCAAAACTCGGGAAAATTATAATGGCCAGTATTGGCGAATCAGGGTCCGAAAATTTCGCGACTTGATTTTAATGGGACTGGAACCATTCGAATGGGTTAAAAAAAGCTTTCTCGTGGAATATCGTGCAAAATGGCGCATCCTTTTTAAAAAAGGTCAACATTCATAATAGCGGCTGCCGTGTTGGGCAGCGTCAAAACTCGGGAAAATGATAATGGCCAGTATTGGCGAATCAGGGTCCGAAAATTTCGCGACTTGATTTTAATGGGACTGGAACCATTCGAATGGGTTAAAAATAAGCTTTCTCGTGGAATATCGTGCAAAATGGCGCATCCTTTTTAAAAAAGGTCAACATTCATAATAGCGGCTGCCGTGTTGGGCAGCGTCGAAACTCGGGCAAATGATAATGGCCAGTATAAGCGAATCAGGGTCCGTATATTTCGGGACTTGATTTTAATGGGACTGGTACCATTCGAATGGGTTAAAAATTAGCTTTCTCGTGGTATACCGTGCATAATGGCGCATCCTTTTGAAAAAAGGGTAAACATTCATAATGGCGGCTGCCGTGTTGGGCAGCGTCAAAACTCGGGAAAATGATAATGGCCAGTATTGGCGAATCAGGGTCCGAAAATTTCGGGACTTGATTTTAATGGGACTGGTACCATTAAAATGGGTTAAAAATAAGCTTTCTCGTGGAATATCGTGCAAAATGGCGCATCCTTTTAAAAAAGGTAAACATTCATAATAGCGGCTGCCGTGTTGGGCAGCGTCAAAACTCGGGAAAATGATAATGGCCAGTATTGGCGAATCAGGGTCCGAAAATTTCGCGACTTGATTTTAATGGGACTGGAACCATTCGAATGGGTTAAAAATAAGCTTTCTCGTGGAATATCGTGCAAAATGGCGCATCCTTTTTAAAAAAGGTCAACATTCATAATAGCGGCTGCCGTGTTGGGCAGCGTCAAAACTCGGGCAAATGATAATGGCCAGTATAAGCGAATCAGGGTCCGTATATTTCGGGACTTGATTTTAATGGGACTGGTACCATTCGAATGGGTTAAAAATTAGCTTTCTCGTGGTATATTGTGCAAAATGGCGCATCCTTTTTAAAAAAGGTAAACATTCATAATGGCGGCTGCCGTGTTGGGCAGCGTCAAAACTCGGGCAAATGATAATGGCCAGTATTGGCGAATCAGGGTCCGAAAATTTCTGGACTTGATTTTAATGGGACTGGTACCATTCGAATGGGTTAAAAATTAGCTTTCTCGTGGTATACCGTGCATAATGGCGCATCCTTTTTGAAAAAAGGGTAAACATTCATAATGGCGGCTGCCGTGTTGGGCAGCGTCAAAACTCGGGCAAATGATAATGGCCAGTATTGGCGAATCAGGGTCCGAAAATTTCTGGACTTGATTTTAATGGGACTGGTACCATTCGAATGGGTTAAAAATTAGCTTTCTCGTGGTATACCGTGCATAATGGCGCATCCTTTTGAAAAAACGGTAAACATTCATAATGGCGGCTGCGTGTTGGGCAGCGTCAAAACTCGGGAAAATGATAATGGCCAGTATTGGCGAATCAGGGTCCGAAAATTTCGGGACTTGATTTTAATGGGACTGGTACCATTGGAATGGGTTCAAAATAAGCTTTCTCGTGGTATACCGTGCATAATAGCGCTTCCCCTGTAAAATAAGGTGTTGGGCAGCGTCAAAACTCGGGAAAATTATAATGGCCAGTATTGGCGAATCAGGGTCCGAAAATTTCGCGACTTGATTTTAATGGGACTGGAACCATTCGAATGGGTTAAAAATAAGCTTTCTCGTGGAATATCGTGCAAAATGGCGCATCCTATTTAAAAAAGGTCAACATTCATAATAGCGGCTGCCGTGTTGGGCAGCGTCAAAACTCGGGCAAATGATAATGGCCAGTATAAGCGAATCAGGGTCCGTATATTTCGGGACTTGATTTTAATGGGACTGGTACCATTCGAATGGGTTAAAAATTAGCTTCCTCGTGGTATATCGTGCAAAATGGCGCATCCTTTTGAAAAAAAGGTAAACATTCATAATGGCGGCTGCCGTGTTGGGCAGCGTCAAAACTCGGGAAAATGATAATGGCCAGTATTGGCGAATCAGGGTCCGAAAATTTCGGGACTTGATTTTAATGGGACTGGTACCATTAAAATGGGTTAAAAATAAGCTTTCTCGTGGTATACCGTGCATAATAGCGCTTCCCCTGTAAAATAAGGTGTTTGGCAGCGTCAAAACTCGGGAAAATTATAATGGCCAGTATTGGCGAATCAGGGTCCGAAAATTTCGCGACTTGATTTTAATGGGACTGGAACCATTCGAATGGGTTAAAAATAAGCTTTCTCGTGGAATATCGTGCAAAATGGCGCATCCTATTTAAAAAAGGTCAACATTCATAATAGCGGCTGCCGTGTTGGGCAGCGTCAAAACTCGGGCAAATGATAATGGCCAGTATAAGCGAATCAGGGTCCGTATATTTCGGGACTTGATTTTAATGGGACTGGTACCATTCGAATGGGTTAAAAATAAGCTTTCTCGTTGTATACCGTGCATAATAGCGCTTCCCCTGTAAAATAAGGTGTTTGGCAGCGTCAAAACTCGGGAAAATGATAATGGCCAGTATTGGCGAATCAGGGTCCGAAAATTTCGCGACTTGATTTTAATGGGACTGGAACCATTCGAATGGGTTAAAAATAAGCTTTCTCGTGGAATATCGTGCAAAATGGCGCATCCTTTTTAAAAAAGGTCAACATTCATAATAGCGGCTGCCGTGTTGGGCAGCGTCAAAACTCGGGCAAATGATAATGGCCAGTATAAGCGAATCAGGGTCCGTATATTTCGGGACTTGATTTTAATGGGACTGGTACCATTCGAATGGGTTAAAAATTAGCTTTCTCGTGGTATATTGTGCAAATGGCGCATCCTTTTTAAAAAAGGTCAACATTCATAATAGCGGCTGCCGTCTTGGGCAGCGTCAAAACTCGGGCAAATGATAATGGCCAGTATTGGCGAATCAGGGTCCGAAAATTTCTGGACTTGATTTTAATGGGACTGGTACCATTAAAATGGGTTAAAAATTTGCTTTCTCGTGGTATACCGTGCATAATGGCGCATCCTTTTGAAAAAAGGGTAAACATTCATAATGGCGGCTGCCGTGTTGGGCAGCGTCAAAACTCGGGAAAATGATAATGACCAGTATTGGCGAATCAGGGTCCGAAAATTTCTGGACTTGATTTTAATGGGACTGGTACCATTGGAATGGGTTCAAAATAAGCTTTCTCGTGGTATACCGTGCATAATAGCGCTTCCCTTGTAAAATAAGGTGTTTAGCAGCGTCAAAACTCGGGAAAATTATAATGGCCAGTATTGGCGAATCAGGGTCCGAAAATTTCGCGACTTGATTTTAATGGGACTGGAAGCATTCGAATGGGTTAAAAATAAGCTTTCTCGTTGAATATCGTGCAAAATGGCGCATCCTTTTTAAAAAAGGTCAACATTCATAATAGCGGCTGCCGTGTTGGGCAGCGTCAAAACTCGGGCAAATGATAATGGCCAGTATAAGCGAATCAGGGTCCGTATATTTCGGGACTTGATTTTAATGGGACTGGTACCATTCGAATGGGTTAAAAATAAGCTTTCTCGTGGTATACCGTGCATAATAGCGCTTCCCCTGTAAAATAAGGTGTTTGGCAGCGTCAAAACTCGGGATAATTATAATGGCCAGTATTGGCGAATCAGGGTCCGAAAATTTCGCGACTTGATTTTAATGGGACTGGAACCATTCGAATGGGTTAAAAATAAGCTTTCTCGTGGAATATCGTGCAAAATGGCGCATCCTATTTAAAAAAGGTCAACATTCATAATAGCGGCTGCCGTGTTGGGCAGCGTCAAAACTCGGGCAAATGATAATGGCCAGTATAAGCGAATCAGGGTCCGTATATTTCGGGACTTGATTTTAATGGGACTGGTACCATTCGAATGGGTTAAAAATAAGCTTTCTCGTTGTATACCGTGCATAATAGCGCTTCCCTGTAAAATAAGGTGTTTGGCAGCGTCAAAACTCGGGAAAATTATAATGGCCAGTATTGGCGAATCAGGGTCCGAAAATTTCGCGACTTGATTTTAATGGGACTGGAACCATTCGAATGGGTTAAAAATAAGCTTTCTCGTGGAATATCGTGCAAAATGGCGCATCCTTTTTAAAAAAGGTCAACATTCATAATAGCGGCTGCCGTGTTGGGCAGCGTCAAAACTCGGGCAAATGATAATGGCCAGTATAAGCGAATCAGGGTCCGTATATTTCGGGACTTGATTTTAATGGGACTGGTACCATTCGAATGGGTTAAAAATTAGCTTTCTCGTGGTATATTGTGCAAAATGGCGCATCCTTTTTAAAAAAGGTCAACATTCATAATAGCGGCTGCCGTCTTGGGCAGCGTCAAAACTCGGGCAAATGATAATGGCCGGTATTGGCGAATCAGGGTCCGAAAATTTCTGGACTTGATTTTAATGGGACTGGTACCATTCGAATGGGTTAAAAATTAGCTTTCTCGTGGTATACCGTGCATAATGGCGCATCCTTTTGAAAAAGGGTAAACATTCATAATGGCGGCTGCCGTGTTGGGCAGCGTCAAAACTCGGGAAAATGATAATGGCCAGTATTGGCGAATCAGGGTCCGAAAATTTCTGGACTTGATTTTAATGGGACTGGTACCATTCGAATGGGTTAAAAATAAGCTTTCTCGTGGAATATCGTGCAAAATGGCGCATCCTATTTAAAAAAGGTCAACATTCATAATAGCGGCTGCCGTGTTGGGCAGCGTCAAAACTCGGGCAAATGATAATGGCCAGTATAAGCGAATCAGGGTCCGTATATTTCGGGACTTGATTTTAATGGGACTGGTACCATTCGAATGGGTTAAAAATAAGCTTTCTCGTTGTATACCGTGCATAATAGCGCTTCCCCTGTAAAATAAGGTGTTTGGCAGCGTCAAAACTCGGGAAAATGATAATGGCCAGTATTGGCGAATCAGGGTCCGAAAATTTCGCGACTTGATTTTAATGGGACTGGAACCATTCGAATGGGTTAAAAATAAGCTTTCTCGTGGAATATCGTGCAAAATGGCGCATCCTTTTTAAAAAAGGTCAACATTCATAATAGCGGCTGCCGTGTTGGGCAGCGTCAAAACTCGGGCAAATGATAATGGCCAGTATAAGCGAATCAGGGTCCGTATATTTCGGGACTTGATTTTAATGGGACTGGTACCATTCGAATGGGTTAAAAATTAGCTTTCTCGTGGTATATTGTGCAAAATGGCGCATCCTTTTAAAAAAGGTCAACATTCATAATAGCGGCTGCCGTCTTGGGCAGCGTCAAAACTCGGGCAAATGATAATGGCCAGTATTGGCGAATCAGGGTCCGAAAATTTCTGGACTTGATTTTAATGGGACTGGTACCATTAAAATGGGTTAAAAATTTGCTTTCTCGTGGTATACCGTGCATAATGGCGCATCCTTTTGAAAAAAGGGTAAACATTCATAATGGCGGCTGCCGTGTTGGGCAGCGTCAAAACTCGGGAAAATGATAATGACCAGTATTGGCGAATCAGGGTCCGAAAATTTCTGGACTTGATTTTAATGGGACTGGTACCATTGGAATGGGTTCAAAATAAGCTTTCTCGTGGTATACCGTGCATAATAGCGCTTCCCTTGTAAAATAAGGTGTTTAGCAGCGTCAAAACTCGGGAAAATTATAATGGCCAGTATTGGCGAATCAGGGTCCGAAAATTTCGCGACTTGATTTTAATGGGACTGGAAGCATTCGAATGGGTTAAAAATAAGCTTTCTCGTTGAATATCGTGCAAATGGCGCATCCTTTTTAAAAAAGGTCAACATTCATAATAGCGGCTGCCGTGTTGGGCAGCGTCAAAACTCGGGCAAATGATAATGGCCAGTATAAGCGAATCAGGGTCCGTATATTTCGGGACTTGATTTTAATGGGACTGGTACCATTCGAATGGGTTAAAAATAAGCTTTCTCGTGGTATACCGTGCATAATAGCGCTTCCCCTGTAAAATAAGGTGTTTGGCAGCGTCAAAACTCGGGATAATTATAATGGCCAGTATTGGCGAATCAGGGTCCGAAAATTTCGCGACTTGATTTTAATGGGACTGGAACCATTCGAATGGGTTAAAAATAAGCTTTCTCGTGGAATATCGTGCAAAATGGCGCATCCTATTTAAAAAAGGTCAACATTCATAATAGCGGCTGCCGTGTTGGGCAGCGTCAAAACTCGGGCAAATGATAATGGCCAGTATAAGCGAATCAGGGTCCGTATATTTCGGGACTTGATTTTAATGGGACTGGTACCATTCGAATGGGTTAAAAATAAGCTTCTCGTTGTATACCGTGCATAATAGCGCTTCCCCTGTAAAATAAGGTGTTTGGCAGCGTCAAAACTCGGGAAAATTATAATGGCCAGTATTGGCGAATCAGGGTCCGAAAATTTCGCGACTTGATTTTAATGGGACTGGAACCATTCGAATGGGTTAAAAATAAGCTTTCTCGTGGAATATCGTGCAAAATGGCGCATCCTTTTTAAAAAAGGTCAACATTCATAATAGCGGCTGCCGTGTTGGGCAGCGTCAAAACTCGGGCAAATGATAATGGCCAGTATAAGCGAATCAGGGTCCGTATATTTCGGGACTTGATTTTAATGGGACTGGTACCATTCGAATGGGTTAAAAATTAGCTTTCTCGTGGTATATTGTGCAAAATGGCGCATCCTTTTTAAAAAAGGTCAACATTCATAATAGCGGCTGCCGTCTTGGGCAGCGTCAAAACTCGGGCAAATGATAATGGCCGGTATTGGCGAATCAGGGTCCGAAAATTTCTGGACTTGATTTTAATGGGACTGGTACCATTCGAATGGGTTAAAAATTAGCTTTCTCGTGGTATACCGTGCATAATGGCGCATCCTTTTGAAAAAGGGTAAACATTCATAATGGCGGCTGCCGTGTTGGGCAGCGTCAAAACTCGGGAAAATGATAATGGCCAGTATTGGCGAATCAGGGTCCGAAAATTTCTGGACTTGATTTTAATGGGACTGGTACCATTCGAATGGGTTAAAAATTAGCTTTCTCGTGGTATACCGTGCATAATGGCGCATCCTTTGAAAAAAGGGTAAACATTCATAATGGCGGCTGCCGTGTTGGGCAGCGTCAAAACTCGGGAAAATGATAATGGCCAGTATTGGCGAATCAGGGTCCGAAAATTTCTGGACTTGATTTTAATGGGACTGGTACCATTGGAATGGGTTAAAAATAAGCTTTCTCGTGGTATACCGTGCATAATAGCGCTTCCCTTGTAAAATAAGGTGTTTAGCAGCGTCAAAACTCGGGAAAATTATAATGGCCAGTATTGGCGAATCAGGGTCCGAAAATTTCGCGACTTGATTTTAATGGGACTGGAACCATTCGAATGGGTTAAAAATAAGCTTTCTCGTGGAATATCGTGCAAAATGGCGCATCCTATTTAAAAAAGGTCAACATTCATAATAGCGGCTGCCGTGTTGGGCAGCGTCAAAACTCGGGCAAATGATAATGGCCAGTATAAGCGAATCAGGGTCCGTATATTTCGGGACTTGATTTTAATGGGACTGGTACCATTCGAATGGGTTAAAAAATAAGCTTTCTCGTTGTATACCGTGCATAATAGCGCTTCCCCTGTAAAATAAGGTGTTTGGCAGCGTCAAAACTCGGGAAAATTATAATGGCCAGTATTGGCGAATCAGGGTCCGAAAATTTCGCGACTTGATTTTAATGGGACTGGAACCATTCGAATGGGTTAAAAATAAGCTTTCTCGTGGAATATCGTGCAAAATGGCGCATCCTTTTTAAAAAAGGTCAACATTCATAATAGCGGCTGCCGTGTTGGGCAGCGTCAAAACTCGGGCAAATGATAATGGCCAGTATAAGCGAATCAGGGTCCGTATATTTCGGGACTTGATTTTAATGGGACTGGTACCATTCGAATGGGTTAAAAATTAGCTTTCTCGTGGTATATTGTGCAAATGGCGCATCCTTTTTAAAAAAGGTCAACATTCATAATAGCGGCTGCCGTCTTGGGCAGCGTCAAAACTCGGGCAAATGATAATGGCCGGTATTGGCGAATCAGGGTCCGAAAATTTCTGGACTTGATTTTAATGGGACTGGTACCATTCGAATGGGTTAAAATTAGCTTTCTCGTGGTATACCGTGCATAATGGCGCATCCTTTTGAAAAAAGGGTAAACATTCATAATGGCGGCTGCCGTGTTGGGCAGCGTCAAAACTCGGGAAAATGATAATGGCCAGTATTGGCGAATCAGGGTCCGAAAATTTCTGGACTTGATTTTAATGGGACTGGTACCATTCGAATGGGTTAAAAATTAGCTTTCGTGGTATACCGTGCATAATGGCGCATCCTTTTGAAAAAGGGTAAACATTCATAATGGCGGCTGCCGTGTTGGGCAGCGTCAAAACTCGGGAAAATGATAATGGCCAGTATTGGCGAATCAGGGTCCGAAAATTTCTGGACTTGATTTTAATGGGACTGGTACCATTGGAATGGGTTAAAAATAAGCTTTCTCGTGGTATACCGTGCATAATAGCGCTTCCCTTGTAAAATAAGGTGTTTAGCAGCGTCAAAACTCGGGAAAATTATAATGGCCAGTATTGGCGAATCAGGTCCGAAAATTTCGCGACTTGATTTTAATGGGACTGGAACCATTCGAATGGGTTAAAAATAAGCTTTTCGTGGAATATCGTGCAAAATGGCGCATCCTTTTTAAAAAAGGTAAACATTCATAATAGCGGCTGCCGTGTTGGGCAGCGTCAAAACTCGGGAAAATGATAATGGCCAGTATTGGCGAATCAGGGTCCGAAAATTTCGCGACTTGATTTTAATGGGACTGGAACCATAACTGGAATATCGTGCAAAATGGCGCATCCTTTTTAAAAAAGGTCAACATTCATAATAGCGGCTGCCGTGTTGGGCAGCGTCAAAACTCGGGCAAATGATAATGGCCAGTATAAGCGAATCAGGGTCCGTATATTTCGGGACTTGATTTTAATGGGACTGGTACCATTCGAATGGGTTAAAAATTAGCTTTCTCGTGGTATATTGTGCAAAATGGCGCATCCTTTTTAAAAAAGGTAAGCATTCATAATGGCGGCTGCCGTCTTGGGCAGCGTCAAAACTCGGGCAAATGATAATGGCCAGTATTGGCGAATCAGGGTCCGAAAATTTCTGGACTTGATTTTAATGGGACTGGTACCATTCGAATGGGTTAAAAATTTGCTTTCTCGTGGTATACCGTGCATAATGGCGCATCCTTTTGAAAAAAGGGTAAACATTCATAATGGCGGCTGCCGTGTTGGGCAGCGTCAAAACTCGGGAAAATGATAATGGCCAGTATTGGCGAATCAGGGTCCGAAAATTTCTGGACTTGATTTTAATGGGACTGGTACCATTCGAATGGGTTAAAAATTAGCTTTCTCGTGGTATACCGTGCATAATGGCGCATCCTTTTGAAAAAAGGGTAAACATTCATAATGGCGGCTGCCGTGTTGGGCAGCGTCAAAACTCGGGAAAATGATAATGGCCAGTATTGGCGAATCAGGGTCCGAAAATTTCTGGACTTGATTTTTGAATGGGACTGGTACCATTGGAATGGGTTAAAAATAAGCTTTCTCGTGGTATACCGTGCATAATAGCGCTTCCCCTGTAAAAATAAGGTGTTTGGCAGCGTCAAAACTCGGGAAAATTATAATGGCCAGTATTGGCGAATCAGGGTCCGAAAATTTCGCGACTTGATTTTAATGGGACTGGAACCATTCGAATGGGTCAAAATAAGCTTTCTCGTGGAATATCGTGCAAAATGGCGCATCCTTTTTAAAAAAGGTAAACATTCATAATAGCGGCTGCCGTGTTGGGCAGCGTCAAAACTCGGGAAATGATAATGGCCAGTATTGGCGAATCAGGGTCCGAAAATTTCGCGACTTGATTTTAATGGGACTGGAACCATAACTGGAATATCGTGCAAATGGCGCATCCTTTTTAAAAAAGGTCAACATTCATAATAGCGGCTGCCGTGTTGGGCAGCGTCAAAACTCGGGCAAATGATAATGGCCAGTATAAGCGAATCAGGGTCCGTATATTTCGGGACTTGATTTTAATGGGACTGGTACCATTCGAATGGGTTAAAAATAAGCTTCTCATGGTATACCGTGCATAATAGCGCTTCCCTGTAAAATAAGGTGTTTGGCAGCGTCAAAACTCGGGAAAATTATAATGGCCAGTATTGGCGAATCAGGGTCCGAAAATTTCGCGACTTGATTTTAATGGGACTGGAACCATTCGAATGGGTTAAAAATAAGCTTTCTCGTGGAATATCGTGCAAAATGGCGCATCCTTTTTAAAAAGGTCAACATTCATAATAGCGGCTGCCGTGTTGGGCAGCGTCAAAACTCGGGCAAATGATAATGGCCAGTATAAGCGAATCAGGGTCCGTATATTTCGGGACTTGATTTTAATGGGACTGGTACCATTCGAATGGGTTAAAAATTAGCTTTCTCGTGGTATATTGTGCAAAATGGCGCATCCTTTTTAAAAAAGGTCAACATTCATAATAGCGGCTGCCGTCTTGGGCAGCGTCAAAACTCGGGCAAATGATAATGGCCAGTATTGGCGAATCAGGGTCCGAAAATTTCTGGACTTGATTTTAATGGGACTGGTACCATTCGAATGGGTTAAAAATTTGCTTTCTCGTGGTATACCGTGCATAATGGCGCATCCTTTTGAAAAAAGGGTAAACATTCATAATGGCGGCTGCCGTGTTGGGCAGCGTCAAAACTCGGGAAAATGATAATGGCCAGTATTGGCGAATCAGGGTCCGAAAATTTCTGGACTTGATTTTAATGGGACTGGTACCATTGGAATGGGTTCAAAATAAGCTTTCTCGCGGGTATACCGTGCATAACAGCGCTTCCCCTGTAAAATAAGGTGTTTAGCAGCGTCAAAACTCGGGAAAATTATAATGGCCAGTATTGGCGAATCAGGGTCCGAAAATTTCGCGACTTGATTTTAATGGGACTGGAAGCATTCGAATGGGTTAAAAATAAGCTTTCTCGTGGAATATCGTGCAAAATGGCGCATCCTTTTTAAAAAAGGTCAACATTCATAATAGCGGCTGCCGTGTTGGGCAGCGTCAAAACTCGGGCAAATGATAATGGCCAGTATAAGCGAATCAGGGTCCGTATATTTCGGGACTTGATTTTAATGGGACTGGTACCATTCGAATGGGTTAAAAATAAGCTTTCTCGTGGTATACCGTGCATAATAGCGCTTCCCTGTAAAATAAGGTGTTTGGCAGCGTCAAAACTCGGGAAAATTATAATGGCCAGTATTGGCGAATCAGGGTCCGAAAATTTCGCGACTTGATTTTAATGGGACTGGAACCATTCGAATGGGTTAAAAATAAGCTTTCTCGTGGAATATCGTGCAAAATGGCGCATCCTTTTTAAAAAAGGTCAACATTCATAATAGCGGCTGCCGTGTTGGGCAGCGTCAAAACTCGGGCAAATGATAATGGCCAGTATAAGCGAATCAGGGTCCGTATATTTCGGGACTTGATTTAATGGGACTGGTACCATTCGAATGGGTTAAAATAAGCTTTCTCGTTGTATACCGTGCATAATAGCGCTTCCCCTGTAAAATAAGGTGTTTGGCAGCGTCAAAACTCGGGAAAATGATAATGGCCAGTATTGGCGAATCAGGGTCCGATAATTTCGCGACTTGATTTTAATGGGACTGGAACCATTCGAATGGGTTAAAAATAAGCTTTCTCGTGGAATATCGTGCAAAATGGCGCATCCTTTTTAAAAAAAGGTCAACATTCATAATAGCGGCTGCCGTGTTGGGCAGCGTCAAAACTCGGGCAAATGATAATGGCCAGTATAAGCGAATCAGGGTCCGTATATTTCGGGACTTGATTTTAATGGGACTGGTACCATTCGAATGGGTTAAAAATTAGCTTTCTCGTGGTATATTGTGCAAAATGGCGCATCCTTTTTAAAAAAGGTCAACATTCATAATAGCGGCTGCCGTCTTGGGCAGCGTCAAAACTCGGGCAAATGATAATGGCCAGTATTGGCGAATCAGGGTCCGAAAATTTCTGGACTTGATTTTAATGGGACTGGTACCATTAAAATGGGTTAAAAATTTGCTTTCTCGTGGTATACCGTGCATAATGGCGCATCCTTTTGAAAAAAGGGTAAACATTCATAATGGCGGCTGCCGTGTTGGGCAGCGTCAAAACTCGGGAAAATGATAATGGCCAGTATTGGCGAATCAGGGTCCGAAAATTTCTGGACTTGATTTTAATGGGACTGGTACCATTGGAATGGGTTCAAAATAAGCTTTCTCGTGGTATACCGTGCATAATAGCGCTTCCCTTGTAAAATAAGGTGTTTAGCAGCGTCAAAACTCGGGGAAAATTATAATGGCCAGTATTGGCGAATCAGGGTCCGAAAATTTCGCGACTTGATTTTAATGGGACTGGAAGCATTCGAATGGGTTAAAAATAAGCTTTCTCGTGGAATATCGTGCAAAATGGCGCATCCTTTTTAAAAAAGGTCAACATTCATAATAGCGGCTGCCGTGTTGGGCAGCGTCAAAACTCGGGCAAATGATAATGGCCAGTATAAGCGAATCAGGGTCCGTATATTTCGGGACTTGATTTTAATGGGACTGGTACCATTCGAATGGGTTAAAAATAAGCTTTCTCGTGGTATACCGTGCATAATAGCGCTTCCCTGTAAAATAAGGTGTTTGGCAGCGTCAAAACTCGGGAAAATTATAATGGCCAGTATTGGCGAATCAGGGTCCGAAAATTTCGCGACTTGATTTTAATGGGACTGGAACCATTCGAATGGGTTAAAAATAAGCTTCTCGTGGAATATCGTGCAAAATGGCGCATCCTTTTAAAAAAGGTCAACATTCATAATAGCGGCTGCCGTGTTGGGCAGCGTCAAAACTCGGGCAAATGATAATGGCCAGTATAAGCGAATCAGGGTCCGTATATTTCGGGACTTGATTTTAATGGGACTGGTACCATTCGAATGGGTTAAAAATTAGCTTTCTCGTGGTATATTGTGCAAAATGGCGCATCCTTTTTAAAAAAGGTCAACATTCATAATAGCGGCTGCCGTCTTGGGCAGCGTCAAAACTCGGGCAAATGATAATGGCCAGTATTGGCGAATCAGGGTCCGAAAATTTCTGGACTTGATTTTAATGGGACTGGAACCATTCGAATGGGTTAAAAATTTGCTTTCTCGTGGTATACCGTGCATAATGGCGCATCCTTTTGAAAAAAGGGTAAACATTCATAATGGCGGCTGCCGTGTTGGGCAGCGTCAAAACTCGGGCAAATGATAATGGCCAGTATAAGCGAATCAGGGTCCGTATATTTCGGGACTTGATTTTAATGGGACTGGTACCATTCGAATGGGTTAAAAATTAGCTTTCTCGTGGTATATTGTGCAAAATGGCGCATCCTTTTTTAAAAAAGGTAAGCATTCATAATGGCGGCTGCCGTCTTGGGCAGCGTCAAAACTCGGGCAAATGATAATGGCCAGTATTGGCGAATCAGGGTCCGAAAATTTCTGGACTTGATTTTAATGGGACTGGTACCATTCGAATGGGTTAAAAATTAGCTTTCTCGTGGTATACCGTGCATAATGGCGCATCCTTTTGAAAAAGGGTAAACATTCATAATGGCGGCTGCCGTGTTGGGCAGCGTCAAAACTCGGGAAAATGATAATGGCCAGTATTGGCGAATCAGGGTCCGAAAATTTCTGGACTTGATTTTAATGGGACTGGTACCATTGGAATGGGTTAAAAATTTGCTTTCTCGTGGTATACCGTGCATAATGGCGCATCCTTTTTGAAAAAAGGGTAAACATTCATAATGGCGGCTGCCGTGTTGGGCAGCGTCAAAACTCGGGAAAATGATAATGGCCAGTATTGGCGAATCAGGGTCCGAAAATTTCTGGACTTGATTTTAATGGGACTGGTACCATTCGAATGGGTTAAAAATTAGCTTTCTCGTGGTATACCGTGCATAATGGCGCATCCTTTTGAAAAAAGGGTAAACATTCATAATGGCGGCTGCCGTGTTGGGCAGCGTCAAAACTCGGGAAAATGATAATGGCCAGTATTGGCGAATCAGGGTCCGAAAATTTCTGGACTTGATTTTAATGGGACTGGTACCATTGGAATGGGTTAAAAATAAGCTTTCTCGTGGTATACCGTGCATAATAGCGCTTCCCCTGTGAAATAAGGTGTTTGGCAGCGTCAAAACTCGGGAAAATTATAATGGCCAGTATTGGCGAATCAGGGTCCGAAAATTTCGCGACTTGATTTTAATGGGACTGGAACCATTCGAATGGGTCAAAAATAAGCTTTCTCGTGGAATATCGTGCAAATGGCGCATCCTTTTTAAAAAAGGTAAACATTCATAATAGCGGCTGCCGTGTTGGGCAGCGTCAAAACTCGGGAAAATGATAATGGCCAGTATTGGCGAATCAGGGTCCGAAAATTTCGCGACTTGATTTTAATGGGACTGGAACCATAACTGGAATATCGTGCAAAATGGCGCATCCTTTTTAAAAAAGGTCAACATTCATAATAGCGGCTGCCGTGTTGGGCAGCGTCAAAACTCGGGCAAATGATAATGGCCAGTATAAGCGAATCAGGGTCCGTATATTTCGGGACTTGATTTTAATGGGACTGGTACCATTCGAATGGGTTAAAAATTAGCTTTCTCGTGGTATATTGTGCAAAATGGCGCATCCTTTTTTAAAAAGGTTAACATTCATAATGGCGGCTGCCGTGTTGGGCAGCGTCAAAACTCGGGCAAATGATAATGGCCAGTATAAGCGAATCAGGGTCCGTATATTTCGGGGACTTGATTTTAATGGGACTGGTACCATTCGAATGGGTTAAAAATTAGCTTTCGTGGTATATTGTGCAAAATGGCGCATCCTTTTTAAAAAGGTTAACATTCATAATGGCGGCTGCCGTGTTGGGCAGCGTCAAAACTCGGGAAAATGATAATGGCCAGTATTGGCGAATCAGGGTCCGAAAATTTCTGGACTTGATTTTAATGGGACTGGTACCATTGGAATGGGTTCAAAATAAGCTTCTCGTGGTATACCGTGCATAATAGCGCTTCCCTTGTAAAATAAGGTGTTTAGCAGCGTCAAAACTCGGGAAAATTATAATGGCCAGTATTGGCGAATCAGGGTCCGAAAATTTCGCGACTTGATTTTAATGGGACTGGAAGCATTCGAATGGGTTAAAAATAAGCTTTCTCGTGGAATATCGTGCAAATGGCGCATCCTTTTTAAAAAGGTCAACATTCATAATAGCGGCTGCCGTGTTGGGCAGCGTCAAAACTCGGGCAAATGATAATGGCCAGTATAAGCGAATCAGGGTCCGTATATTTCGGGACTTGATTTTAATGGGACTGGTACCATTCGAATGGGTTAAAAATAAGCTTTCTCGTGGTATACCGTGCATAATAGCGCTTCCCCTGTAAAATAAGGTGTTTGGCAGCGTCAAAACTCGGGAAAATTATAATGGCCAGTATTGGCGAATCAGGGTCCGAAAATTTCGCGACTTGATTTTAATGGGACTGGAACCATTCGAATGGGTTAAAAATAAGCTTTCTCGTGGAATATCGTGCAAAATGGCGCATCCTTTTTAAAAAAGGTCAACATTCATAATAGCGGCTGCCGTGTTGGGCAGCGTCAAAACTCGGGCAAATGATAATGGCCAGTATAAGCGAATCAGGGTCCGTATATTTCGGGACTTGATTTTAATGGGACTGGTACCATTCTAATGGGTTAAAAACAAGCTTTCTCGTTGTATACCGTGCATAATAGCGCTTCCCCTGTAAAATAAGGTGTTTGGCAGCGTCAAAACTCGGGAAAATGATAATGGCCAGTATTGGCGAATCAGGGTCCGAAAATTTCGCGACTTGATTTTAATGGGACTGGAACCATTCGAATGGGTTAAAAATAAGCTTTCTCGTGGAATATCGTGCAAAATGGCGCATCCTTTTTTAAAAAGGTCAACATTCATAATAGCGGCTGCCGTGTTGGGCAGCGTCAAAACTCGGGCAAATGATAATGGCCAGTATAAGCGAATCAGGTCCGTATATTTCGGGACTTGATTTTAATGGGACTGGTACCATTCGAATGGGTTAAAAATTAGCTTTCTCGTGGTATATTGTGCAAAATGGCGCATCCTTTTTAAAAAAGGTCAACATTCATAATAGCGGCTGCCGTCTTGGGCAGCGTCAAAACTCGGGCAAATGATAATGGCCAGTATTGGCGAATCAGGGTCCGAAAATTTCTGGACTTGATTTTAATGGGACTGGTACCATTAAAATGGGTTAAAAATTTGCTTTCTCGTGGTATACCGTGAATAATGGCGCATCCTTTTGAAAAAGGGTAAACATTCATAATGGCGGCTGCCGTGTTGGGCAGCGTCAAAACTCGGGAAAATGATAATGGCCAGTATTGGCGAATCAGGGTCCGAAAATTTCTGGACTTGATTTTAATGGGACTGGTACCATTGGAATGGGTTCAAAATAAGCTTTCGTGGTATACCGTGCATAATAGCGCTTCCTTTGTAAAATAAGGTGTTTAGCAGCGTCAAAACTCGGGAAAATTATAATGGCCAGTATTGGCGAATCAGGGTCCGAAAATTTCGCGACTTGATTTTAATGGGACTGGAAGCATTCGAATGGGTTAAAAATAAGCTTTCTCGTGGAATATCGTGCAAAATGGCGCATCCTTTTTAAAAAAGGTCAACATTCATAATAGCGGCTGCCGTGTTGGGCAGCGTCAAAACTCGGGCAAATGATAATGGCCAGTATAAGCGAATCAGGGTCCGTATATTTCGGGACTTGATTTTAATGGGACTGGTACCATTCGAATGGGTTAAAATAAGCTTTCTCGTGGTATACCGTGCATAATAGCGCTTCCCCTGTAAAATAAGGTGTTTGGCAGCGTCAAAACTCGGGAAAATTATAATGGCCAGTATTGGCGAATCAGGGTCCGAAAATTTCGCGACTTGATTTTAATGGGACTGGAACCATTCGAATGGGTTAAAAATAAGCTTTCTCGTGGAATATCGTGCAAATGGCGCATCCTTTTTAAAAAAGGTCAACATTCATAATAGCGGCTGCCGTGTTGGGCAGCGTCAAAACTCGGGCAATGATAATGGCCAGTATAAGCGAATCAGGGTCCGTATATTTCGGGACTTGATTTTAATGGGACTGGTACCATTCGAATGGGTTAAAAATAAGCTTTCTCGTTGTATACCGTGCATAATAGCGCTTCCCCTGTAAAATAAGGTGTTTGGCAGCGTCAAAACTCGGGAAAATTATAATGGCCAGTATTGGCGAATCAGGGTCCGAAAATTTCGCGACTTGATTTTAATGGGACTGGAACCATTCGAATGGGTTAAAAATAAGCTTTCTCGTGGAATATCGTGCAAATGGCGCATCCTTTTTAAAAAAGGTCAACATTCATAATAGCGGCTGCCGTGTTGGGCAGCGTCAAAACTCGGGCAAATGATAATGGCCAGTATAAGCGAATCAGGGTCCGTATATTTCGGGACTTGATTTTAATGGGACTGGTACCATTCGAATGGGTTAAAAATTAGCTTTCTCGTGGTATATTGTGCAAAATGGCGCATCCTTTTTAAAAAAGGTCAACATTCATAATAGCGGCTGCCGTCTTGGGCAGCGTCAAAACTCGGGCAAATGATAATGGCCGGTATTGGCGAATCAGGGTCCGAAAATTTCTGGACTTGATTTTAATGGGACTGGTACCATTCGAATGGGTTAAAAATTAGCTTTCTCGTGGTATACCGTGCATAATGGCGCATCCTTTTGAAAAAGGGTAAACATTCATAATGGCGGCTGCCGTGTTGGGCAGCGTCAAAACTCGGGAAAATGATAATGGCCAGTATTGGCGAATCAGGGTCCGAAAATTTCTGGACTTAATTTTAATGGGACTGGTACCATTCGAATGGGTTAAAAATTAGCTTTCTCGTGGTATACCGTGCATAATGGCGCATCCTTTTGAAAAAAGGGTAAACATTCATAATGGCGGCTGCCGTGTTGGGCAGCGTCAAAACTCGGGAAAATGATAATGGCCAGTATTGGCGAATCAGGGTCCGAAAATTTCTGGACTTGATTTTAATGGGACTGGTACCATTGGAATGGGTTCAAGTAAGCTTTCTCGTGGTATACCGTGCATAACAGCGCTTCCCCTGTAAAATAAGGTGTTTAGCAGCGTCAAAACTCGGGAAAATTATAATGGCCAGTATTGGCGAATCAGGGTCCGAAAATTTCGCGACTTGATTTTAATGGGACTGGAACCATTCGAATGGGTTAAAAATAAGCTTCTCGTGGAATATCGTGCAAATGGCGCATCCTTTTTAAAAAAGGTAAACATTCATAATAGCGGCTGCCGTGTTGGGCAGCGTCAAAACTCGGGAAAATGATAATGGCCAGTATTGGCGAATCAGGGTCCGAAAATTTCGCGACTTGATTTTAATGGGACTGGAACCATAACTGGAATATCGTGCAAATGGCGCATCCTTTTTAAAAAGGTCAACATTCATAATAGCGGCTGCCGTGTTGGGCAGCGTCAAAACTCGGGCAAATGATAATGGCCAGTATAAGCGAATCAGGGTCCGTATATTTCGGGACTTGATTTTAATGGGACTGGTACCATTCGAATGGGTTAAAAATTAGCTTTCTCGTGGTATATTGTGCAAAATGGCGCATCCTTTTTAAAAAAGGTAAGCATTCATAATGGCGGCTGCCGTCTTGGGCAGCGTCAAAACTCGGTCAATGATAATGGCCAGTATTGGCGAATCAGGGTCCGAAAATTTCTGGACTTGATTTTAATGGGACTGGTACCATTCAAATGGGTTAAAAATTTGCTTTCTCGTGGTATACCGTGCATAATGGCGCATCCTTTTTGAAAAAAGGGTAAACATTCATAATGGCGGCTGCCGTGTTGGGCAGCGTCAAAACTCGGGAAATGATAATGGCCAGTATTGGCGAATCAGGGTCCGAAAATTTCTGGACTTGATTTTAATGGGACTGGTACCATTTGAATGGGTTAAAAATTAGCTTTCTCGTGGTATACCGTGCATAATGGCGCATCCTTTTGAAAAAAAGGGTAATCATTCATAATGGCGGCTGCCGTGTTGGGCAGCGTCAAAACTCGGGAAATGATAATGGCCAGTATTGGCGAATCAGGGTCCGAAAATTTCTGGACTTGATTTTAATGGGACTGGTACCATTGGAATGGGTTAAAAATAAGCTTTCTCGTGGTATACCGTGCATAATAGCGCTTCCCCTGTAAAATAAGGTGTTTGGCAGCGTCAAAACTCGGGAAAATTATAATGGCCAGTATTGGCGAATCAGGGTCCGAAAATTTCGCGACTTGATTTTAATGGGACTGGAACCATTCGAATGGGTCAAAAATAAGCTTTCTCGTGGAATATCGTGCAAATGGCGCATCCTTTTTAAAAAAAGGTAAACATTCATAATAGCGGCTGCCGTGTTGGGCAGCGTCAAACTCGGAAAATGACAATGGCCAGTATTGGCGAATCAGGGTCCGAAAATTTCGCGACTTGATTTTAATGGGACTGGAACCATAACTGGAATATCGTGCAAATGGCGCATCCTTTTTAAAAAAGGTCAACATTCATAATAGCGGCTGCCGTGTTGGGCAGCGTCAAAACTCGGGCAAATGATAATGGCCAGTATAAGCGAATCAGGGTCCGTATATTTCGGGACTTGATTTTAATGGGACTGGTACCATTCGAATGGGTTAAAAATAAGCTTTCTCGTGGTATACCGTGCATAATAGCGCTTCCCTGTAAAATAAGGTGTTTGGCAGCGTCAAAACTCGGGAAAATTATAATGGCCAGTATTGGCGAATCAGGGTCCGAAAATTTCGCGACTTGATTTTAATGGGACTGGAACCATTCGAATGGGTTAAAAATAAGCTTTCTCGTGGAATATCGTGCAAAATGGCGCATCCTTTTTTAAAAAAGGTAAACATTCATAATAGCGGCTGCCGTGTTGGGCAGTCGTCAAAACTCGGGCAAAAGATAATGGCCAGTATAAGCGAATCAGGGTCCGTATATTTCGGGACTTGATTTTAATGGGACTGGTACCATTTGAATGGGTTAAAAATTAGCTTTTCGTGGTATATTGTGCATAATGGCGCATCCTTTTAAAAAAGGTCAACATTCATAATAGCGGCTGCCGTCTTGGGCAGCGTCAAACTCGGGCAAATGATAATGGCCAGTATTGGCGAATCAGGGTCCGAAAATTTCTGGACTTGATTTTAATGGGACTGGTACCATTCGAATGGGTTAAAAATTTGCTTTCTCGTGGTATACCGTGCATAATGGCGCATCCTTTTGAAAAAGGGTAAACATTCATAATGGCGGCTGCCGTGTTGGGCAGCGTCAAAACTCGGGAAAATGATAATGGCCAGTATTGGCGAATCAGGGTCCGAAAATTTCTGGACTTGATTTTTAATGGGACTGGTACCATTCGAATGGGTTAAAAATTAGCTTTCTCGTGGTATACCGTGCATAATGGCGCATCCTTTTGAAAAAAGGGTAAACATTCATAATGGCGGCTGCCGTGTTGGGCAGCGTCAAAACTCGGGAAAATGATAATGGCCAGTATTGGCGAATCAGGGTCCGAAAATTTCTGGACTTGATTTTAATGGGACTGGTACCATTGGAATGGGTTCAAAATAAGCTTTCTCGTGGTATACCGTGCATAATAGCGCTCCCCTGTAAAATAAGGTGTTTGGCAGCGTCAAAACTCGGGAAAATTATAATGGCCAGTATTGGCGAATCAGGGTCCGAAAATTTCTGGACTTGATTTTAATGGGACTGGTACCATTCGAATGGGTTAAAAATTAGCTTTCTCGTGGTATACCGTGCATAATGGCGCATCCTTTTGAAAAAAGGGTAAACATTCATAATGGCGGCTGCCGTGTTGGGCAGCGTCAAAACTCGGGAAAATGATAATGGCCAGTATTGGCGAATCAGGGTCCGAAAATTTCGCGACTTGATTTTAATGGGACTGGAACCATTCGAATGGGTTAAAAATAAGCTTTCTCGTGGAATATCGTGCAAAATGGCGCATCCTTTTTAAAAAAGGTAAACATTCATAATAGCGGCTGCCGTGTTGGGCAGCGTCAAAACTCGGGAAAATGATAATGGCCAGTATTGGCGAATCAGGGTCCGAAAATTTCGCGACTTGATTTTAATGGGACTGGTACCATTCGGAATGGGTTAAAAATAAGCTTTCTCGTGGTATACCGTGCATAATAGCGCTTCCCCTGTAAAATAAGGTGTTGGGCAGCGTCAAAACTCGGGAAAATTATAATGGCCAGTATTGGCGAATCAGGGTCCGAAAATTTCGCGACTTGATTTTAATGGGACTGGAACCATTCGAATGGGTTAAAAATAAGCTTTCTCGTGGAATATCGTGCAAAATGGCGCATCCTTTTTAAAAAAGGTCAACATTCATAATAGCGGCTGCCGTGTTGGGCAGCGTCAAAACTCGGGCAAATGATAATGGCCAGTATAAGCGAATCAGGGTCCGTATATTTCGGGACTTGATTTTAATGGGACTGGTACCATTCGAATGGGTTAAAAATTAGCTTTCTCGTGGTATATTGTGCAAAATGGCGCATCCTTTTTAAAAGGTAAGCATTCATAATGGCGGCTGCCGTGTTGGGCAGCGTCAAAACTCGGGAAAATGATAATGGCCAGTATTGGCGAATCAGGGTCCGAAATTTCTGGACTTGATTTTAATGGGACTGGTACCATTCGAATGGGTTAAAATTAGCTTTCTCGTGGTATACCGTGCATAATGGCGCATCCTTTTTGAAAAAGGGTAAACATTTATAATGGCGGCTGCCGTGTTGGGCAGCGTCAAAACTCGGGAAAATGATAATGGCCAGTATTGGCGAATCAGGGTCCGAAAATTTCTGGACTTGATTTTAATGGGACTGGTACAATTCGAATGGGTTAAAAATAAGCTTTCTCGTGGTATACCGTGCATAATAGCGCTTCCCCTGTAAAATAAGGTGTTGGGCAGCGTCAAAACTCGGGAAAATTATAATGGCCAGTATTGGCGAATCAGGGTCCGAAAATTTCGGGACTTGATTTTAATGGGACTGGTACCATTGGAATGGGTTAAAAATTAGCTTTCTCGTGGTATACCGTGCATAATGGCGCATCCTTTTGAAAAAGGGTAAACATTCATAATGGCGGCTGCCGTGTTGGGCAGCGTCAAAACTCGGAAAATGATAATGGCCAGTATTGGCGAATCAGGGTCCGAAAATTTCTGGACTTGATTTTAATGGGACTGGTACCATTCGAATGAGTTAAAAATAAGCTTTCTCGTGGTATACCTTGCATAATGGCGCATCCTTTTTTAAAAAACGGTAAACATTCATAATGGCGGCTGCCGTGTTGGGCAGCGTCAAAACTCGGGAAAATGATAATGGCCAGTATTGGCGAATCAGGGTCCGAATATTTCGGGACTTGATTTTAATGGGACTGGTACCATTCGGATGGGTTAAAAATTAGCTTTCTCGTGGTATATCGTGCAAAATGGCGCATCCTTTTAAAAAAGGTAAACATTCATAATGGCGGCTGCCGTGTTGGGCAGCGTCAAACTCGGGAAATGATAATGGCCAGTATTGGCGAATCAGGGTCCGAAAATTTCGGAACTTGATTTCTTTAAATCTGTGGGAGCGATTTAAATAAAAATGGTCCTGTAATGTTCTGAATAAAATAAGCTTTATCCTCTGTAAAAATAAAGTAAACATTCATAATGGCGGCTGCCGTCTTGGGCAGCGTCAAAACTCGGGGAAAATGATAATGGCCAGTATTGGCGAATCAGGGGTCCGAAAATTTCGGGACTTGATTTTAATGGGACTGGTACCATTGGAATGGGTTAAAAATAAGCTTTCTCGTGGTATATCGTGCAAAATGGCGCATCCTTTTTAAAAAAGGGTAAACATTCATAATGGCGGCTGCCGTGTTGGGCAGCGTCAAAACTCGGGAAAATGATAATGGCCAGTATTGGCGAATCAGGGTCCGAAAATTTCGGGACTTGATTTTAATGGGACTGCTACCATTCGAATGGGTTAAATTAGCTTTTCGTGGTATACCGTGCATACATGGCGCATCCTTTTTTGAAAAAGGGTAAACATTTATAATGGCGGCTGCCGTGTTGGGCAGCGTCAAAACCGGGAAAATGATAATGGTCAGTATTGGCGAATCAGGGTCCGAAAATTCGGGACTTGTTTTTAATGGGACTGGTACCATTCGAATGGGTTAAAAATTAGCTTTCTCGTGGTATATCGTGCAAATGGCGCATCCTTTTTAAAAAGTGTAAACATTTATAATGGCGGCTGCCGTGTTGGGCAGCGTCAAAATCGGTAAAATGATAATGGCCAGTATTGGCGAATCAGGGTCCGAACATTTCGGGACTTGATTTCCTTTAATATGTGGAGCGATTTAAATAAAAATGGTCCTGTAATGTTCTGAATAAAATAAGCTTTATCCTCTGTTAAAATAAGTAAACATTCATAATGGCGGCTGCCGTGTTGGGCAGCGTCAAAACTCGGGAAAATTATAATGGCCAGTATTGGCGAATCAGGGTCCGAAAATTTCGCGACTTGATTTTAATGGGACTGGAACCATTCGAATGGGTTAAAAAGTAAGCTTTTCGTGGAATATCGTGCAAATGGCGCATCCTTTTTAAAAAAGGTCAACATTCATAATAGCGGCTGCCGTGTTGGGCAGCGTCAAAACTCGGGCAAATGATAATGGCCAGTATAAGCGAATCAGGGTCCGTATATTTCGGGACTTGATTTTAATGGGACTGGTACCATTCGAATGGGTTAAAAAATTAGCTTTCTCGTGGTATATCGTGCAAATGGCGCATCCTTTTGAAAAAGGGTAAACATTCATAATGGCGGCTGCCGTGTTGGGCAGCGTCAAAACTCGGGAAAATGATAATGGCCAGTATTGGCGAATCAGGGTCCGAAAATTTCTGGACTTGATTTTAATGGGACTGGTACCATTGGAATGGGTTAAAAATAAGTTTTCTCGTGGTATACCGTGCATAATAGCGCTTCCCCTGTAAAATAAGGTGTTGGGCAGCGTCAAAACTCGGGAAAATTATAATGGCCAGTATTGGCGAATCAGGGTCCGAAAATTTCGGGACTTGATTTTAATGGGACTGGTACTGTTGTTTTGTGTCATGTGGAGTTGCCTTAAACGGCTCCCACACGCGTAGGTCCGAAGAAAGGGGTACTTCAAAGGCCTTGGCTGTGGCTAACGGAACGTTTTTATTCTATAAATTCATACATTAGTTTACAATTCAAATATAAATCCTCCCTTCTTACCGCAGTGTGCCCTCCTACAATCAACAAAACAATGAATGGCACTTTTGGCGGCATTCACACTACCGCTATTAGTAGGCCCGTAATTCCGACAACTTAAAATACTAAATTTCCTAATAATACTGACTTAACTATCGATAACAATGTTTTGACCGTCGACATCCCTCGACCCCGTGAAGACCCGCTTCACTCAAATCAAAAACTCCAAGTTTAGAGACGGGCCGCAACATTGTCCAAGATAGTCCATTAGCTCCCTCCATCCATCTCCATCAGCTCCGCTGTAGACCTCCTCCACGATGCCCTTGCGCCACTCTCGTCTGGGCAAAGACAGGATCGCAGACGAAGACCATATCGCCCTGGCGTGATGTGCTCCGTTCCTGGCACCACTTCTCGCGGCGCACAAGCGTAGGCAGGTACTCCATGGTGGGACTCCATGGTCCCTCGGCGCGACTTCTTCCAGGGTATGGCGCAGCACTCGCTTGACGCAATGCACCATCTGCTCCCATACTCCGCCTCTGTATCCTCTCACTCGAACGTATCCAAATCGTCCGGCCTCCTTGTCGGCTCCCACGAAGTTCTTGCTCACCTCGTACACATTCGGGTCTCGATCGTCGTTACCATCTCTCCAAAGGAATCGTTGGGAACATCGATCTCCAACCTTGCTGCAGCATTCAAACAAGCCGGACCTCACGGGCTTGTTCGGGGTTCGACACCGAATTGTGGCAAATCCCATAGCTTGTCGCTCTTCACTGCGACCTCATCCGGCTGCAATTTCCGCGCATATTCTTTGGACACGTCCTTGGTGATCCGATCGTATCCTAGCGCCAACGGCCGTTGCGCTCAACCTCTCGACGTTGATCAGCCGTCTGTGTGCCATCTCGTAGCTCCGTGGCAGCACAGCGTGGTCATCCTTCCAAGCAATCCCCGTCTGGTCGCGACCGCCCCACTTTCACCGTGGTGTCGTCGATCCTGGGCCCGCGCGTCGCTGGCTGCGACCGGTTGCGCGAGCTTCACACCAAAGCCTTCCATCTCGACGTAGTCCTCCACCACTCCATCGTGTCCTCTACTGACACGGCTAGAAGGCAGGACCTCGGTGACGGCGTAGTCGATTGTCCACTTACTGGCCCAAACACAACCCATCCAAGCTCGGTTGCGGCCGCGAACGGTCCCTCTGGCAAACCGCCTCGTCCTAAGTGGCAATCCCAAATGTCCATGGTCCAGTCCGCATGAGCAACTTCGGTACCACGTTGCTGTAGGGCTTCATCGGCAGTCGCGAATCCTTATGAACGCCCTGGACATCTCGTCGACATAACGTCTGCATCGGCAGACTCAGGCTCGAAACGGCGTACACGTTCCTCAAGGGGGTGACGAGTGGGCTTCCCAGCTCCACTGATCTCCGGGCTCACCACGTTTGTAGGCTCCCTGCTTGCTCTTCCTCCAAACCATTGGATGTTCAGTTGTCGACGTTCGCCTTGCACTCCCAGATCCCTCCGTAGCTCGTCGTCGATCATCGTGACGGAGGATCCTTCATCTAATAGCGCGTATGTGTCCACCTGGCGACCAGCTCCGTACAGCGTTACTGGCAGTATACGGAACAAAAGTCGGCCTCCTTTGACGTCAAACTCAAGTTCCTCTGCATGGGCGCCTCCGCGCTGCGGGGCCCTTCTCTCCTGAGCTGTTCCTGCGGACAGCCGACCTCCTGGGTCCTCTCGTGGTCCCTGTAACCACCTCGGGGCGAAGACCTCCTGTCCGGGCTGCGTCTGGAAACTGGTGACATCTGGTTCCCTCCGTTGCGGCGCCTGAAACCACCTCGCCGCCCGGCCGCTTCGCCCTTCGTCCTCTTCGTGTAGCAGACGGTGATGCAATCTGCGGCATCCGTTGATCTGGCACTCGCCATGCACATCGCAGGATCTGGGCCGCATGGCTACTCCGTGGGCATGCGAAGCAGAGCCGATGCCTCTTCACCATGCTCCATCTGCCCGGTGGCGAAGCTCCAATAAATTCGTTGCAGCTCGTCGTAGCATGTTGACCTCCACAAATTGGACAACCTCCGTGCCGGTCATCCCGCTGCTCGTATCCGTTCTGGTTGACGCTCGCGTGCAGAACTCGACGCCTCGGCTCCTTTCCATCGACGTCCAAAATCGTACACACGATGTTTGCGTACTCCTGTAGCCACGCGCTGAAGTGTGCTACAGTGGGAAAGAGGTTGGATCGATGCAGCGTGCCTGGCCCAATCCACTCGTTTGCTGGTGGGAAGCTTTGCCACAAGCTCCTCCATGTGTGGGGTTTCCCAGATGTTGCTCCGCCCTTGCCGACTGCAAGAAGGCCGTGAGGTTACTCACTCTGGTTGCGAAGGGGACGATCCTCTCCAGTTGCTCTCGAAATCGGCTGCACCTCCTCGCACGCTGTTCAGCTGGCTGCGTATTAGCTGCTCCGGTCGGCCAAACCTAAAGCGCAGCTGCTCCATAACGGCTCTGACATTCGCGGGGTGAATTAGCAGCGACTTCACAGTCTCGCGCGCCTCATCCTTCAGCGCCTTCAACAGCTCTGGTTGTTTCCAGGTTTGTGCAGTTGTACGCTTGGGTCGTCTCTACAAACGCACAATTAAAATGGGCCAATCCTCGGGCTGCCCTCCAAATATAGGCAAGTCCGGGAGCCTCCTTGGTCCAATAGCTTGGGTTCCATTCGGCGTCATCCAGGCGTAGGATCCAACAAATGGTGATGCAGTTGCTACGTTGTGGATGCTCCCGCCCGGTAGCGCGAATCCATGCGCTGTTTGCGCAGCACTTGTAGCACACAGTGGGTTGCTACTCGTTAGCAACGGTGGTCCACCCAAGATGGCGGCAGCGTGTAGGTCCCACTGGTCGCACCGAATCAGCTATATGGGTCCGGCCCGACCCCGTTAGTTGGTGCCTCACCGTTCGATGTGGCGGTTAATGGCGGTCCGCTCCACGATGGCGGCCGCTCCGATACCCACTGTTGGCGCCATTGCGCCAGCCAACTGCGATTGGCGCGCATTGGCGGTGCCTTGCTTCGTCCATCGCTTTGACCTTCTTCAGCTCGTTCTCCAACGCCGTAATCCTCTCCAATAGGTACGCCGTGGCTGGCTCACCTCCGGCTCTGAACTCGCAGTTGCTGTTACAGTGCTCATGGTTTGGGACGCCACTGTAGTCGCTGTAGTGGCTGGGCGAGAAATGGCCGCCGCCGTGCAGTTATGTTCACCCGCGGCCGATTTTCTGCTGCACTACTCGCTGGCTGCTGATCCGCTCGTTGTAGGGGTGGCTTCCCCCTCCGTTCAGCCGGGAACTCCTCCTGGGGAGTGCTGCATCCCGGTGTTCGGTAATGGCGCTGCCCTAGCGCTCCAAAATGGCGCCGTCCTAGCGCTCCAAAGATGGCGGACCTGTGCCGTCTGGCTGCTGCCGCTGATGCTTGGCGCTCCTTGCGCCTCCTGCCCGCTGGTGCCTGGCGCCCTTGCGCTTCCTATCCTGACGCTGGCTGCGTCTCCTAAACGACGCCGGCTGCGTCCCCAGAACTGACGCTGGCTGCGTCTCCGTGTCGCTAGCTGCGACTCCGTCCGTACTCAGTGGTTTGGCGCTGGCTGCGCCGTCTATGTCGCTGGCTGCGACTCCTCTGCTGGTACGGGAACTGCGCTCCGTGCGCTCCTGGCAACTCTCTAGCTGGTCGTCGAGCCGTCCTCCAGCGCAGTTGCCCTTGCAGTCTCCCTAGGACTGCGAATAAAAGCTGTTGTTTTGTGTCATGTGGAGTTGCCTTAAACGGCGTCCCCCCACACGCGTAGGTCCGAAGAAAGTGGTACTTCAAAGGCCTTGGCTGTTGCTAACGGAACGTTTATTCTATAAATTCATACATTAGTTTACAATTCAAATATAAATCCCTCCTTCTTACCGCAGTGTGCCCTCCTACAATCAACAAAGCAATGAATGACACCTTTTTAGTGGCATTCACACTACCGCTATTAGTAGGCCCGTATTCCGACAACTTAAAATACTAAATTTCCTAATAATACTGACTTAACTATCGATAACAATGTTTTGACCGTCGACAGGTACCATTGGAATGGGTTAAAAATTAGCTTTCTCGTGGTATACCGTGCATAATGGCGCATCCTTTGAAAAAGGGTAAACATTCATAATGGCGGCTGCCGTGTTGGGCAGCGTCAAAACTCGGGAAAATGATAATGGCCAGTATTGGCGAATCAGGGTCCGAAAATTTCTGGACTTGATTTTAATGGGACTGGTACCATTCGAATGGGTTAAAAAAATAAGCTTTCTCGTGGTATACCTGCATAATGGCGCATCTTTTTTTAAAAACGGTAAAACATTCATAATGGCGGCTGCCGTGTTGGGCAGCGTCAAACCCGGGAAAATGATAATGGCCAGTATTGACGAATCAGGGTCCGAATATTTCGGGACTTGATTTTGTGATGACTGGTACCATTCGGATGGGTTAAAAATTAGCTTTTCGTGGTATATCAGTGCAAAATGGCGCATCCTTTTTTTAAAAGGTAAACATTCACAATGGCGGCTGCCGTGTTGGGCAGCGTCAAACTCGGGAAAATGATAATGGCCATGTCGCGGATCGATTATCGATGGTTTTAGTATTAAGTATTATTATTGAAATTGGTATTGTGCCCTCAGAAGAGATTGGGCACACTAGGTAGATAATTGGTGAATTTGGTGGTGAATTGTCGTCGAATGCCATGGAGTGTGGGAGGTTATACTGCGGTAATGTCTATTATTATTATTAGCATCTTTTCTATAATTTGTACTTCCACTAGAATAAAACATACATATATACCACGGAGCTACATTGGTGTTTTGCGGGTGGTTGCCCCATCGCCGTCGTGTGTTTAAGGCAACTCCCACCCGAGCGACGACAGAAGCTTTATTCGCAGTCAGGCGACTGGCGACTTGGATCTGGAGTAGCACCTTGGTGAGAGGTTGATCTTGCGCAGACAGCGCAGAAGTGCATGGACGACATGATGCAGCATTCGCCCTGAAGGAGTCCTCGACTAAACGAGAGACAGGATATCGTGACGCAAATGGATGGCAGCGTATTGGTTCCGCAACCGAGCGCAGAGACGCCACCAAGATGGCGGCCGAAGCGGCAAAAGCCCCGGTGTCATCTGCTCAGCCGGCGCATCTGGAGCCGCCAACAACCGAAGGTGGCCGACCTCTTGGAGAGGATCGCCGAGGGAGAAGGAATTGGAACGCACTCGCAGCAGTAACGTGGAGCGCATGGACCCCGTTATGTCGAGGAGGTTGGGGGTAGGTCAGCAACCGCCATTTGTAACCGGCCTGACCGTACCTAACCCAACTAGGCCTCTCATGACGGTGTCAGGGAGACCGCCATCTTGGAGCGGATCCCAAAACGGCGCACCTGTACAGTCTCGCAGAACTGTGCCACTAGGACTACTCACGCATCGCCATTTTGCGCTACCGGGCACTACGGTTCCAGCGCATGGCTCGGGCCACACAAGGGAGCGGTCGGCGGATCATCGGTACGAGCGCCTCCCGATACGGTGCTTGGGCGACGAGTATCGGAGGAAATGCAAGCTTGGCCCCACGAAAGCTTCCTCGAGCTGCCTACGTTTGAGGGAAGCCAGAGCTTCGCCCATCTCCTATTGCGCGTTTATTGAAACGACGGGAAGCATATGGTTGTACGGACTTGGAGAACAACCAAAGGCTACTGAAGGCGTTAAATGATGACGCGCGTGAGACGGTCAAGGCGCTGTTAATTAACACCCCAGCAATGCGAATGCAGCGATTGAGCAGCTGCGTTTCAGATATGGACGACCAGAGCAACTATCACGCTGCCAGCTCAACAGCCTTTCGAGATGCCCGCAATATCGGAAAACAACCTAGGAAAGCTCGTCGCATACGCCATACATGTGAGGTAACCTCAAGGCCTTCTTGCAGTCAGCGAAGGCAGAGCAGCACCTGGGTAGCCCTACCCCTGATGGAAGACCTTGTGGCCAAGCTCCCGATAAGCAAACGAGTGGAGTGGGGTAAGGCACGCTTTAACCATTCAGCCCCTTCCGACTATCGCTGGCCTTTAGTTCGTGGTTGATGGAACTAGCGAACGTGGTCTGCATGGTGGCGGACATTGATGGAAAGGAGCCAAGGCGTCGATTGTTCATGCCAGCATCGACCATGAGTTGGACGAGCAACAGGGAGAGGCCTCTGTGAAATTGTCCAACATGTGAAGGCCTTGGACAACATGCAGTTTGGGACTGCCAACGATTTATTGGAGCCACGACTACAGACAGGTGGAGGCTCGCAAGAAGACATCGCTTGTGCTTCATGTGCTTGCAAAGCGGGCAGGCGACTGGATCGTACAGGTGCGTCAGGAGAGTGCTCCCAGGAATGGATGCAGGAGGAAGCATCACCGTCTTCTTCATGAGGCAAGCAATGAAGGCTTCAGGAGATCGCCACAGCGAGGCGGCCATTGGAGATGCTACAACCGGACCGACAGGCAGTCGAACCTAGGAAGGCGTCCGGTTCAACGAAGGAGCAGCGTCATCCGTGGATGCCCCCTGCGATGCCGGAAAGGAATTTCGAGCTGTGTCGACGAGGACCGAGAACGATCTACCGTTCCGTATATTGCCGGTGACGCTATACGGAGGTGGGAAGCAGGTGGATACGTACGCTCTCCCTGGACTTAGGTTCTTCGGTGACGATGGTCGACAACGAGCTGGTTGCAGAGCTAGGCGCACAAGGAGTCCGTCGCCAGCTGATCATTCACCGGTTCGGAGGTATGGCCGCAAGAGAGCTTCTGAAAGTGCGTACGCCTGCAGATTAGCGGAGCAGGCAACTCTTCCCGACATGTGCTGAGAAACGTGTATGCCGTTCCGGAACTGAGGTTGCCGATGCAGAGCCTGCACAGAAGAGATGTCAGAGCGTGAACAAGTACGCTCGATTGATTACCGATGAAGCCCTACGGAAATGCAGCAGTGCCAGCTACTTATTGATTGGATCACGGGCATTTAGGATTTTCATTGAGAACGAGACGCTTCGCCAGAGAGGGACCGTGCGCCGCCGCAAACCGCATTAGGATGGGTCGTTTTGGGCCTGTAGTCGACGACGAGACACGCCATCACCGCAGCCTTGTCTGCTAGCCACGTCGTTGGATGATAATGTGGAACGGATCGTCGAGGACTACTTCGAGATCGAGAACTTCGGTGTGAAGGCGTCTCCAGCGGCCGCAGCCAGCGACGACGTGAGGGCTCAGAAGATCCTGGAGGACACTACGGTGCGAGTTGGCCGCCGATGCCCAGACGGCATTACCGGTGAAAACTGATAACATCGAGCCGCCTCGTAGTTATGATATGGCGTACAATAGGCTGGTCAATATCGAAAAGAAAATAAAGCGAGATGGGCAGTTCGCCCAGAGAGTACTCACGGATTATCAATGATTACGTCGTCAAGGGATACGCCCCGGCGTCTGAGCGGCAGGAGATCGCTATGGAGGCGATAGGATACTGGTCCACATTTTGGAGTGGAGAATCCCAACAAGCCAGGAAAGATTCGATTGGTACTCGATGCAGCGGCACGAGTTGGAGAAGTATCGCCGAATTCCTGCGCTGATCAGGGGCCGCACCACTATAAGGCCTTGCATCCATCCCTTCCATTTTAGAGAAGGTGCTGTCGGAGTCTGCAGTGACATTAAGGAAATGTTTCCCAGGTGCTGATCCGACCCGAAGATAGATGGGCGCAACGATTTCTGTGGAGAGATGGGGTTAACCAACGAGACCCCGACGTCGATGAAATGTGCGTGATGACCTTTTGGAGCTGCATGCTCACCGAGTGCGGCGCACCACGTGAAGACAGCGAATCCCATGCGATTCCAGGATTCGGATCCCAGAGCAGTCAAGGCCATCGAGGACTACCACTACGTGGATGACTACGTGGACAGCTTCGCCACAGAGAGGAAGCCATCGAAGTATCTACTAGAGTAAAGGAGATACATGCAGAAGGCGGTTTTGAGCTTTGCAAGTTTTTCGTCTAGTTCGCCCACAGTAGAGAGGATGCTCGGACCCAGTGACCACGCCCAGAGTATTGGATGGGGTGAAGCCGAGCAAAAGATTTTGGGGAATGCGGTGGCAGCCAGCCACGGACGACTTCAGATTTCGAGTGAAGTACCAGTTGCCCCCATCGTATCCGATGGGAAGAGAATAACTGCCACAAAAAAGGGAATTCTTGAGTATGGTCATGTCAACGTTTGACCCCTGGGATTTCTGTGTTGCCAATGGTAACAGCGAAGTTGCTGTTGCGAGAGAAGTCTGGAGAAAGAGGATCTCATGTGGGGACGAGCCACTACCGGCTGAGATGTACAACGCCTTTGCGGATTGGCGTAAGGAAATGGACAAAGTGGAAAACTTTCGGAGCCCACGTCACTATTTTGGATCTGGACTGGTGAAGACTATCGAGATGCACGTTTTCGTGGATGCGAGTCAGTCGGCATTCGCGGCAGTGGTCTACTGGAGAATCACGTGCGAGGACGGCGACGCAAGTGAGGTTCGTGTGCGCAAAGACAAAGTGCGCACCTATGCGAACGATGACGATTCCACGGTTGGAGCTGCAGGCAGCAGTTCTAGGAACGAGATTGATGGACACAGTCAGGCAGGACCATAGTGTGCCCATTGCAGAGATTGTGCTATGGACGGATTCGACAGACAGTGCTGCGTTGGATTGGCAGCACGCACAGGCGCTACAAACAGTTCGTAGGGAACAGAGTGGCCGAGATTCTGGAGTCAACGAAGGCGGGCCCACCGAGATGGCTACCGTCCGCCGACAACGTGGCGGATGATGCGACTGGCGCAACGCAGCGTAGACCCGGAGCGAGGAGTCACGCTGGTTAAAAAGGACCGGCATTCCTGAGGAGATCACCGAGCCGCTGGCCGGGGCACTCTACCGACGAAGCGGACGCAGAAGATGAAGATGAACTGCCGAGGGAATTCCTGCTCGTTGGCACGAGTGACACGTTTATATCCTTGCAGAGTCTCAAGCTACAGGCGATTGTTGAGGACTACGGCCTGGGTCCCAAGGTTCACACGTCGATGCCGTGGACAACGAGACGAGCTTGAGAACTACGGTCTCACTGCAGCTGAGTGTGAAGCAGCTGCGGACTTGTTAGTCCGTATAGCCACAACGTGAGGCGTTCCCCGACGAGATGCAGGCCGCCGAGAATGGCCTGATGTCGCTAAAGGAAGCGACATATGTGGACTGGCGCCATACCCAGATGGCAATGGAGTTTGCTGCGAGCGTATGGCAGGATCGATGCGGCGCTATGTTTGCCGTACAGCGCCAGGAGGCCTGTGATCCTCTCCCCATCGACACGGTCTCACGGAGATGATTGTGCGCGATGCCCATTGAGGATGAAGCATCAAAACGTGGATGCTACGATGACGGAAATCCGGACCAGGTTCTTGATTACCCGAGCCTGCGGAGATGCTTCGCAATGTGATCTCGGATGCAGCGAGTGTAAGCTGAACAAAGTACGACCGATGGCCGTTTATGGGACCCTCTGCCGAGAGGATCGTTTGGAGGCCTATGGCTGGCCGTTTAAGAGCACGGGCCTCGACTACTTTTGGGACCACTGCTAGTGACCGTTGCTCGGCACCAAGAGAAACGATGGGTGGCCTTGTTTACATGCCTGACGACCAGGGCGATCCACTTGAACCAGCACATGACCCGTCCACGGACTCCTGCGTAATTGCAATCAGGAACTTCATTTGCCGTTCGAGGGCCTGTCCAGTAGACTGAGCAGCGATTCAGCGGCAAAACTTCATTGGAGCTGACAGGCGGCCAAGAGATTTGCGGAGATCTTCGAACTCCAGAGCGATCCAGTCGGAGCTCCGTCAAGTATGGGCATTGAATGGATCTTCACTGCCCAGCGAACCCTTCAGAGGGTGGAGTCTGGGAGCGAATGGCAGTGCGTGAAGAGGGTGCTGCGTCAAACAGTGAAGGAAGTGGTGCCGAAGGAGCACGTACGGAGAGTTTCCTGATAGAGGCGGAGTACATTGTTAACTCTCGTCCGCTCACCCATTTGCCAGTGAGTGCGGACCAGGAAGCCCCTCTTACGCCAAACGATCTTCAAGGGAGCAGCTTGCCCACCGGATAGTCCCGGCCTGGATGGAGGCCTCATTAAGGAAGGAGCTACGCGAAAGCAGTGGCGCGTGGCAAGGGATGCTGAGGGACCGTTTCTGGAAAACGTGGGTCTTGAGTACCTTCCCACGCTGACACGGGAGAGAGAAGTGGTGCCGCAGAGAGAAGCCGATTCAACGAGGAGACGTCGTCTTCGCTTATGATCCAGCCGTTCCGCGTCGAGACCCGCGGAAAGGCGTCGTGGAGGAGGCCTTTACTGGAACGGATGGTGAGGTCGGGACGAGCCCGCGTTAGGATCATGGATGGAGATCGGACTCGCTGGATAATGCGCCCCGCTTCAAAGTTGGCGGCTTTGGATTTGAGTGAAGGGGTTCTTCACGGAGGTGGGGATGTCCCTTATCGACTATCGATAGTTTAGTATTAAGTACTTATTATTGGGCTCTGGTATTGTGCCCTCATGAAGAGATTGGGCACACTAGGTAGATAATTGGTGAATTTGTGGTGAACTTGTCGTCGAAAGCCATGGAGTGTGGGAGGTTATACTGCGGTAATGTCTTATTATTATTATTAGCATCTTTCTATAATTTGTACTTCCACTAGAATAAAACATACATATATACACCGAGCTACATTGGTGTTTTAAGGCGGGCTGCCCCATCGCCGCCGTATGCTCCAGGCAACCCCACCCGAGCGACGACAGGCCAGTTGCGAATCAGGGTCTGAAATTTTCGGGACTTGATTTGTTTAAATCTGTGGGAGCGATTTAAATAAAAAATTGTCTTATAATGTTCTGAATAAAATAAGCTTTATCCTCTGTAAAAAAAAAAGGTAAACATTTATAATGGCGGCTGCCGTTTTGGGCAGCGTCAAAACTCGGGAAAATTATAATGGCCAGTATTGGCGAATCAGGGTCCGAAAATTTCGGGACTTGATTTCTCAAAATCTGGGAGCGATTTTAATGGGACTGGTACCAATCGAATGGTTTTCCGTGATAAAAATTAGCTTACCCCTTAAAGGTTTTGGGCAGCGTCAAAACTCGGGAAAATGATAATGGCCAGTATTGGCGAATCAGGGTCCGAAAATTTCGGGAAATCAAAGGGAGCGATTTTAATGGTACTGGTACCATTCGAACGGGTTAAAAATTGGCTTTCTCGTTGTATACCGTGCATTATAGCGCATCCTCTGTAAAAAGGTAAACATTCATAATAACGGGGCACGTCTTGCAATTGGTAATGGCCAGTATTGGCGAATCAGGGTCCGAAAATTTCGGGACTTGATTTTAATCTGGCCCGTGGGTCAAAATCAGGCGGAATACCGTGCATAATGGCGCATCTTTTTTAAAAAAAAGTTAGGTAGGCATTCATAATAGCGGGCGCCGTGTTACGCAGCGCAGAAATATGTGTTGCTGTTAATGGCCAGTGTTGGTAAATCAGGGTACGAAATTTTCGGGACTTGATTTGTTTAAATCTTGTGGACGTGGTACAATTGTAATGTGTTCTGAATAAAATTAGCTTTCTCGTGTAAAAAAGGTAAGATTGTATGCCGTTTTGTAAGCAGCGTCAAAACTCGGGGAAAATTATAATGGCGCAGTTTCCTTCGGGTTGATTTCTCAAAATCAGTGGGAGCGATTTTAATGGGACTGGTACCAATCAAATGGGATAAACAATTTGCTTACTGCGGGCTGGTGTTGGGCAGCGTCAAAACTCGGGAAAATGATAATGGCCAGTATTGGTGAATCAGGGTCCGAAAATTTCGGAACTTGATTTTTTAAATCTGGTACTGGGAGCGATTTAAATAAAAATTGTCCTGTAATGTATACCGTGCATAATATAAGCTTTATCCTCTGTAAAAAAAAAGGTAAACATTCATAATGGCGGCTGACGTCTTGGGGGTAACTGGGAAAATTGTAATGGCCAGTATTGGCGAATCAGGGTCCGAAAATTTCGGGACTTGATTTCTCAAAATCTGTGGGAGCGATTTAATGGGACTGGTACCAATAATGGGTCATATTTTGTATATTGTGCAAAGTTTGGGGCAGTCCTTTTAAGGTTCCATAGCGGGCGCCGTGTTGCGCAGCGCAGAACTATGGGAAAATGATAATGGCCAGTGTTGGTGAATCAAGGTATGAAATTTTCGGGGACTTGATTTTAATGACTGGTCCATTGGAGCGGTTTAAATAAAAATTGTCTGTGTATAATGTTATGCATAAAATAAGCTGCATCCTCTGTAAAAAAAAGTAAACACTCATAATGGCGGCTGCCGTGTTGGGCAGCGTCAAAACTCGGGAAAATGATAATGGCCAGTATTGGCGAATCAGGGTCCGAAAATTTCGGGACTTGATTTCTCAAAATCTATGGAAGCGATTTTAATGTGGACTGGTACCATTCGAATGGGTTAAAAATTAGCTTTCTCGTTGTATACCGTGCATTATAGCGCATCCTCTGTAAAAAAGGTAAACATTCATAATGTCGCCTGTCGTGTTGGTAAGGCGATTATAATGGCCAGTATTGGCGAATCAGGGTGCGAAAATTTCGGGACTTGATTTCTCAAAATCTATGGAAGCGATTTTAATGGGACTGGTACCATTCGAATGGGTTAAAAATTAGCTTTCTCGTGAAATACTGTGCATTATAGCGCATCCTCTGTAAAAAAAGGTAAACATTCATAATGGCGGCTCGGCATGTACTTGTTGGTAATGGCCAGTATTGGCGAATCAGGGTCCGAAAATTTTGGAACTTCATTTCTCAAAATCCATGAGCGGAATACCGTGCATAATGGCGCATCTTTTGTAAAAGTTAAAGTAGGCATTCAAGTTCCATAATAGCGGGCGCCGTGTTGCGCAGCGCCGAAATTTGTGATGCTGTTAATGGCCAGTGTTGGTAAATCAGGCTCCGAAATTTCGGGACTTGATTTGTTTAAATCTGGGAGCGATTTAAGGATAAAAATTGTCTTATAATGTTATGAATGGCAAAATAAGCTTTATCCTCTGTAAAAAAGGTAAACATTCATAATGGCGGCTGCCATTTTGGGGAGCGTCAAAACTCGGGAAAATGATAATGGCCAGTATTGGCGAGTCAGGGTCCGAAAATTTCGGGACTTGATTTCTCAAAATCTATGGAAGCGATTTTAATGGGACTGGTACCATTCGAATGGGTTAAAAATTAGCTTTCTTGTAGTATACCGTGCATTATAGTGCATCCTCTGTAAAAAAAAGGTAAACATTCATAATATCGCTTGTCGTGTTGGTAAGCCAAATTGGCGAGATAATGGCCAGTATTGGCGAATCAGGGTCCGAAAATTTCTGGACTTGATTTTTAATGGGACTGGTACCATTCGAATGGGTTAAAAATTAGCTTTCTCGTGGTATACCGTTCATTATAGCGCATCCTCTGTAAAAAAAAGGTAAACATTCATAATGTCGCCTGTCGTGTTGGTAATGGCCAGTATTGGCGAATCAGGGTCCGAAAATTTCGGGACTTGATTTCTCAAAATCATGGAAGCGATTTTAATGGGACTGGTACCATTCGAATGGGTTAAAAATTAGCTTTCTCGTTGTATACCGTGCATTATAGCGCATCCTCTGTAACAAAAAGGTAAACATTTATAATGTCGCCTGTCGTGTTGGTAATGGCCAGTATTGGCGAATCAGGGTCCGAAATTGACTTGATTTCTCAAAATCTATGGAAGCGATTTTAATGGGACTGGTACCATTTGAATGGGTTAAAAATTAGCTTTCTCGTTGTATACCGTGCATTATAGCGCATCCTTCTGTAAAATAAAGGGCTAACCATTTGTGCAGCGTCAAAACTCGGGAAAATGATAATGGCCAGTATTGGCGAATCAGGGTCCGAAAATTTCGGGACTTGATTTTAATCTGGAAATCTGGACCCCCCCCCTGGGAGCGATTTTAATGGGACTGGTACCATTCGAACGGGTTAAAAATTAGCTTTCTCGTGAAATACCGTGCATTATAGCGCATCCTCTGTAAAAAAAGGTAAACATTCATAATGTGTCTGCAGTGTGGCTTATTGGTAATGGCCAGTATTGGCGAACCAGGGTCCGAAAATTTTGGAACTTCATTTCTCAAAATGACTGGGAGCGAATTGGAATACCGTGCATAATGGCGCATCCTTTTGAAAAAGTTAGAGTAGGCATTCAAGTTCCATAATAGCGGGCGCCGTGTTGCGCAGCGCAAATATGTGAAAATGTTAATGGCCAGTGTTGGTAAATCAGGGTCTGAAAATTTCGGGACTTGATTTCTTTTAATGGGACTGGTACGATTTGAATGGGTTAAAATTAGTTTTCTAGTGGTATACCGTGCATAAAATAGCTTTATCCTCTTTGAAAAAAGGTAAACACTCATAATGGCGGCTGCCGTTTTGGGCAGCGTCAAAACTCGGGAAAATGATAATGACCAGTATTGGCGAATCAGGGTCCGAAAATTTCGGGACTTGATTTCTCAAAATCTATGAAGCGATTTTAATGGGACTGGTACCATTCGAATGGGTTAAAAATTAGCTTTCTCGTGGTATACCGTGCATTATAGCGCATCCTCTGTAAAAAAATGTTATTATTTCGGCAGCGTCAAAACTCGGGAAAATGATAATGGCCAGTATTGGCGAATCAGGTTCCGAAAATTTCGGGACTTGATTTCTCAAAATCTTGGGAGCTGGATTTTAATGGTACTGGTACCATTCGAATGGGTTAAAAATTGGCTTTCTCGTTGTATACCGTGCATTATGGCGCATCCTTTTTAAAAAGGTAAACATTCATAATAGCGGCGCCGTGTTGGCAGCGCACGTCTGGAATTGGTAATGGCCAGTATTGGCGAATCAGGGTCCGAAAATTTCGGGACTTGATTTCTCAAAATCTGTGGGACTGAACCATAACTGGAATATCGTGCATAATGGCGCATCTTTTTGTAAAAAAAAGTTGGGTAGGCATACAAGTTCCATAATAGCGGGCGCCGTGTTGGGCAGCGCAGAAATATGTGGCATGTTAATGGCCAGTGTTGGTAAATCAGGGTATGAAATATTTCGGGACTTGATTTGTTTAAATGGGTCTGAGCGATTTAAATAAAAATTAGTCTTATAATGTTCTGATAAAAAAATGGCTTTATCCTCTTTAAAAAAAAAAGGTAAGCATTTATAATGGCGGCTGCCGTTTTGGGCAGCGTCAAAACTCGGGAAAATTATAATGGCCAGTATTGGCGAATCAGGGTCCGAAAATTTCGGGACTTGATTTTTCAAAATTTGGGGGATTTTAATGGGACTGGTACCAATCGAATGGGTTAAAAATTAGCTTACTCACGAAATTGAAGTAAAATATTGCTGGTTTTGGGCAGCGTCAAAACTCGGGAAAATGATAATGGCCAGTATTGGCGAATCAGGGTCCGAAAATTTCGGGACTTGGATTTTAATGGTACTGGTACCATTCGAATGGGTTAAAAATTGGCTTTCTCGTTGTATACCGTGCATTATAGCGCATCCTCTGTAAAAAAAGGTAAACATTCATAATGGCGCGTCTTGTTGGCTGTGATAATGGCCAGTATTGGCGAATCAGGGTCCGAAAATTTCGGGACTTGATTTCTCAAAATTTGGGGGAACTGTGCATAATGGCGCATCTTTGTAAAAAATAAGTTGGGGTAGGCATTCAAGTTCCATAATAGCGGGCGCCTGTATAGGTGTTGCGCAGGCAAATATGTGTTGCTGTTAATGGCCAGTGTTGGTAAATCAAGGTATGAAATTTTCGGGACTTGATTTGTTTTAATGGGCTTAACCAGTGGGAGGGATTTAAATAAAAATTGTCTTATAATTTATTGAATAAAATAAGCTTTATCCTCTTTAAAAAAAAAAGGTAAACACTCATAATGGCGGCTGCCGTTTTGGGCAGCGTCAAAACTCGGGAAAATGATAATGGCCAGTATTGGCGAATCAGGGTCCGAAAATTTCGGGACTTGATTTCTCTAAAAATCTATGGAAGGGATTTTAATGGGACTGGTACCATTCGAATGGGTTAAAAATTAGCTTTCTCGTTGTATACCGTGCATTATAGCGCATCCTCTGTAAAAAAAAGGTAAACATTCATAATGTCGCCTGTCGTGTTGGTAATGGCCAGTATTGGCGAATCAGGGTCCGAAAATTTCGGGACTTGATTTCTCAAAATCTATGGAAGCGATTTTAATACGACTGGAACCATTCGAATGGGTTAAAACTTAGCTTTCTCGTTGTATACCCTGCATTATAGCGCATCCTCTGTAAAAAAAAAGGTAAGTATTTGGGCAGCGTCAAAACTCGGGAAAATGATAATGGCCAGTATTGGCGAATCAGGGTCCGAAAATTTCGGGACTTGATTTTCAAAAAATCTATGGAAGCGATTTTAATGGGACTGGTACCATTCGAATGGGTTAAAAATTAGCTTTCTCGTGAAATACCGTGCATTATAGCGCATCCTTTGTAAAAAAAGGTAAACATTCATAATGTCGCATGTACTGGTTGGTAATGGCCAGTATTGGCGAATCAGGGTCCGAAAATTTTGGAACTTCATTTTTTAATCTGTGGGAAAATAAGCTGTGGAATACCGTGCATAATGGCGCATCCTTTTTAAAAAGAGTTAGGTCAACTTTCATAATAGCGGGCGCCGTGTTACGCAGCGCCAAAACTGGGGCAACTGTTAATGGCCAGTGTTGGTAAATCAGGCTCCGAAATTTTCGGGACTTGATTTGTTTAAATCTGTGGGACTGATTTAAATAAAAATTGTCTTCTAATGGTTATGAATAAAATAAGCTTTCTCGTCTGTAAAAAAATAAACATTCATAATGGCGGCTGCCATTTTTGGGAGCGTCAAAACTCGGGAAAATGATAATGGCCAGTATTGGCGAATCAGGGTCCGAAAATTTCGGGACTTGATTTCTCAAAATCTATGGAAGCGATTTTAATGGGACTGGTACCATTCGAATGGGTTAAAAATTAGCTTTCTTGTAGTATACCGTGCATTATAGTGCATCCTCTGTAAAAAAAGGTAAACATTCATAATATCGCTTGTCGTGTTGGTAATGGCCAGTATTGGCGAATCAGGGTCCGAAAATTTCGGGACTTGATTTCTTAAATTATGAAGCTGATTTTAATGGGACTGGTACCATTCGAATGGGTTAAAAATTAGCTTTCTCGTGGTATACCGTTCATTATAGCGCATCCTCTGTAAAAAAAGGTAAACATTCATAATGTCGCCTGTCGTGTTGGTAATGGCCAGTATTGGCGAATCAGGGTCCGAGAATTTCGGGACTTGAGTTTCTCAAAATCTATGGAAGCGATTTTAATGGGACTGGTACCATTCGAATGGGTTAAAAATTAGCTTTCTCGTTGTATACCGTGCATTATAGCGCATCCTCTGTAACAAAAAGGTAAACATTTAAATTCTGTCGTGTTGGTAATGGCCAGTATTGGCGAATCAGGGTCCGAAAATTTCGGGACTTGATTTCTCAAAATCTATGGAAGCGATTTTAATGGGACTGGTACCATTTGAATGGGTTAAAAATTAGCTTTCTCGTTGTATACCGTGCATTATAGCGCATCCTCTGTAAAAAGGTAAGTATTTGGGCAGCGTCAAAACTCGGGAAAATGATAATGGCCAGTATTGGCGAATCAGGGTCCGAAAATTTCGGGACTTGATTTCTCAAAATCTGTGGGAGCGATTTTAATGGGACTGGTACCATTCGAACGGGTTAAAAATTAGCTTTCTCGTTGTATACCGTGCATTATAGCGCATCCTCTGTAAAAATAAGGTAAACATTCATAATGTCGCCTGTCGTGATTGGTAATGGCCAGTATTGGCGAATCAGGGTCCGAAAATTTCGGGACTTGATTTCTCAAAATCTATGAAAGCGATTTTAATGGGACTGGTACCATTCGAATGGGTTAAAAATTAGCTTTCTCGTGGTATACCGTGCATTATAGCGCATCCTCTGTTAAAAAAGGTAAACATTCATAATGTCGCCTGTCGTGTTGGTAATGGCCAGTATGGATGCGAATCAGGGTCCGAAAATTTTGGAACTTCATTTTCAATCTGCTGGGAAAAGCGGTATACCGTGCATAATGGCGCATCTTTTGTAAAAAGTTAGAGTAGGCATTCAAGTTCCATAATAGCGGGCGCCGTGTTGCGCAGCGCCGAAATATGTGATGCTGTTAATGGCCAGTGTTGGTAAATCAAGGTATGAAAATTTTCGGGACTTGATTTCTTTAAATCTGTGGGAGCGATTTAAATAAAAATTGTCTTATAATGTTATGAATAAAATAAGCTTTATCCTCTGTAAAAAAAAGGTAAACACTCATAATGGCGGCTGCCGTTTTGGGCAGCGTCAAAACTCGGGAAAATGATAATGACCAGTATTGGCGAGTCAGGTTCCGAAAATTTCGGGACTTGATTTCTCAAAATCTATGGAAGCGATTTTAATGGGACTGGTACCATTCGAATGGGTTAAAAATTAGCTTTCTCGTGGTATACCGTGCATTATAGCGCATCCTCTGTAAAAAAATGTTATTATTTCGGCAGCGTCAAAACTCGGGAAAATGATAATGGCCAGTATTGGCGAATCAGGTTCCGAAAATTTCGGGACTTGATTTCTCAAAATCTGTGGGAGCGATTTTAATGGTACTGGTACCATTCGAATGGGTTAAAAATTGGCTTTCTCGTTGTATACCGTGCATTATAGCGCATCCTCTGTAAAAAAAGGTAAACATTCATAATGTCGCCTGTCGTGTTGGTAATGGCCAGTATTGGCGAATCAGGGTCCGAAAATTTCGGGACTTGATTTCTCAAAATCTATGGAAGCGATTTTAATGGGACTGGTACCATTCGAATGGGTTAAAAATTAGCTTTCTCGTGAAATACCGTGCATTATAGCGCATCCTCTGTAAAAAAAGGTAAACATTCATAATGTCGCATGTCTTGTTGGTAATGGCCAGTATTGGCGAATCAGGGTCCGAAAATTTTGGAACTTCATTTCTCAAAATCTGTGGGAGCGAAATACCGTGCATAATGGCGCATCTTTTGTAAAAATAGATGTAGGCATTCAAGTTCCATAATAGCGGGCGCCGTGTTACGCAGCGCCGAAATATGTGATGCTGTTAATGGCCAGTGTTGGTAAATCAGGCTCGGAAATTTTCGGGACTTGATTTGTTTAAATCTGTGGAAGCGATTTAAATAAAAATTGTCTTATAATGTTATGAAAAAAATAAAGCTTTATCCTCTGTAAAAAAAAGGTAAACACTCATAATGGCGGCTGCCGTTTTGGGCAGCGTCAAAACTCGGGAAAATGATAATGGCCAGTATTGGCGAATCAGGGTCCGAAAATTTCGGGACTTGATTTCTCAAAATCTATGGAAGCGATTTTAATGGGACTGGTACCATTCGAATGGGTTAAAAATTAGCTTTCTCGTTGTATACCGTGCATTATAGCGCATCCTCTGTAAAAAAGGGTAAACATTCATAATGTCGCCTGTCGTGTTGGTAATGGCCAGTATTGGCGAATCAGGGTCCGAAAATTTCGGGACTTGATTTCTCAAAATCTATGGAAGCGATTTTAATGGGACTGGTACCATTCGAATGGGTTAAAAATTAGCTTTCTCGTGAAATACCGTGCATTATAGCGCATCCTCTTTTAAAAAAGGTAAACATTCATAATGTCGCATGTCTTGTTGGTAATGGCCAGTATTGGCGAATCAGGGTCCGAAAATTTTGGAACTTCATTTCTAAAAATTTGTGGGAAATAGCCGAGTATATCGTGCATAATGGCGCATCTTTTGTTTAAAAAGTTAGGCATTCAACATTCCATAATAGCGGGCGCCGTGTTGCGCAGCGCCGAAAATTGTGATGCTGTTAATGGCCAGTGTTGGTAAATCAGGCTCCGAAATTTTCGGGACTTGATTTGTTTAAATCTGTGGGAGCGATTTAAATAAAAATTGTCTTATAATGTTATGAATAAAATAAGCTTTATCCTCTGTAAAAAAAAGGTAAACATTCATAATGGCGGCTGCCATTTTTGGGAGCGTCAAAACTCGGGAAAATGATAATGGCCAGTATTGGCGAGTCAGGGTCCGAAAATTTCGGGACTTGATTTCTCAAAATCTATGGAAGCGATTTTAATGGGACTGGTACCATTCGAATGGGTTAAAAATTAGCTTTCTCGTAGTATACCGTGCATTATAGTGCATCCTCTGTAAAAAAAGGTAAACATTCATAATATCGCTTGTCGTGTTGGTAATGGCCAGTATTGGCGAATCAGGGTCCGAAAATTTCGGGACTTGATTTTTTTAAAATGTATGGAAGCGATTTTAATGGGACTGGTACCATTCGAATGGGTTAAAAATTAGCTTTCTCGTAGTATACCGTGCATTATAGTGCATCCTCTGTAAAAAAAGGTAAACATTCATAATATCGCTTGTCGTGTTGGTAATGGCCAGTATTGGCGAATCAGGGTCCGAAAATTTCGGGACTTGATTTCTCAAAATCTATGGAAGCGATTTTAATGGGACTGGTACCATTCGAATGGGTTAAAAATTAGCTTTCTCGTTGTATACCGTGCATTATAGCGCATCCTCTGTAACAAAGGTAAACATTTATAATGTCGCCTGTCGTGTTGGTAATGGCCAGTATTGGCGAATCAGGGTCCGAAAATTTCGGGACTTGATTTCTCAAAATCTATGGAAGCGATTTTAATGGGACTGGTACCATTTGAATGGGTTAAAAATTAGCTTTCTCGTTGTATACCGTGCATTATAGCGCATCCTCTGTAAAAAAAAAGGTAAACATTTGTGCAGCGTCAAAACTCGGGAAAATGATAATGGCCAGTATTGGCGAATCAGGGTCCGAAAATTTCGGGACTTGATTTCTCAAAATCTGTGGGAGCGATTTAAATGGGACTGGTACCATTCGAACGGGTTAAAAATTAGCTTTCTCGTGAAATACCGTGCATTATAGCGCATCCTCTGTAAAAAAAGGTAAACATTCATAATGTCGCATGTCTTATTGGTAATGGCCAGTATTGGCGAACCAGGGTCCGAAAATTTTGGAACTTCATTTCTCAACTAATCCGTGGGAGCGAAATACCGTGCATAATGGCGCATCTTTTGTAAAATAGTAGGTAGGCATTAAGTTCCATAATAGCGGGCGCCGTGTTACGCAGCGCAGAAATATGTGATGCTGTTAATGGCCAGTGTTGGTAAATCAGGGTCTGAAATTTTCGGGACTTGATTTCTTTAAATCTGTGGGAGCGATTTAAATAAAAATTGTCTTATAATGTTATGAATAAAATAAGCTTTATCCTCTGTAAAAAAAAGGTAAACACTCATAATGGCGGCTGCCGTTTTGGGCAGCGTCAAAACTCGGGAAAATGATAATGACCAGTATTGGCGAGTCAGGTTCCGAAAATTTCGGGACTTGATTTCTCAAAATCTATGGAAGCGATTTTAATGGGACTGGTACCATTCGAATGGGTTAAAAATTAGCTTTCTCGTGGTATACCGTGCATTATAGCGCATCCTCTGTAAAAATGGTAAATATTTCATGGTTGCGGCAGCGTCAAAACTCGGGAAAATGATAATGGCCAGTATTGGCGAATCAGGGTCCGAAAATTTCGGGACTTGATTTCTCCAAAATCTGTGGGAGCGATTTTAATGGTACTGGTACCATTCGAATGGGTTAAAAATTGGCTTTCTCGTTGTATACCGTGCATTTATAGCGCATCCTCTGTAAAAAAAAAAAGGTAAACATTCATAATGCCTAACTTGGCACGTCTTGTTGGTAATGGCCAGTATTGGCGAATCAGGGTCCGAAAATTTCGGGACTTGATTTCTCAAAATCTGTGGGAGCGAAATACCGTGCATAATGGCGCATCTTTTGTAAAAATAGGGGTAGGCATTCAAGTTCCATAATAGCGGGCGCCGTGTTACGCAGCGCAGAAATATGTGTTGCTGTTAATGGCCAGTGTTGGTAAATCAGGGTATGAAATTTTCGGGACTTGATTTGTTTAAATCTGTGGGAGCGATTTAAATAAAAATTGTCTTATAATGTTCTGAATAAAATAAGCTTTATCCTCTGTAAAAAAAAAGGTAAACATTTATAATGGCGGCTGCCGTTTTGGGCAGCGTCAAAACTCGGGAAAATTATAATGGCCAGTATTGGCGAATCAGGGTCCGAAAATTTCGGGACTTGATTTCTCAAAATCTGTGGGAGCGATTTTAATGGGACTGGTACCAATCGAATGGGATAAAAATTAGCTTACTCCTGGTTTTGGGCAGCGTCAAAACTCGGGAAAATGATAATGGCCAGTATTGGCGAATCAGGGTCCGAAAATTTCGGGAAATCAAAGGGAGCGATTTTAATGGTACTGGTACCATTCGAATGGGTTAAAAATAGGCTTTCTCGTTGTATACCGTGCATTATAGCGCATCCTCTGTAAAAAAAGGTAAACATTCATAATAACGCACGTCTTGTTGGTAATGGCCAGTATTGGCGAATCAGGGTCTGAAAATTTCGGGACTTGATTTCTCAAAATCTGTGGGAGCGAAATACCGTGCATAATGGCGCATCTTTTGTAAAAAAAGTTAGGGTAGGCATTCAAGTTCCATAATAGCGGGCGCCGTGTTACGCAGCGCAGAAATATGTGTTGCTGTTAATGGCCAGTGTTGGTAAATCAAGGTATGAAATTTTCGGGACTTGATTTGTTTAAATCTGTGGGAGCGATTTAAATAAAAATTGTCTTATAATGTTATGAATAAAATAAGCTTTATCCTCTGTAAAAAAAAGGTAAACACTCATAATGGCGGCTGCCGTTTTGGGCAGCGTCAAAACTCGGGAAAATGATAATGGCCAGTATTGGCGAATCAGGGTCCGAAAATTTCGGGACTTGATTTCTCAAAATCTATGGAAGCGATTTTAATGGGACTGGTACCATTCGAATGGGTTAAAAATTAGCTTTCTCGTTGTATACCGTGCATTATAGCGCATCCTCTGTAAAAAAAGGTAAACATTCATAATGTCGCCTGTCGTGTTGGTAATGGCCAGTATTGGCGAATCAGGGTCCGAAAATTTCGGGACTTGATTTCTCAAAATCTATGGAAGCGATTTTAATACGACTGGAACCATTCGAATGGGTTAAAACTTAGCTTTCTCGTTGTATACCCTGCATTATAGCGCATCCTCTGTAAAAAAAGGTAAGTATTTGGGCAGCGTCAAAACTCGGGAAAATGATAATGGCCAGTATTGGCGAATCAGGGTCCGAAAATTTCGGGACTTGATTTCTCAAAATCTATGGAAGCGATTTTAATGGGACTGGTACCATTCGAATGGGTTAAAAATTAGCTTTCTCGTGAAATACCGTGCATTATAGCGCATCCTCTGAAAAAAAGGTAAACATTCATAATGTCGCATGTCTTGTTGGTAATGGCCAGTATTGGCGAATCAGGGTCCGAAAATTTTGGAACTTCATTTCTCAAAATCTGTGGGAGCGAAATACCGTGCATAATGGCGCATCTTTTGTAAAAAAAGTTAGAGTAGGCATTCAAGTTCCATAATAGCGGGCGCCGTGTTACGCAGCGCCGAAATATGTGATGCTGTTAATGGCCAGTGTTGGTAAATCAGGCTCCGAAATTTTCGGGACTTGATTTGTTTAAATCTGTGGGAGCGATTTAAATAAAAATTGTCTTATAATGTTATGAATAAAATAAGCTTTATCCTCTGTAAAAAAAAAGGTAAACATTCATAATGGCGGCAGCCATTTTTGGGAGCGTCAAAACTCGGGAAAATGATAATGGCCAGTATTGGCGAGTCAGGGTCCGAAAATTTCGGGACTTGATTTCTCAAAATCTATGGAAGCGATTTTAATGGGACTGGTACCATTCGAATGGGTTAAAAATTAGCTTTCTTGTAGTATACCGTGCATTATAGTGCATCCTCTGTAAAAAAAAAGGTAAACATTCATAATATCGCTTGTCGTGTTGGTAATGGCCAGTATTGGCGAATCAGGGTCCGAAAATTTCGGGACTTGATTTCTTAAAATGTATGGAAGCGATTTTAATGGGACTGGTACCATTCGAATGGGTTAAAAATTAGCTTTCTCGTGGTATACCGTTCATTATAGCGCATCCTCTGTAAAAAAAGGTAAACATTCATAATGTCGCCTGTCGTGTTGGTAATGGCCAGTATTGGCGAATCAGGGTCCGAAAATTTCGGGACTTGATTTCTCAAAATCTATGGAAGCGATTTTAATGGGACTGGTACCATTTGAATGGGTTAAAAATTAGCTTTCTCGTTGTATACCGTGCATTATAGCGCATCCTCTGTAAAAAAAAGGTAAGTATTTGGGCAGCGTCAAAACTCGGGAAAATGATAATGGCCAGTATTGGCGAATCAGGGTCCGAAAATTTCGGGACTTGATTTCTCAAAATCTGTGGGAGCGATTTTAATGGGACTGGTACCATTCGAACGGGTTAAAAATTAGCTTTCTCGTTGTATACCGTGCATTATAGCGCATCCTCTGTAAAAAAAGGTAAACATTCATAATGTCGCCTGTCGTGTTGGTAATGGCCAGTATTGGCGAATCAGGGTCCGAAAATTTCGGGACTTGATTTCTCAAAATCTATGAAAGCGATTTTAATGGGACTGGTACCATTCGAATGGGTTAAAAATTAGCTTTCTCGTGGTATACCGTGCATTATAGCGCATCCTCTGTAAAAAAAGGTAAACATTCATAATGTCGCCTGTCGTGTTGGTAATGGCCAGTATTGGCGAATCAGGGTCCGAAAATTTCGGGACTTGATTTCTCAAAATCTATGGAAGCGATTTTAATACGACTGGTACCATTCGAATGGGTTAAAACTTAGCTTTCTCGTTGTATACCCTGCATTATAGCGCATCCTCTGTAAAAAAAGGTAAGTATTTGGGCAGCGTCAAAACTCGGGAAAATGATAATGGCCAGTATTGGCGAATCAGGGTCCGAAAATTTCGGGACTTGATTTCTCAAAATCTATGGAAGCGATTTTAATGGGACTGGTACCATTCGAATGGGTTAAAAATTAGCTTTCTCGTTGTATACCGTGCATTATAGCGCATCCTCTGTAAAAAAAGGTAAACATTCATAATGTCGCCTGTCGTGTTGGTAATGGCCAGTATTGGCGAATCAGGGTCCGAAAATTTCGGGACTTGATTTCTCAAAATCTATGAAAGCGATTTTAATACGACTGGTACCATTCGAATGGGTTAAAACTTAGCTTTCTCGTTGTATACCCTGCATTATAGCGCATCCTCTGTAAAAAAGATGAAGTATTTGGGCAGCGTCAAAACTCGGGAAAATGATAATGGCCAGTATTGGCGAATCAGGGTCCGAAAATTTCGGGACTTGATTTCTCAAAATCTATGGAAGCGATTTTAATGGGACTGGTACCATTCGAATGGGTTAAAAATTAGCTTTCTCGTGAAATACCGTGCATTATAGCGCATCCTCTGTAAAAAAAGGTAAACATTCATAATGTCGCATGTCTTGTTGGTAATGGCCAGTATTGGCGAATCAGGGTCCGAAAATTTTGGAACTTCATTTCTCAAAATCTGTGGGAGCGAAATACCGTGCATAATGGCGCATCTTTTGTAAAAAAAGTTAGAGTAGGCATTCAAGTTCCATAATAGCGGGCGCCGTGTTACGCAGCGCCGAAATATGTGATGCTGTTAATGGCCAGTGTTGGTAAATCAGGCTCCGAAATTTTCGGGACTTGATTTGTTTAAATCTGTGGGAGCGATTTAAATAAAAATTGTCTTATAATGTTATGAATAAAATAAGCTTTATCCTCTGTAAAAAAAAGGTAAACATTCATAATGGCGGCTGCCATTTTGGGAGCGTCAAAACTCGGGAAAATGATAATGGCCAGTATTGGCGAGTCAGGGTCCGAAAATTTCGGGACTTGATTTCTCAAAATCTATGGAAGCGATTTTAATGGGACTGGTACCATTCGAATGGGTTAAAAATTAGCTTTCTTGTAGTATACCGTGCATTATAGTGCATCCTCTGTAAAAAAAAAGGTAAACATTCATAATATCGCTTGTCGTGTTGGTAATGGCCAGTATTGGCGAATCAGGGTCCGAAAATTTCGGGACTTGATTTCTTAAAATGTATGGAAGCGATTTTAATGGGACTGGTACCATTCGAATGGGTTAAAAATTAGCTTTCTCGTGGTATACCGTTCATTATAGCGCATCTTCTGTAAAAAAGGTAAACATTCATAATATCGCTTGTCGTGTTGGTAATGGCCAGTATTGGCGAATCAGGGTCCGAAAATTTCGGGACTTGATTTCTTAAAATGTATGGAAGCGATTTTAATGGGACTGGTACCATTCGAATGGGTTAAAAATTAGCTTTCTCGTGGTATACCGTTCATTATAGCGCATCCTCTGTAAAAAAAGGTAAACATTCATAATGTCGCCTGTCGTGTTGGTAATGGCCAGTATTGGCGAATCAGGGTCCGAAAATTTCGGGACTTGATTTCTCAAAATCTATGGAAGCGATTTTAATGGGACTGGTACCATTCGAATGGGTTAAAAATTAGCTTTCTCGTTGTATACCGTGCATTATAGCGCATCCTCTGTAACAAAAGGTAAACATTTATAATGTCGCCTGTCGTGTTGGTAATGGCCAGTATTGGCGAATCAGGGTCCGAAAATTTCGGGACTTGATTTCTCAAAATCTATGGAAGCGATTTTAATGGGACTGGTACCATTTGAATGGGTTAAAAATTAGCTTTCTCGTTGTATACCGTGCATTATAGCGCATCCTCTGTAAAAAAAAGGTAAACATTTGTGCAGCGTCAAAACTCGGGAAAATGATAATGGCCAGTATTGGCGAATCAGGGTCCGAAAATTTCGGGACTTGATTTCTCAAAATCTGTGGGAGCGATTTTAATGGGACTGGTACCATTCGAACGGGTTAAATTTTGCTTTCTCGTTGTATACCGTGCATTATAGCGCATTCTCTGTAAAAAAGGTAATTATTTGGGCAGCGTCAAGACTCGGGAAAATGATAATGGCCAGTATTGGCGAATCAGGGTCCGAAAATTTCGGGACTTGATTTCTCAAAATCTATGGAAGCGATTTAAATGGGACTGGTACCATTCGAACGGGTTAAAAATTAGCTTTCTCGTGAAATACCGTGCATTATAGCGCATCCTCTGTAAAAAAAGGTAAACATTCATAATGTCGCCTGTCGTGTTGGTAATGGCCAGTATTGGCGAATCAGGGTCCGAAAATTTCGGGACTTGATTTCTCAAAATCTATGAAAGCGATTTTAATGGGACTGGTACCATTCGAATGGGTTAAAAATTAGCTTTCTCGTGGTATACCGTGCATTATAGCGCATCCTCTGTAAAAAAAGGTAAACATTCATAATGTCGCCTGTCGTGTTGGTAATGGCCAGTATTGGCGAATCAGGGTCCGAAAATTTCGGGACTTGATTTCTCAAAATCTATGGAAGCGATTTTAATACGACTGGTACCATTCGAATGGGTTAAAACTTAGCTTTCTCGTTGTATACCCTGCATTATAGCGCATCCTCTGTAAAAAAAGGTAAGTATTTGGGCAGCGTCAAAACTCGGGAAAATGATAATGGCCAGTATTGGCGAATCAGGGTCCGAAAATTTCGGGACTTGATTTCTCAAAATCTATGGAAGCGATTTTAATGGGACTGGTACCATTCGAATGGGTTAAAAATTAGCTTTCTCGTTGTATACCGTGCATTATAGCGCATCCTCTGTAAAAAAAGGTAAACATTCATAATGTCGCCTGTCGTGTTGGTAATGGCCAGTATTGGCGAATCAGGGTCCGAAAATTTCGGGACTTGATTTCTCAAAATCTATGGAAGCGATTTTAATACGACTGGTACCATTCGAATGGGTTAAAACTTAGCTTTCTCGTTGTATACCCTGCATTATAGCGCATCCTCTGTAAAAAAAGGTAAGTATTTGGGCAGCGTCAAAACTCGGGAAAATGATAATGGCCAGTATTGGCGAATCAGGGTCCGAAAATTTCGGGACTTGATTTCTCAAAATCTATGGAAGCGATTTTAATGGGACTGGTACCATTCGAATGGGTTAAAAATTAGCTTTCTCGTGAAATACCGTGCATTATAGCGCATCCTCTGTAAAAAAAGGTAAACATTCATAATGTCGCATGTCTTGTTGGTAATGGCCAGTATTGGCGAATCAGGGTCCGAAAATTTTGGAACTTCATTTCTCAAAATCTGTGGGAGCGAAATACCGTGCATAATGGCGCATCTTTTGTAAAAAAAGTTAGAGTAGGCATTCAAGTTCCATAATAGCGGGCGCCGTGTTACGCAGCGCCGAAATATGTGATGCTGTTAATGGCCAGTGTTGGTAAATCAGGCTCGGAAATTTTCGGGACTTGATTTGTTTAAATCTGTGGGAGCGATTTAAATAAAAATTGTCTTATAATGTTATGAATAAAATAAGCTTTATCCTCTGTAAAAAAAAGGTAAACATTCATAATGGCGGCTGCCATTTTTGGGAGCGTCAAAACTCGGGAAAATGATAATGGCCAGTATTGGCGAGTCAGGGTCCGAAAATTTCGGGACTTGATTTCTCAAAATCTATGGAAGCGATTTTAATGGGACTGGTACCATTCGAATGGGTTAAAAATTAGCTTTCTTGTAGTATACCGTGCATTATAGTGCATCCTCTGTAAAAAAAAAGGTAAACATTCATAATATCGCTTGTCGTGTTGGTAATGGCCAGTATTGGCGAATCAGGGTCCGAAAATTTCGGGACTTGATTTCTTAAAATGTATGGAAGCGATTTTAATGGGACTGGTACCATTCGAATGGGTTAAAAATTAGCTTTCTCGTGGTATACCGTTCATTATAGCGCATCCTCTGTAAAAAAAGGTAAACATTCATAATGTCGCCTGTCGTGTTGGTAATGGCCAGTATTGGCGAATCAGGGTCCGAAAATTTCGGGACTTGATTTCTCAAAATCTATGGAAGCGATTTTAATGGGACTGGTACCATTCGAATGGGTTAAAAATTAGCTTTCTCGTTGTATACCGTGCATTATAGCGCATCCTCTGTAACAAAAGGTAAACATTTATAATGTCGCCTGTCGTGTTGGTAATGGCCAGTATTGGCGAATCAGGGTCCGAAAATTTCGGGACTTGATTTCTCAAAATCTATGGAAGCGATTTTAATGGGACTGGTACCATTTGAATGGGTTAAAAATTAGCTTTCTCGTTGTATACCGTGCATTATAGCGCATCCTCTGTAAAAAAAGGTAAACATTTGTGCAGCGTCAAAACTCGGGAAAATGATAATGGCCAGTATTGGCGAATCAGGGTCCGAAAATTTCGGGACTTGATTTCTCAAAATCTGTGGGAGCGATTTTAATGGGACTGGTACCATTCGAACGGGTTAAAAATTAGCTTTCTCGTTGTATACCGTGCATTATAGCGCATCCTCTGTAAAAAAAAAGGTAATTATTTGGGCAGCGTCAAGACTCGGGAAAATGATAATGGCCAGTATTGGCGAATCAGGGTCCGAAAATTTCGGGACTTGATTTCTCAAAATCTATGGAAGCGATTTTAATGGGACTGGTATCATTCGAATGGGTTAAAAATTAGCTTTCTCGTGGTATACCGTGCATTATAGCGCATCCTCTGTAAAAAAGGTAAACATTCATAATGTCGCCTGTCGTGTTGGTAATGGCCAGTATTGGCGAATCAGGGTCCGAAAATTTCGGGACTTGATTTCTCAAAATCTATGAAAGCGATTTTAATGGGACTGGTACCATTCGAATGGGTTAAAAATTAGCTTTCTCGTGGTATACCGTGCATTATAGCGCATCCTCTGTAAAAAAAGGTAAACATTCATAATGTCGCCTGTCGTGTTGGTAATGGCCAGTATTGGCGAATCAGGGTCCGAAAATTTCGGGACTTGATTTCTCAAAATCTATGGAAGCGATTTTAATGGGACTGGTACCATTTGAATGGGTTAAAAATTAGCTTTCTCGTGGTATACCGTGCATTATAGCGCATCCTCTGTAAAAAAAGGTAAACTTTCATAATGTCGCCTGTCGTGTTGGTAATGGCCAGTATTGGCGAATCAGGGTCCGAAAATTTCGGGACTTGATTTCTCAAAATCTGTGGGAGCGATTTTAATGGGACTGGTACCAATCGAATGGAATAAAAATTAGCTTACTCGTGGTTTTGGGCAGCGTCAAAACTCGGGAAAATGATAATGGCCAGTATTGGCGAATCAGGGTCCGAAAATTTCGGGACTTGATTTCTCAAAATCAGTGGGAGCGATTTTAATGGTACTGGTACCATTCGAATGGGTTAAAAATTGGCTTTCTCGTGAAATACCGTGCATTATAGCGCATCCTCTGTAAAAAAAGGTAAACATTCATAATGTCGCATGTCTTGTTGGTAATGGCCAGTATTGGCGAATCAGGGTCCGAAAATTTTGGAACTTCATTTCTCAAAATCTGTGGGAGCGAAATACCGTGCATAATGGCGAATCTTTTGTAAAAAAAGTTAGAGTAGGCATTCAAGTTCCACAATAGCGGGCGCCGTGTTACGCAGCGCAGAAATATGTGATGCTGTTAATAGCCAGTGTTGGTAAATCAGGGTCCGAAATTTTCGGGACTTAATTTGTTTAAATCTGTGGGAGCGACTTAAATAAAAATTGTCTTATAATGTTATGAATAAAACAAGCTTTATCCTCTGTAAAAAAAGGTAAACATTCATAATGGCGGCTGCCATTTTTGGGAGCGTCAAAACTCGGGAAAATGATAATGGCCAGTATTGGCGAGTCAGGGTCCGAAAATTTCGGGACTTGATTTCTCAAAATCTATGGAAGCGATTTTAATGGGACTGGTACCATTCGAATGGGTTAAAAATTAGGAGCGATTTTAATGGGACTGGTACCATTCGAATGGGTTAAAAATTAGCTTTCCCGTGGTATACCGTGCATTATAGCGCATCCTCTGTAAAAAAAGGTAAACATTCATAATGTCGCCTGTCGTGTTGGTAATGGCCAGTATTGGCGAATCAGGGTCCGAAAATTTCGGGACTTGATTTCTCAAAATCTATGGAAGCGATTTTAATGGGACTGGTACCATTCGAATGGGTTAAAAATTAGCTTTCCCGTGGTATACCGTGCATTATAGCGCATCCTCTGTAAAAAAAGGTAAACATTCATAATGTCGCCCTTCGTGTTGGTAATGGCCAGTATTGGCGAATCAGGGTCCGAAAATTTCGGGACTTGATTTCTCAAAATCTGTGGGAGCGATTTTAATGGGACTGGTACCATTCGAATGGGTTAAAAATTAGCTTTCTCGTTGTATACCGTGCATTATAGCGCATCCTTTGTAAAAAAAAGGTAATTATTTGGGAAGCGTCAAAACTCGGGAAAATGGTAATGGCCAGTATTGTCGAATCAGGGTCCGAAAATTTCGGGACTTGATTTCTCAAAATCTATGGAAGCGATTTTAATGGGACTGGTACCATTCGAATGGGTTAAAAATTAGCTTTCTCGTGGTATACCGTGCATTATAGCGCATCCTCTGTAAAAAAAAGGTAAACATTTGGGCAGCGTCAAAACTCGGGAAAATGATAATGGCCAGTATTGGCGAATCAGGGTCCGAAAATTTCGGGACTTGATTTCTTAAAATGTATGGAAGCGATTTTAATGGGACTGGTACCATTCGAATGGGATAAAAATTAGCTTTCTCGTGGTATACCGTGCATTATATCGCATCCTCTGTAAAAAAAAGGTAAACATTTGGGCAGCGTCAAAACTTGGAAAAATGATAATGGCCAGTATTGGCGAATCAGGGTCCGAAAATTTCGGGACTTGATTTCTCAAAATCTGTGGGAGCGATTTTAATGGGACTGGTACCATTCGAATGGGATAAAAATTAGCTTTCTCGTGGTTTTGGGCAGCGTCAAAACTCGGGAAAATGATAATGGCCAGTATTGGCGAATCAGGGTCCGAAAATTTCGGGACTTGATTTCTCAAAATCTGTGGGAGCGATTTTAATGGGACTGGTACCATTCGAATGGGTTAAAAATTAGCTTTCTCGTTGTATACCGTGCATTATAGCGCATCCTCTGTAAAAAAAGGTAATTATTTGGGCAGCGTCAAAAATCGGGAAAATGATAATGGCCAGTATTGGCGAATCAGGGTCCAAAAATTTCGGGACTTGATTTCTCAAAATCTATGGAAGCGATTTTAATGGGACTGGTACCATTCGAATGGGTTAAAATTTAGCTTTCTCGTTGTATACCGTGCATTATAGCGCATCCTCTGTAAAAAAAGGTAAACATTTGGGCAGCGTCAAAACTAGGGAAAATGATAATGGCCAGTATTGGCGAATCAGGGTCCGAAAATTTCGGGACTTGATTTCTCAAAATCTGTGGGAGCGATTTTAATGGGACTGGTACCATTTGAATGGGTTAAAAATTAGCTTTCTCGTTGTATACCGTGCATTATAGCGCATCCTCTGTAAAAAAAAGGTAAACATTTGTGCAGCGTCAAAACTCGGGAAAATGATAATGGCCAGTATTGGCGAATCAGGGTCCGAAAATTTCGGGACTTGATTTCTCAAAATCTGTGGGAGCGATTTTAATGGGACTGGTACCATTCGAACGGGTTAAAAATTAGCTTTCTCGTTGTATACCGTGCATTATAGCGCATCCTCTGTAAAAAAAGGTAATTATTTGGGCAGCGTCAAGACTCGGGAAAATGATAATGGCCAGTATTGGCGAATCAGGGTCCGAAAATTTCGGGACTTGATTTCTCAAAATCTATGGAAGCGATTTTAATGGGACTGGTATCATTCGAATGGGTTAAAAATTAGCTTTCTCGTGGTATACCGTGCATTATAGCGCATCCTCTGTAAAAAAAGGTAAACATTCATAATGTCGCCTGTCGTGTTGGTAATGGCCAGTATTGGCGAATCAGGGTCCGAAAATTTCGGGACTTGATTTCTCAAAATCTATGGAAGCGATTTTAATGGGACTGGTACCATTCGAATGGGTTAAAAATTAGCTTTCTCGTGAAATACCGTGCATTATAGCGCATCCTCTGTAAAAAAAGGTAAACATTCATAATGTCGCATGTCTTGTTGGTAATGGCCAGTATTGGCGAATCAGGGTCCGAAAATTTTGGAACTTCATTTCTCAAAATCTGTGGGAGCGAAATACCGTGCATAATGGCGCATCTTTTGTAAAAAAAGTTAGAGTAGGCATTCAAGTTCCATAATAGCGGGCGCCGTGTTACGCAGCGCCGAAATATGTGATGCTGTTAATGGCCAGTGTTGGTAAATCAGGCTCCGAAATTTTCGGGACTTGATTTGTTTAAATCTGTGGGAGCGATTTAAATAAAAATTGTCTTATAATGTTATGAATAAAATAAGCTTTATCCTCTGTAAAAAAAAGGTAAACATTCATAATGGCGGCTGCCATTTTTGGGAGCGTCAAAACTCGGGAAAATGATAATGGCCAGTATTGGCGAGTCAGGGTCCGAAAATTTCGGGACTTGATTTCTCAAAATCTATGGAAGCGATTTTAATGGGACTGGTACCATTCGAATGGGTTAAAAATTAGCTTTCTTGTAGTATACCGTGCATTATAGTGCATCCTCTGTAAAAAAAAAGGTAAACATTCATAATATCGCTTGTCGTGTTGGTAATGGCCAGTATTGGCGAATCAGGGTCCGAAAATTTCGGGACTTGATTTCTTAAAATGTATGGAAGCGATTTTAATGGGACTGGTACCATTCGAATGGGTTAAAAATTAGCTTTCTCGTGGTATACCGTTCATTATAGCGCATCTTCTGTAAAAAAAGGTAAACATTCATAATGTCGCCTGTCGTGTTGGTAATGGCCAGTATTGGCGAATCAGGGTCCGAAAATTTCGGGACTTGATTTCTTAAAATGTATGGAAGCGATTTTAATGGGACTGGTACCATTCGAATGGGTTAAAAATTAGCTTTCTCGTGGTATACCGTTCATTATAGCGCATCCTCTGTAAAAAAAGGTAAACATTCATAATGTCGCCTGTCGTGTTGGTAATGGCCAGTATTGGCGAATCAGGGTCCGAAAATTTCGGGACTTGATTTCTCAAAATCTATGGAAGCGATTTTAATGGGACTGGTACCATTCGAATGGGTTAAAAATTAGCTTTCTCGTTGTATACCGTGCATTATAGCGCATCCTCTGTAACAAAAGGTAAACATTTATAATGTCGCCTGTCGTGTTGGTAATGGCCAGTATTGGCGAATCAGGGTCCGAAAATTTCGGGACTTGATTTCTCAAAATCTATGGAAGCGATTTTAATGGGACTGGTACCATTTGAATGGGTTAAAAATTAGCTTTCTCGTTGTATACCGTGCATTATAGCGCATCCTCTGTAAAAAAAAGGTAAACATTTGTGCAGCGTCAAAACTCGGGAAAATGATAATGGCCAGTATTGGCGAATCAGGGTCCGAAAATTTCGGGACTTGATTTCTCAAAATCTGTGGGAGCGATTTTAATGGGACTGGTACCATTCGAACGGGTTAAATTTTGCTTTCTCGTTGTATACCGTGCATTATAGCGCATTCTCTGTAAAAAAAGGTAATTATTTGGGCAGCGTCAAGACTCGGGAAAATGATAATGGCCAGTATTGGCGAATCAGGGTCCGAAAATTTCGGGACTTGATTTCTCAAAATCTATGGAAGCGATTTTAATGGGACTGGTATCATTCGAATGGGTTAAAAATTAGCTTTCTCGTGGTATACCGTGCATTATAGCGCATCCTCTGTAAAAAAAGGTAAACATTCATAATGTCGCCTGTCGTGTTGGTAATGGCCAGTATTGGCGAATCAGGGTCCGAAAATTTCGGGACTTGATTTCTCAAAATCTATGAAAGCGATTTTAATGGGACTGGTACCATTCGAATGGGTTAAAAATTAGCTTTCTCGTGGTATACCGTGCATTATAGCGCATCCTCTGTAAAAAAAGGTAAACATTCATAATGTCGCCTGTCGTGTTGGTAATGGCCAGTATTGGCGAATCAGGGTCCGAAAATTTCGGGACTTGATTTCTCAAAATCTATGGAAGCGATTTTAATACGACTGGTACCATTCGAATGGGTTAAAACTTAGCTTTCTCGTTGTATACCCTGCATTATAGCGCATCCTCTGTAAAAAAAGGTAAGTATTTGGGCAGCGTCAAAACTCGGGAAAATGATAATGGCCAGTATTGGCGAATCAGGGTCCGAAAATTTCGGGACTTGATTTCTCAAAATCTATGGAAGCGATTTTAATGGGACTGGTACCATTCGAATGGGTTAAAAATTAGCTTTCTCGTTGTATACCGTGCATTATAGCGCATCCTCTGTAAAAAAGGTAAACATTCATAATGTCGCCTGTCGTGTTGGTAATGGCCAGTATTGGCGAATCAGGGTCCGAAAATTTCGGGACTTGATTTCTCAAAATCTATGGAAGCGATTTTAATACGACTGGTACCATTCGAATGGGTTAAAACTTAGCTTTCTCGTTGTATACCCTGCATTATAGCGCATCCTCTGTAAAAAAAGGTAAGTATTTGGGCAGCGTCAAAACTCGGGAAAATGATAATGGCCAGTATTGGCGAATCAGGGTCCGAAAATTTCGGGACTTGATTTCTCAAAATCTATGGAAGCGATTTTAATGGGACTGGTACCATTCGAATGGGTTAAAAATTAGCTTTCTCGTGAAATACCGTGCATTATAGCGCATCCTCTGTAAAAAAAGGTAAACATTCATAATGTCGCATGTCTTGTTGGTAATGGCCAGTATTGGCGAATCAGGGTCCGAAAATTTTGGAACTTCATTTCTCAAAATCTGTGGGAGCGAAATACCGTGCATAATGGCGCATCTTTTTAAAAAAAGTTAGAGTAGGCATTCAAGTTCCATAATAGCGGGCGCCGTGTTACGCAGCGCCGAAATATGTGATGCTGTTAATGGCCAGTGTTGGTAAATCAGGCTCGGAAATTTTCGGGACTTGATTTGTTTAAATCTGTGGGAGCGATTTAAATAAAAATTGTCTTATAATGTTATGAATAAAATAAGCTTTATCCTCTGTAAAAAAAAGGTAAACATTCATAATGGCGGCTGCCATTTTTGGGAGCGTCAAAACTCGGGAAAATGATAATGGCCAGTATTGGCGAGTCAGGGTCCGAAAATTTCGGGACTTGATTTCTCAAAATCTATGGAAGCGATTTTAATGGGACTGGTACCATTCGAATGGGTTAAAAATTAGCTTTCTCGTGGTATACCGTTCATTATAGCGCATCCTCTGTAAAAAAAGGTAAACATTCATAATGTCGCCTGTCGTGTTGGTAATGGCCAGTATTGGCGAATCAGGGTCCGAAAATTTCGGGACTTGATTTCTCAAAATCTATGGAAGCGATTTTAATGGGACTGGTACCATTCGAATGGGTTAAAAATTAGCTTTCTCGTTGTATACCGTGCATTATAGCGCATCCTCTGTAACAAAAAGGTAAACATTTATAATGTCGCCTGTCGTGTTGGTAATGGCCAGTATTGGCGAATCAGGGTCCGAAAATTTCGGGACTTGATTTCTCAAAATCTATGGAAGCGATTTTAATGGGACTGGTACCATTTGAATGGGTTAAAAATTAGCTTTCTCGTTGTATACCGTGCATTATAGCGCATCCTCTGTAAAAAAAAGGTAAACATTTGTGCAGCGTCAAAACTCGGGAAAATGATAATGGCCAGTATTGGCGAATCAGGGTCCGAAAATTTCGGGACTTGATTTCTCAAAATCTGTGGGAGCGATTTTAATGGGACTGGTACCATTCGAACGGGTTAAAAATTAGCTTTCTCGTTGTATACCGTGCATTATAGCGCATCCTCTGTAAAAAAAAGGTAATTATTTGGGCAGCGTCAAGACTCGGGAAAATGATAATGGCCAGTATTGGCGAATCAGGGTCCGAAAATTTCGGGACTTGATTTCTCAAAATCTATGGAAGCGATTTTAATGGGACTGGTATCATTCGAATGGGTTAAAAATTAGCTTTCTCGTGGTATACCGTGCATTATAGCGCATCCTCTGTAAAAAAAGGTAAACATTCATAATGTCGCCTGTCGTGTTGGTAATGGCCAGTATTGGCGAATCAGGGTCCGAAAATTTCGGGACTTGATTTCTCAAAATCTATGAAAGCGATTTTAATGGGACTGGTACCATTCGAATGGGTTAAAAATTAGCTTTCTCGTGGTATACCGTGCATTATAGCGCATCCTCTGTAAAAAAGGTAAACATTCATAATGTCGCCTGTCGTGTTGGTAATGGCCAGTATTGGCGAATCAGGGTCCGAAAATTTCGGGACTTGATTTCTCAAAATCTATGGAAGCGATTTTAATGGGACTGGTACCATTTGAATGGGTTAAAAATTAGCTTTCTCGTGGTATACCGTGCATTATAGCGCATCCTCTGTAAAAAAAGGTAAACTTTCATAATGTCGCCTGTCGTGTTGGTAATGGCCAGTATTGGCGAATCAGGGTCCGAAAATTTCGGGACTTGATTTCTCAAAATCTGTGGGAGCGATTTTAATGGGACTGGTACCAATCGAATGGAATAAAAATTAGCTTACTCGTGGTTTTGGGCAGCGTCAAAACTCGGGAAAATGATAATGGCCAGTATTGGCGAATCAGGGTCCGAAAATTTCGGGACTTGATTTCTCAAAATCAGTGGGAGCGATTTTAATGGTACTGGTACCATTCGAATGGGTTAAAAATTGGCTTTCTCGTGAAATACCGTGCATTATAGCGCATCCTCTGTAAAAAAGGTAAACATTCATAATGTCGCATGTCTTGTTGGTAATGGCCAGTATTGGCGAATCAGGGTCCGAAAATTTTGGAACTTCATTTCTCAAAATCTGTGGGAGCGAAATACCGTGCATAATGGCGAATCTTTTGTAAAAAAGTTAGAGTAGGCATTCAAGTTCCACAATAGCGGGCGCCGTGTTACGCAGCGCAGAAATATGTGATGCTGTTAATAGCCAGTGTTGGTAAATCAGGGTCCGAAATTTTCGGGACTTAATTTGTTTAAATCTGTGGGAGCGACTTAAATAAAAATTGTCTTATAATGTTATGAATAAAACAAGCTTTATCCTCTGTAAAAAAAAGGTAAACATTCATAATGGCGGCTGCCATTTTTTGGGAGCGTCAAAACTCGGGAAAATGATAATGGCCAGTATTGGCGAGTCAGGGTCCGAAAATTTCGGGACTTGATTTCTCAAAATCTATGGAAGCGATTTTAATGGGACTGGTACCATTCGAATGGGTTAAAAATTAGGAGCGATTTTAATGGGACTGGTACCATTCGAATGGGTTAAAAATTAGCTTTCCCGTGGTATACCGTGCATTATAGCGCATCCTCTGTAAAAAAAGGTAAACATTCATAATGTCGCCTGTCGTGTTGGTAATGGCCAGTATTGGCGAATCAGGGTCCGAAAATTTCGGGACTTGATTTCTCAAAATCTATGGAAGCGATTTTAATGGGACTGGTACCATTCGAATGGGTTAAAAATTAGCTTTCCCGTGGTATACCGTGCATTATAGCGCATCCTCTGTAAAAAAAGGTAAACATTCATAATGTCGCCCTTCGTGTTGGTAATGGCCAGTATTGGCGAATCAGGGTCCGAAAATTTCGGGACTTGATTTCTCAAAATCTGTGGGAGCGATTTTAATGGGACTGGTACCATTCGAATGGGTTAAAAATTAGCTTTCTCGTTGTATACCGTGCATTATAGCGCATCCTTTGTAAAAAAAAGGTAATTATTTGGGAAGCGTCAAAACTCGGGAAAATGGTAATGGCCAGTATTGTCGAATCAGGGTCCGAAAATTTCGGGACTTGATTTCTCAAAATCTATGGAAGCGATTTTAATGGGACTGGTACCATTCGAATGGGTTAAAAATTAGCTTTCTCGTGGTATACCGTGCATTATAGCGCATCCTCTGTAAAAAAAGGTAAACATTTGGGCAGCGTCAAAACTCGGGAAAATGATAATGGCCAGTATTGGCGAATCAGGGTCCGAAAATTTCGGGACTTGATTTCTTAAAATGTATGGAAGCGATTTTAATGGGACTGGTACCATTCGAATGGGATAAAAATTAGCTTTCTCGTGGTATACCGTGCATTATATCGCATCCTCTGTAAAAAAAAGGTAAACATTTGGGCAGCGTCAAAACTTGGAAAAATGATAATGGCCAGTATTGGCGAATCAGGGTCCGAAAATTTCGGGACTTGATTTCTCAAAATCTGTGGGAGCGATTTTAATGGGACTGGTACCATTCGAATGGGATAAAAATTAGCTTTCTCGTGGTTTTGGGCAGCGTCAAAACTCGGAAAAATGATAATGGCCAGTATTGGCGAATCAGGGTCCGAAAATTTCGGGACTTGATTTCTCAAAATCTGTGGGAGCGATTTTAATGGGACTGGTACCATTCGAATGGGTTAAAAATTAGCTTTCTCGTTGTATACCGTGCATTATAGCGCATCCTCTGTAAAAAAGGTAATTATTTGGGCAGCGTCAAAAATCGGGAAAATGATAATGGCCAGTATTGGCGAATCAGGGTCCAAAAATTTCGGGACTTGATTTCTCAAAATCTATGGAAGCGATTTTAATGGGACTGGTACCATTCGAATGGGTTAAAATTTAGCTTTCTCGTTGTATACCGTGCATTATAGCGCATCCTCTGTAAAAAAAAGGTAAACATTTGGGCAGCGTCAAAACTAGGGAAAATGATAATGGCCAGTATTGGCGAATCAGGGTCCGAAAATTTCGGGACTTGATTTCTCAAAATCTGTGGGAGCGATTTTAATGGGACTGGTACCATTTGAATGGGTTAAAAATTAGCTTTCTCGTTGTATACCGTGCATTATAGCGCATCCTCTGTAAAAAAAGGTAAACATTTGTGCAGCGTCAAAACTCGGGAAAATGATAATGGCCAGTATTGGCGAATCAGGGTCCGAAAATTTCGGGACTTGATTTCTCAAAATCTGTGGGAGCGATTTTAATGGGACTGGTACCATTCGAACGGGTTAAAAATTAGCTTTCTCGTTGTATACCGTGCATTATAGCGCATCCTCTGTAAAAAAAAGGTAATTATTTGGGCAGCGTCAAGACTCGGGAAAATGATAATGGCCAGTATTGGCGAATCAGGGTCCGAAAATTTCGGGACTTGATTTCTCAAAATCTATGGAAGCGATTTTAATGGGACTGGTATCATTCGAATGGGTTAAAAATTAGCTTTCTCGTGGTATACCGTGCATTATAGCGCATCCTCTGTAAAAAAAGGTAAACATTCATAATGTCGCCTGTCGTGTTGGTAATGGCCAGTATTGGCGAATCAGGGTCCGAAAATTTCGGGACTTGATTTCTCAAAATCTATGGAAGCGATTTTAATGGGACTGGTACCATTCGAATGGGTTAAAAATTGGCTTTCTCGTGGTAAACCGTGCATTATAGCGCATCCTCTGTAAAAAAAGGTAAACATTCATAATGTCGCCTGTCGTGTTGGTAATGGCCAGTATTGGCGAATCAGGGTCCGAAAATTTCGGGACTTGATTTCTCAAAATCTATGGAAGCGATTTTAATGGGACTGGTGCCATTTGAATGGGTTAAAAATTAGCTTTCTCGTGGTATACCGTGCATTATAGCGCATCCTCTGTAAAAAAGGTAAACTTTCATAATGTCGCCTGTCGTGTTGGTAATGGCCAGTATTGGCGAATCAGGGTCCGAAAATTTCGGGACTTGATTTCTCAAAATCTGTGGGAGCGATTTTAATGGAACTGGTACCAATCGAATGGGATAAAAATTAGCTTACTCGTGGTTTTGGGCAGCGTCAAAACTCGGGAAAATGATAATGGCCAGTATTGGCGAATCAGGGTCCGAAAATTTCGGGAAATCAGTGGGAGCGATTTTAATGGTACTGGTACCATTCGAATGGGTTAAAAATTGGCTTTCTCGTGAAATACCGTGCATTATAGCGCATCCTCTGTAAAAAAAGGTAAACATTCATAATGTCGCATGTCTTGTTGGTAATGGCCAGTATTGGCGAATCAGGGTCCGAAAATTTTGGAACTTCATTTCTCAAAATCTGTGGGAGCGAAATACCGTGCATAATGGCGAATCTTTTGTAAAAAAAGTTAGAGTAGGCATTCAAGTTCCACAATAGCGGGCGCCGTGTTACGCAGCGCAGAAATATGTGATGCTGTTAATAGCCAGTGTTGGTAAATCAGGGTCCGAAATTTTCGGGACTTGATTTGTTTAAATCTGTGGGAGCGACTTAAATAAAAATTGTCTTATAATGTTATGAATAAAACAAGCTTTATCCTCTGTAAAAAAAAGGTAAACATTCATAATGGCGGCTGCCATTTTTGGGAGCGTCAAAACTCGGGAAAATGATAATGGCCAGTATTGGCGAGTCAGGGTCCGAAAATTTCGGGACTTGATTTCTCAAAATCTATGGAAGCGATTTTAATGGGACTGGTACCATTCGAATGGGTTAAAAATTAGGAGCGATTTTAATGGGACTGGTACCATTCGAATGGGTTAAAAATTAGCTTTCCCGTGGTATACCGTGCATTATAGCGCATCCTCTGTAAAAAAAGGTAAACATTCATAATGTCGCCTGTCGTGTTGGTAATGGCCAGTATTGGCGAATCAGGGTCCGAAAATTTCGGGACTTGATTTCTCAAAATCTATGGAAGCGATTTTAATGGGACTGGTACCATTCGAATGGGTTAAAAATTAGCTTTCCCGTGGTATACCGTGCATTATAGCGCATCCTCTGTAAAAAAAGGTAAACATTCATAATGTCGCCCTTCGTGTTGGTAATGGCCAGTATTGGCGAATCAGGGTCCGAAAATTTCGGGACTTGATTTCTCAAAATCTGTGGGAGCGATTTTAATGGGACTGGTACCATTCGAATGGGTTAAAAATTAGCTTTCTCGTTGTATACCGTGCATTATAGCGCATCCTTTGTAAAAAAAAGGTAATTATTTGGGAAGCGTCAAAACTCGGGAAAATGGTAATGGCCAGTATTGTCGAATCAGGGTCCGAAAATTTCGGGACTTGATTTCTCAAAATCTATGGAAGCGATTTTAATGGGACTGGTACCATTCGAATGGGTTAAAAATTAGCTTTCTCGTGGTATACCGTGCATTATAGCGCATCCTCTGTAAAAAAAAGGTAAACATTTGGGCAGCGTCAAAACTCGGGAAAATGATAATGGCCAGTATTGGCGAATCAGGGTCCGAAAATTTCGGGACTTGATTTCTTAAAATGTATGGAAGCGATTTTAATGGGACTGGTACCATTCGAATGGGATAAAAATTAGCTTTCTCGTGGTATACCGTGCATTATATCGCATCCTCTGTAAAAAAAAGGTAAACATTTGGGCAGCGTCAAAACTTGGAAAAATGATAATGGCCAGTATTGGCGAATCAGGGTCCGAAAATTTCGGGACTTGATTTCTCAAAATCTGTGGGAGCGATTTTAATGGGACTGGTACCATTCGAATGGGTTAAAAATTAGCTTTCTCGTGGTTTTGGGCAGCGTCAAAACTCGGAAAAATGATAATGGCCAGTATTGGCGAATCAGGGTCCGAAAATTTCGGGACTTGATTTCTCAAAATCTGTGGGAGCGATTTTAATGGGACTGGTACCATTCGAATGGGTTAAAAATTAGCTTTCTCGTTGTATACCGTGCATTATAGCGCATCCTCAGTAAAAAAAGGTAATTATTTGGGCAGCGTCAAAAATCGGGAAAATGATAATGGCCAGTATTGGCGAATCAGGGTCCAAAAATTTCGGGACTTGATTTCTCAAAATCTATGGAAGCGATTTTAATGGGACTGGTACCATTCGAATGGGTTAAAATTTAGCTTTCTCGTTGTATAACGTGCATTATAGCGCATCCTCTGTAAAAAAAGGTAAACATTTGGGCAGCGTCAAAACTCGGGAAAATGATAATGGCCAGTATTGGCGAATCAGGGTCCGAAAATTTCGGGACTTGATTTCTCAAATGGGACTGGTACCATTTTAATGGGACTGGTACCATTCGAATGGGTTAAAATTTAGCTTTCTCGTTGTATACCGTGCATTATAGCGCATCCTCTGTAAAAAAAAGGTAATTATTTGGGCAGCGTCAAAACTCGGGAAAATGATAATGGCCAGTATTGGCGAATCAGGGTCCGAAAATTTCGGGACTTGATTTCTCAAAAGGTGCTGGTACCATTTTAATGGGACTGGTACCATTCGAATGGGTTAAAATTTAGCTTTCTCGTTGTATACCGTGCATTATAGCGCATCCTCTGTAAAAAAAGGTAATTATTTGGGCAGCGTCAAAACTCGGGAAAATGGTAATGGCCAGTATTGTCGAATCAGGGTCCGAAAATTTCGGGACTTGATTTCTCAAAATCTGTGGGAGCGATTTTAATGGGACTGGTACCATTCGAATGGGTTAAAAATTAGCTTTCTCGTGGTATACCGTGCATTATAGCGCATCCTCTGTAAAAAAAAGGTAAACATTTGGGCAGCGTCAAAACTCGGGAAAATGATAATGGCCAGTATTGGCGAATCAGGGTCCGAAAATTTCGGGACTTGATTTCTCAAAATCTGTGGGAGCGATTTTAATGGGACTGGTACCATTCGAATGGGTTAAAAATTAGCTTTCTCGTTGTATACCGTGCATTATAGCGCATCCTCTGTAAAAAAAGGTAATTATTTGGGCAGCGTCAAAAATCGGGAAAATGATAATGGCCAGTATTGGCGAATCAGGGTCCAAAAATTTCGGGACTTGATTTCTCAAAATCTATGGAAGCAATTTTAATGGGACTGGTACCATTCGAATGGGTTTAAAATTAGCTTTCTCGTTGTATACCGTGCATTATAGCGCATCCTCTGTAAAAAAGGTAAACATTTGGGCAGCGTCAAAACTCGGGAAAATGGTAATGGCTAGTATTGTCGAATCAGGGTCCGAAAATTTCGGGACTTGATTTCTCAAAATCTGTGGGAGCGATTTTAATGGGACTGGTACCATTCGAATGGGTTAAAAATTAGCTTTCTCGTGGTATACCGTGCATTATAGCGCATCCTCTGTAAAAAAAAGGTAAGCATTTGGGCAGCGTCAAAACTCGGGAAAATGATAATGGCCAGTATAAACATTTGGGCAGCGTCAAAACTCGGGAAAATGATAATGGCCAGTATTGGCGAATCAGGGTCCGAAAATTTCGGGACTTGATTTCTCAAAATCTGTGGGAGCGATTTTAATGGGACTGGTACCATTCGAATGGGTTAAAAATTAGCTTTCTCGTTGTATACCGTGCATTATAGCGCATCCTCTGTAAAAAAAAGGTAAACATTTGGGCAGCGTCAAAACTCGGGAAAATGGTAATGGCTAGTATTGTCGAATCAGGGTCCGAAAATTTCGGGACTTGATTTCTCAAAATCTGTGGGAGCGATTTTAATGGGACTGGTACCATTCGTATGGGTTAAAAATTAGCTTTCTCGTGGTATACCGTGCATTATAGCGCATCCTCTGTAAAAAAAAGGTAAGCATTTGGGCAGCGTCAAAACTCGGGAAAATGATAATGGCCAGTATAAACATTTGGGCAGCGTCAAAACTCGGGAAAATGATAATGGCCAGTATTGGCGAATCAGGGTCCGAAAATTTCGGGACTTGATTTCTCAAAATCTGTGGGAGCGATTTTAATGGGACTGGTACCATTCGAATGGGTTAAAAATTAGCTTTCTCGTTGTATACCGTGCATTATAGCGCATCCTCTGTAAAAAAAAGGTAAACATTTGGGCAGCGTCAAAACTCGGGAAAATGATAATGGCCAGTATTGGCGAATCAGGGTCCGAAAATTTCGGGACTTGATTTCTCAAAATCTGTGGGAGCGATTTTAATGGGACTGGTACCATTCGAATGGGTTAAAAATTAGCTTTCCCGTGGTATACCGTGCATTATAGCGCATCCTCTGTAAAAAAAGGTAAACATTCATAATGTTTAGAATGGGACTGGTACCATTCGAATGGGTTGAAAATTAGCTTTCTCGTGGTATACCGTGCATTATAGCGCATCCTCTGTAAAAAAAAGGTAAACTTTCATAATGTCGCCTGTCGTGTTGGTAATGGCCAGTATTGGCGAATCAGGGTCCGAACATTTCGGGACTTGATTTCTCAAAATCTGTGGGAGCGATTTTAATGGGACTGGTACCATTCGAATGGGTTAAAAATTAGCTTTCTCGTTGTATACCGTGCATTATAGCGCATCCTTTGTAAAAAAAAGGTAATTATTTGGGAAGCGTCAAAACTCGGGAAAATGGTAATGGCCAGTATTGTCGAATCAGGGTCCGAAAATTTCGGGACTTGATTTCTCAAAATCTATGGAAGCGATTTTAATGGGACTGGTACCATTCGAATGGGTTAAAAATTAGCTTTCTCGTGGTATACCGTGCATTATAGCGCATCCTCTGTAAAAAAAAGGTAAACATTTGGGCAGCGTCAAAACTCGGGAAAATGATAATGGCCAGTATTGGCGAATCAGGGTCCGAAAATTTCGGGACTTGATTTCTTAAAATGTATGGAAGCGATTTTAATGGGACTGGTACCATTCGAATGGGATAAAAATTAGCTTTCTCGTGGTATACCGTGCATTATATCGCATCCTCTGTAAAAAAAGGTAAACATTTGGGCAGCGTCAAAACTTGGAAAAATGATAATGGCCAGTATTGGCGAATCAGGGTCCGAAAATTTCGGGACTTGATTTCTCAAAATCTGTGGGAGCGATTTTAATGGGACTGGTACCATTCGAATGGGATAAAAATTAGCTTTCTCGTGGTTTTGGGCAGCGTCAAAACTCGGAAAAATGATAATGGCCAGTATTGGCGAATCAGGGTCCGAAAATTTCGGGACTTGATTTCTCAAAATCTGTGGGAGCGATTTTAATGGGACTGGTACCATTCGAATGGGTTAAAAATTAGCTTTCTCGTTGTATACCGTGCATTATAGCGCATCCTCTGTAAAAAAGGTAATTATTTGGGCAGCGTCAAAAATCGGGAAAATGATAATGGCCAGTATTGGCGAATCAGGGTCCAAAAATTTCGGGACTTGATTTCTCAAAATCTATGGAAGCGATTTTAATGGGACTGGTACCATTCGAATGGGTTAAAATTTAGCTTTCTCGTTGTATACCGTGCATTATAGCGCATCCTCTGTAAAAAAGGTAAACATTTGGGCAGCGTGAAAACTCGGGAAAATGATAATGGCCAGTATTGGCGAATCAGGGTCCGAAAATTTCGGGACTTGATTTCTCAAAATCTGTGGGAGCGATTTTAATGGGACTGGTACCATTCGAATGGGTTAAAATTTAGCTTTCTCGTTGTATACCGTGCATTATAGCGCATCCTCTGTAAAAAAGGTAATTATTTGGGCAGCGTCAAAACTCGGGAAAATGATAATGGCCAGTATTGGCGAATCAGGGTCCGAAAATTTCGGGACTTGATTTCTCAAAATCTGTGGGAGCGATTTTAATGGGACTGGTACCATTCGAATGGGTTAAAAATTAGCTTTCTCGTTGTATACCGTGCATTATAGCGCATCCTCTGTAAAAAAAGGTAATTATTTGGGCAGCGTCAAAACTCGGGAAAATGGTAATGGCCAGTATTGTCGAATCAGGGTCCGAAAATTTCGGGACTTGATTTCTCAAAATCTGTGGGAGCGATTTTAATGGGACTGGTACCATTCGAATGGGTTAAAAATTAGCTTTCTCGTGGTATACCGTGCATTATAGCGCATCCTCTGTAAAAAAAAGGTAAACATTTGGGCAGCGTCAAAACTCGGGAAAATGATAATGGCCAGTATTGGCGAATCAGGGTCCGAAAATTTCGGGACTTGATTTCTCAAAATCTGTGGGAGCGATTTTAATGGGACTGGTACCATTCGAATGGGTTAAAAATTAGCTTTCTCGTTGTATACCGTGCATTATAGCGCATCCTCTGTAAAAAAAGGTAATTATTTGGGCAGCGTCAAAAATCGGGAAAATGATAATGGCCAGTATTGGCGAATCAGGGTCCAAAAATTTCGGGACTTGATTTCTCAAAATCTATGGAAGCAATTTTAATGGGACTGGTACCATTCGAATGGGTTAAAAATTAGCTTTCTCGTTGTATACCGTGCATTATAGCGCATCCTCTGTAAAAAAAGGTAAACATTTGGGCAGCGTCAAAACTCGGGAAAATGGTAATGGCTAGTATTGTCGAATCAGGGTCCGAAAATTTCGGGACTTGATTTCTCAAAATCTGTGGGAGCGATTTTAATGGGACTGGTACCATTCGAATGGGTTAAAAATTAGCTTTCTCGTGGTATACCGTGCATTATAGCGCATCCTCTGTAAAAAAAAGGTAAGCATTTGGGCAGCGTCAAAACTCGGGAAAATGATAATGGCCAGTATTGGCGAATCAGGGTCCGAAAATTTCGGGACTTGATTTCTCAAAATCTGTGGGAGCGATTTTAATGGGACTGGTACCATTCGAATGGGTTAAAAATTAGCTTTCTCGTGGTATACCGTGCTTTATAGCACATCCTCTGTAAAAAAAGGTAATTATGTGGGCAGCGTCAAAACTCGGGAAAATGGTAATGGCCAGTATTGGCGAATCAGGGTCCGATAATTTCGGGACTTGATTTCTCAAAATCTGTGGGAGCGATTTTAATGGGACTGGTACCATTCGAATGGGTTAAAAATTAGCTTTCTCGTGGTATACCGTGCATTATAGCGAATCCTCTGTAAAAAAAAGGTAATTATGTGGGCAGCGTCAAAACTCGGGAAAATGGTAATGGCCAGTATTGGCGAATCAGGGTCCGATAATTTCGGGACTTGATTTCTCAAAATCTGTGGGAGCGATTTTAATGGGACTGGTACCATTCAAATGGGTTTAAAATTAGCTTTCTCGTGGTATACCGTGCATTATAGCGCATCCTCTGTAAAAAAAAAGGTAATTATTTGGGCAGCGTCAAAACTCGGGAAAATGATAATGGCCAGTATTGGCGAATCAGGGTCCAAAAATTTCGGGACTTGATTTCTCAAAATCTATGGAAGCGATTTTAATGGGACTGGTACCATTCGAATGGGTTAAAAATTAGCTTTCTCGATGTATACCGTGCATTATAGCGCATCCTCTGTAAAAAAAGGTAAACATTTGGGCAGCGTCAAAACTCGGGAAAATGGTAATGGCTAGTATTGTCGAATCAGGGTCCGAAAATTTCGGGACTTGATTTCTCAAAATCTGTGGGAGCGATTTTAATGGGACTGGTACCATTCGAATGGGTTAAAATTTAGCTTTCTCGTTGTATACCGTGCATTATAGCGCATCCTCTGTAAAAAAAGGTAATTATTTGGGCAGCGTCAAAACTCGGGAAAATGGTAATGGCCAGTATTGTCGAATCAGGGTCCGAAAATTTCGGGACTTGATTTCTCAAAATCTGTGGGAGCGATTTTAATGGGACTGGTACCATTCGAATGGGTTAAAATTTAGCTTTCTCGTGGTATACCGTGCATTATAGCGCATCCTCTGTAAAAAAAAGGTAAACATTTGGGCAGCGTCAAAACTCGGGAAAATGGTAATGGCTAGTATTGTCGAATCAGGGTCCGAAAATTTCGGGACTTGATTTCTCAAAATCTATGGAAGCAATTTTAATGGGACTGGTACCATTCGAATGGGTTAAAAAATTAGATTTCTCTTTGTATACCGTGCATTATAGCGCATCCTCTGTAAAAAAAGGTAAACATTTGGGCAGCGTCAAAACTCGGGAAAATGGTAATGGCTAGTATTGTCGAATCAGGGTCCGAAAATTTCGGGACTTGATTTCTCAAAATCTGTGGGAGCGATTTTAATGGGACTGGTACCATTCGAATGGGTTTAAAATTAGCTTTCTCGTGGTATACCGTGCATTATAGCGCATCCTCTGTAAAAAAAAGGTAAACATTTGGGCAGCGTCAAAACTCGGGAAAATGATAATGGCCAGTATTGGCGAATCAGGGTCCGAAAATTTCGGGACTTGATTTCTCAAAATCTGTGGGAGCGATTTTAATGGGACTGGTACCATTCGAATGGGTTAAAAATTAGCTTTCTCGTTTTATACCGTGCATTATAGCGCATCCTCTGTAAAAAAGGTAATTATTTGGGCAGCGTCAAAACTCGGGAAAATGATAATGGCCAGTATTGGCGAATCAGGGTCCGAAAATTTCGGGACTTGATTTCTCAAAATCTGTGGGAGCGATTTTAATGGGACTGGTACCATTCGAATGGGTTAAAAATTAGCTTTCTCGTTGTATACCGTGCATTATAGCGCATCCTCTGTAAAAAAAGGTAATTATTTGGGCAGCGTCAAAACTCGGGAAAATGGTAATGGCCAGTATTGTCGAATCAGGGTCCGAAAATTTCGGGACTTGATTTCTCAAAATCTGTGGGAGCGATTTTAATGGGACTGGTACCATTCGAATGGGTTAAAAATTAGCTTTCTCGTGGTATACCGTGCATTATAGCGCATCCTCTGTAAAAAAAAGGTAAACATTTGGGCAGCGTCAAAACTCGGGAAAATGGTAATGGCTAGTATTGTCGAATCAGGGTCCGAAAATTTCGGGACTTGATTTCTCAAAATCTATGGAAGCAATTTTAATGGGACTGGTACCATTCGAATGGGTTAAAAATTAGATTTCTCTTTGTATACCGTGCATTATAGCGCATCCTCTGTAAAAAAGGTAAACATTTGGGCAGCGTCAAAACTCGGGAAAATGGTAATGGCTAGTATTGTCGAATCAGGGTCCGAAAATTTCGGGACTTGATTTCTCAAAATCTGTGGGAGCGATTTTAATGGGACTGGTACCATTCGAATGGGTTAAAAATTAGCTTTCTCGTGGTATACCGTGCATTATAGCGCATCCTCTGTAAAAAAAAGGTAAACATTTGGGCAGCGTCAAAACTCGGGAAAATGATAATGGCCAGTATTGGCGAATCAGGGTCCGAAAATTTCGGGACTTGATTTCTCAAAATCTGTGGGAGCGATTTTAATGGGACTGGTACCATTCGAATGGGTTAAAAATTAGCTTTCTCGTGGTATACCGTGCATTATAGCGAATCCTCTGTAAAAAAAAGGTAATTATGTGGGCAGCGTCAAAACTCGGGAAAATGGTAATGGCCAGTATTGGCGAATCAGGGTCCGATAATTTCGGGACTTGATTTCTCAAAATCTGTGGGAGCGATTTTAATGGGACTGGTACCATTCAAATGGGTTTAAAATTAGCTTTCTCGTGGTATACCGTGCATTATAGCGCATCCTCTGTAAAAAAAAGGTAATTATTTGGGCAGCGTCAAAACTCGGGAAAATGATAATGGCCAGTATTGGCGAATCAGGGTCCAAAAATTTCGGGACTTGATTTCTCAAAATCTATGGAAGCGATTTTAATGGGACTGGTACCATTCGAATGGGTTAAAAATTAGCTTTCTCGTGGTATACCGTGCATTATAGCGCATCCTCTGTAAAAAAAGGTAAACTTTCATAATGTCGCCTGTCGTGTTGGTAATGGCCAGTATTGGCGAATCAGGGTCCGAACATTTCGGGACTTGATTTCTCAAAATCTGTGGGAGCGATTTTAATAAGACTGGTACCATTCGAATGGGTTAAAAATTAGCTTTCTCGTGGTATACCGTGCATTATAGCGAATCCTCTGTAAAAAAAAGGTAATTATTTGGGCAGCGTCAAAACTCGGGAAAATGGTAATGGCCAGTATTGGCGAATCAGGGTCCGATAATTTCGGGACTTGATTTCTCAAAATCTGTGGGAGCGATTTTAATGGGACTGGTACCATTCAAATGGGTTTAAAATTAGCTTTCTCGTGGTATACCGTGCATTATAGCGCATCCTCTGTAAAAAAAAGGTAATTATTTGGGCAGCGTCAAAACTCGGGAAAATGATAATGGCCAGTATTGGCAAATCAGGGTCCAAAAATTTCGGGACTTGATTTCTCAAAATCTATGGAAGCGATTTTAATGGGACTGGTACCATTCGAATGGGTTAAAAATTAGCTTTCTCGTGGTATACCGTGCATTATAGCGCATCCTCTGTAAAAAAAGGTAAACTTTCATAATATCGCCTGTCGTGTTGGTAATGGCCAGTATTGGCGAATCAGGGTCCGAACATTTCGGGACTTGATTTCTCAAAATCTGTGGGAGCGATTTTAATGGGACTGGTACCATTCGAATGGGTTAAAAATTAGCTTTCTCGTTGTATACCGTGCATTATAGCGCATCCTCTGTAAAAAAAGGTAATTATTTGGGCAGCGTCAAAACTCGGGAAAATGGTAATGGCCAGTATTGGCGAATCAGGGTCCGATAATTTCGGGACTTGATTTCTCAAAATCTGTGGAAGCGATTTTAATGGGACTGGTACCATTCGAATGGGTTAAAAATTAGCTTTCTCGTGGTATACCGTGCATTATAGCGCATCCTCTGTAAAAAAAAGGTAATTATTTGGGCAGCGTCAAAACTCGGGAAAATGATAATGGCCAGTATTGGCGAATCAGGGTCCAAAAATTTCGGGACTTGATTTCTCAAAATCTATGGAAGCGATTTTAATGGGACTGGTACCATTCGAATGGGTTAAAAATTAGCTTTCTCGTGGTATACCGTGCATTATAGCGCATCCTCTGTAAAAAAAGGTAAACTTTCATAATGTCGCCTGTCGTGTTGGTAATGGCCAGTATTGGCGAATCAGGGTCCGAACATTTCGGGACTTGATTTCTCAAAATCTGTGGGAGCGATTTTAATAAGACTGGTACCATTCGAATGGGTTAAAAATTAGCTTTCTCGTGGTATACCGTGCATTATAGCGAATCCTCTGTAAAAAAAAGGTAATTATTTGGGCAGCGTCAAAACTCGGGAAAATGGTAATGGCCAGTATTGGCGAATCAGGGTCCGATAATTTCGGGACTTGATTTCTCAAAATCTGTGGGAGCGATTTTAATGGGACTGGTACCATTCAAATGGGTTTAAAATTAGCTTTCTCGTGGTATACCGTGCATTATAGCGCATCCTCTGTAAAAAAAGGTAATTATTTGGGCAGCGTCAAAACTCGGGAAAATGATAATGGCCAGTATTGGCAAATCAGGGTCCAAAAATTTCGGGACTTGATTTCTCAAAATCTATGGAAGCGATTTTAATGGGACTGGTACCATTCGAATGGGTTAAAAATTAGCTTTCTCGTGGTATACCGTGCATTATAGCGCATCCTCTGTAAAAAAGGTAAACTTTCATAATATCGCCTGTCGTGTTGGTAATGGCCAGTATTGGCGAATCAGGGTCCGAACATTTCGGGACTTACTTGATTTCTCAAAATCTGTGGGAGCGATTTTAATGGGACTGGTACCATTCGAATGGGTTAAAAATTAGCTTTCTCGTTGTATACCGTGCATTATAGCGCATCCTCTGTAAAAAAAGGTAATTATTTGGGCAGCGTCAAAACTCGGGAAAATGGTAATGGCTAGTATTGGCGAATCAGGGTCCGATAATTTCGGGACTTGATTTCTCAAAATCTGTGGGAGCGATTTTAATGGGACTGGTACCATTCGAATGGGTTAAAAATTAGCTTTCTCGTTGTATACCGTGCATTATAGCGCATACTCTATAAAAAAAGGTAATTATTTGGGCAGCGTCAAAACTCGGGAAAATGGTAATGGCCAGTATTGTCGAATCAGGGTCCGAAAATTTCGGGACTTGATTTCTCAAAATCTGTGGGAGCGATTTTAATGGGACTGGTACCATTCGAATGGATTAAAAATTAGCTTTCTCGTGGTATACCGTGCATTATAGCGCATCCTCTGTAAAAAAAGGTAATTATTTGGGCAGCGTCAAAACTCGGGAAAATGATAATGGCCAGTATTGGCGAATCAGGGTCCGAAAATTTCGGGACTTGATTTCTCAAAATCTGTGGGAGCGATTTTAATGGGACTGGTACCATTCGAATGGGTTAAAAATTAGCTTTCTCGTGGTATACCGTGCATTATAGCACATCCTCTGTAAAAAAAGGTAATTATTTGGGCAGCGTCAAAAATCGGGAAAATGATAATGGCCAGTATTGGCGAATCAGGGTCCAAAAATTTCGGGACTTGATTTCTCAAAATCTATGGAAGCAATTTTAATGGGACTGGTACCATTCGAATGGGTTAAAAATTAGCTTTCTCGTTGTATACCGTGCATTATAGCGCATCCTCTGTAAAAAAAGGTAATTATTTGGGCAGCGTCAAAAATCGGGAAAATGATAATGGCCAGTATTGGCGAATCAGGGTCCGACAATTTCGGGACTTGATTTCTCAAAATCTATGGAAGCGATTTTAATGGGACTGGTACCATTCGAATGGGTTAAAAATTAGCTTTCCCGTGGTATACCGTGCATTATAGCGCATCCTTTGTAAAAAAAAGGTAAACATTCATAATGTCGCCTTCGTGTTGGTAATGGCCAGTATTGGCGAATCAGGGTCCGAAATTTCGGGACTTGATTTCTCAAAATCTATGGAAGCGATTTTAATGGGACTGGTACCATTCGAATGGGTTAAAAATTAGCTTTCCCGTGGTATACCGTGCATTATAGCGCATCCTCTGTAAAAAAAGGTAAACATTCATAATGTCGCCTTTCGTGTTGGTAATGGCCAGTATTGGCGAATCAGGGTCCGAAAATTTCGGGACTTGATTTCTCAAAATCTATGGAAGCGATTTTAATGGGACTGGTACCATTCGAATGGGTTGAAAATTAGCTTTCTCGTGGTATACCGTGCATTATAGCGCATCCTCTGTAAAAAAAGGTAAACTTTCATAATGTCGCCTTCGTGTTGGTAATGGCCAGTATTGGCGAATCAGGGTCCGAAAATTTCGGGACTTGATTTCTCAAAATTATGGAAGCGATTTTAATGGGACTGGTATCTGAATGGGTTAAAATTAGCTTTCTCGTTGTATACCGTGCATTATAGCGCATCCTCTGTAAAAAAAAGGTAATTTCAAAATGTCTTCGTGTTGGTAATGGCCAGTATTGGCGAATCAGGGTCCGAACATTTCGGGACTTGATTTCTCAAAATCTGTGGGAGCGATTTTAATGGGACTGGTACCATTCGAATGGGTTAAAAATTAGCTTTCTCGTTGTATACCGTGCATTATAGCGCATCCTTTGTAAAAAAGGTAATTATTTGGGCAGCGTCAAAACTCGGGAAAATGGTAATGGCCAGTATTGTCGAATCAGGGTCCGAAAATTTCGGGACTTGATTTCTCAAAATCTATGGAAGCGATTTTAATGGGACTGGTACCATTCGAATGGGTTAAAAATTAGCTTTCTCGTGGTATACCGTGCATTATAGCGCATCCTCTGTAAAAAAAAGGTAAACATTTGGGCAGCGTCAAAACTCGGGAAAATGATAATGGCCAGTATTGGCGAATCAGGGTCCGAAAATTTCGGGACTTGATTTCTTAAAATATATGGAAGCGATTTTAATGGGACTGGTACCATTCGAATGGGATAAAAATTAGCTTTCTCGTGGTATACCGTGCATTATATCGCATCCTCTGTAAAAAAAAGGTAAACATTTGGGCAGCGTCAAAACTTGGAAAAATGATAATGGCCAGTATTGGCGAATCAGGGTCCGAAAATTTCGGGACTTGATTTCTCAAAATCTGTGGGAGCGATTTTAATGGGACTGGTACCATTCGAATGGGTTAAAAATTAGCTTTCTCGTGGTGGTTTTGGGCAGCGTCAAAACTCGGGAAAATGATAATGGCCAGTATTGGCGAATCAGGGTCCGAAAATTTCGGGACTTGATTTCTCAAAATCTGTGGGAGCGATTTTAATGGGACTGGTACCATTCGAATGGGTTAAAAATTAGCTTTCTCGTTGTATACCGTGCATTATAGCGCATCCTCTGTAAAAAAAGGTAATTATTTGGGCAGCGTCAAAAATCGGGAAAATGATAATGGCCAGTATTGGCGAATCAGGGTCCGAAAATTTCGGGACTTGATTTCTCAAAATCTATGGAAGCGATTTTAATGGGACTGGTACCATTCGAATGGGTTAAAATTTAGCTTTCTCGTTGTATACCGTGCATTATAGCGCATCCTCTGTAAAAAAAGGTAAACATTTGGGCAGCGTCAAAACTCGGGAAAATGGTAATGGCCAGTATTGGCGAATCAGGGTCCGAAAATTTCGGGACTTGATTTCTCAAAATCTGTGGGAGCGATTTTAATGGGACTGGTACCATTCGAATGGGTTAAAAATTAGCTTTCTCGTTGTATACCGTGCATTATAGCGCATCCTCTTAAAAAAAGGTAATTATTTGGGCAGCGTCAAAACTCGGGAAAATGATAATGGCCAGTATTGGCGAATCAGGGTCCGAAAATTTCGGGACTTGATTTCTCAAAATCTGTGGGAGCGATTTTAATGGGACTGGTACCATTCGAATGGGTTAAAAATTAGCTTTCTCGTTGTATACCGTGCATTATAGCGCATCCTCTGTAAAAAAAGGTAATTATTTGGGCAGCGTCAAAACTCGGGAAAATGATAATGGCCAGTATTGGCGAATCAGGGTCCGAAAATTTCGGGACTTGATTTCTCAAAATCTGTGGGAGCGATTTTAATGGGACTGGTACCATTCGAATGGGTTAAAAATTAGCTTTCTCGTTGTATACCGTGCATTATAGCGCATCCTCTGTAAAAAAAGGTAATTATTTGGGCAGCGTCAAAAATCGGGAAAATGATAATGGCCAGTATTGGCGAATCAGGGTCCAAAATTTCGGGACTTGATTTCTCAAAATCTATGGAAGCGATTTTAATGGGACTGGTACCATTCGAATGGGTTAAAATTTAGCTTTCTCGTTGTATACCGTGCATTATAGCGCATCCTCTGAAAAAAAGGTAAACATTTGGGCAGCGTCAAAACTCGGGAAAATGATAATGGCCAGTATTGGCGAATCAGGGTCCGAAAATTTCGGGACTTGATTTCTCAAAATCTGTGGGAGCGATTTTAATGGGACTGGTACCATTCGAATGGGTTAAAAATTAGCTTTCTCGTTGTATACCGTGCATTATAGCGCATCCTCTGTAAAAAAAAGGTAATTATTTGGGCAGCGTCAAAACTCGGGAAAATGATAATGGCCAGTATTGGCGAATCAGGGTCCGAAAATTTCGGGACTTGATTTCTCAAAATCTGTGGGAGCGATTTTAATGGGACTGGTACCATTCGAATGGGTTAAAAATTAGCTTTCTCGTTGTATACCGTGCATTATAGCGCATCCTCTGTAAAAAAAGGTAATTATTTGGGCAGCGTCAAAACTCGGGAAAATGGTAATGGCCAGTATTGTCGAATCAGGGTCCGAAAATTTCGGGACTTGATTTCTCAAAATCTGTGGGAGCGATTTTAATGGGACTGGTACCATTCGAATGGGTTAAAAATTAGCTTTCTCGTGGTATACCGTGCATTATAGCGCATCCTCTGTAAAAAAGGTAAACATTTGGGCAGCGTCAAAACTCGGGAAAATGATAATGGCCAGTATTGGCGAATCAGGGTCCGAAAATTTCGGGACTTGATTTCTCAAAATCTGTGGGAGCGATTTTAATGGGACTGGTACCATTCGAATGGGTTAAAAATTAGCTTTCTCGTTGTATACCGTGCATTATAGCGCATCCTCTGTAAAAAAAAGGTAATTATTTGGGCAGCGTCAAAAATCGGGAAAATGATAATGGCCAGTATTGGCGAATCAGGGTCCGAAAATTTCGGGACTTGATTTCTCAAAATCTATGGAAGCGATTTTAATGGGACTGGTACCATTCGAATGGGTTAAAAATTAGCTTTCTCGTTGTATACCGTGCATTATAGCGCATCCTCTGTAAAAAAAGGTAAACATTTGGGCAGCGTCAAAACTCGGGAAAATGGTAATGGCTAGTATTGTCGAATCAGGGTCCGAAAATTTCGGGACTTGATTTCTCAAAATCTGTGGGAGCGATTTTAATGGGACTGGTACCATTCGAATGGGTTAAAAAATTAGCTTTCTCGTGGTATACCGTGCATTATAGCGCATCCTCTGTAAAAAAAAGGTAAGCATTTGGGCAGCGTCAAAACTCGGGAAAATGATAATGGCCAGTATTGGCGAATCAGGGTCCGAAAATTTCGGGACTTGATTTCTCAAAATCTGTGGGAGCGATTTTAATGGGACTGGTACCATTCGAATGGGTTAAAAATTAGCTTTCTCGTGGTATACCGTGCATTATAGCGCATCCTCTGTAAAAAAAAGGTAATTATGTGGGCAGCGTCAAAACTCGGGAAAATGGTAATGGCCAGTATTGGCGAATCAGGGTCCGAAAATTTCGGGACTTGATTTCTCAAAATCTGTGGGAGCGATTTTAATGGGACTGGTACCATTCGAATGGGTTAAAAATTAGCTTTCTCGTGGTATACCGTGCATTATAGCGCATCCTCTGTAAAAAAAGGTAATTATGTGGGCAGCGTCAAAACTCGGGAAAATGGTAATGGCCAGTATTGGCGAATCAGGGTCCGAAAATTTCGGGACTTGATTTCTCAAAATCTGTGGGAGCGATTTTAATGGGACTGGTACCATTCGAATGGGTTAAAAATTAGCTTTCTCGTTGTATACCGTGCATTATAGCGCATCCTCTGTAAAAAAAGGTAAACATTTGGGCAGCGTCAAAACTCGGGAAAATGATAATGGCCAGTATTGGCGAATCAGGGTCCGAAAATTTCGGGACTTGATTTCTCAAAATCTGTGGGAGCGATTTTAATGGGACTGGTACCATTCGAATGGGTTAAAAATTAGCTTTCTCGTTGTATACCGTGCATTATAGCGCATCCTCTGTAAAAAAAGGTAATTCATTTGGGCAGCGTCAAAACTCGGGAAAATGATAATGGCCAGTATTGGCGAATCAGGGTCCGAAAATTTCGGGACTTGATTTCTTAAAATCTGTGGGAGCGATTTTAATGGGACTGGTACCATTCGAATGGGTTAAAAAATTAGCTTTCGTTGTTTTATACCGTGCATTAGTAGCGCATCCTCTGTAAAAAAGGTAATTATTTGGGCAGCGTCAAAACTCGGGAAAATGGTAATGGCCAGTATTGGCGAATCAGGGTCCGAAAATTTCGGGACTTGATTTCTCAAAATTTTTAATGGGACTGGTACCATTCGAATGGGTTAAAAAATTAGCTTTCTCGTGGTATACCGTGCATTATAGCGCATCCTCTGTAAAAAAGGTAAAATTTGGGCAGCGTCAAAACTCGGGAAAATGGTAATGGCTAGTATTGTCGAATCAGGGTCCGAAAATTTCGGGACTTGTATTTAAAATTGGGATTTAATGGGACTGGTACCATTCGAATGGGTTAAAAATTAGCTTTCTCGTGGTATACCGTGCATTATAGCGCATCCTCTGTAAAAAAGGTAACTATTTGGGCAGCGTCAAAACTCGGGAAAATGGTAATGGCCAGTATTGTCGAATCAGGGTCCGAAAATTTCGGGACTTGATTTCTAAAATCTGTGGGAGCAAATTTTAATGGGACTGGTACCATTCGAATGGGTTAAAAATTAGCTTTCTTGGTGTACCGTGCATTATAGCGCATCCTCTGTAAAAAAAAGGGCCTTATTTGGGCAGCGTCAAAACTCGGGAAAATGGTAATGGCCAGTATTGGCGAATCAGGGTCCGAAAATTTCGGGACTTGATTTCTCAAAATCTGTGGGAGCGATTTTAATGGGACTGGTACCATTCGAATGGGTTAAAAATTAGCTTTCTCGTGGTATACCGTGCATTATAGCGCATCCTCTGTAAAAAACGGTAATTGTTGGGCAGCGTCAAAACTCGGGAAAATGATAATGGCCAGTATTGGCGAATCAGGGTCCGAAAATTTCGGGACTTTATGGGATTTTAATGGGACTGGTACCATTCGAATGGGTTAAAAATTAGCTTTCTCGTGGTATACCGTGCATTATAGCGCATCCTCTTTTAAAAAAGGTAAATTTATGGGCTGTTTGGGCAGCGTCAAAACTCGGGAAAATGATAATGGCCAGTATTGGCGAATCAGGGTCCGAAAATTTCGGGACTTGATTTCTCAAAATCTGTGGGAGCGATTTAGTGGAATGGTCCTCTGTAAAAAGCTGGTGCATTACTCCAAAAAGGGGGCTTGTTGGCGCGAAAAATGGACTGTAATGGCCAGTGTTGCGAATCAGGGTCCGAAATTTCGGGACTTGATTTTAATGGGACTGGTACCATTCGAATGGGTTAAAAATTAGCTTTCTCGTGGTATACCGTGCATAATAGCGCATCCTCTTAAAAAAAAGGTAAACAGTTGGGCAGCGTCAAAACTCGGGAAAATGATAATGGCCAGTATTGGCGAATCAGGGTCCGAAAATTTCGGGACTTGATTTCTCAAAATCTTTGGGAGCTTGATTTTAATGGGACTGGTACCATTCGAATTGGGTTAAAATTAGCTTTCTCGTGGTATACCGTGCATTATAGCGCATCCTCTGTAAAAAAGGTAAGCATTTGGGCAGCGTCAAAATTCGGGAAAATGATAATGGCCAGTATTGGCGAATCAGGGTCCGAAAATTTCGGGACTTGATTTCTCAAAATCTGTGGGAGCGATTTTAATGGGACTGGTACCATTCGAATGGGTTAAAAATTAGCTTTCTCGTGGTATACCGTGCATTATAGCGCATCCTCTGTAAAAAAGGTAAACATTTAATGGGGTTTGGGCAGCGTCAAAACTCGGGAAAATGATAATGGCCAGTATTGGCGAATCAGGGTCCGAAAATTTCGGGACTTGATTTCTCAAAATCTGTGGGATTTTAATGGGACTGGTACCATTCGAATGGGTTAAAAATTAGCTTTCTCGTGGTATACCGTGCATTATAGCGCATCCCCTGTAAAAAAAGGTAAATATTTGGGCAGCGTCAAAACTCGGGGAAAATGATAATGGCCAGTATTGTCGAATCAGGGTCCGAATATTTCGGGACTTGATTTCAAAATCTGTGGATTTTAATGGGACTGGTACCATTCGAATGGGTTAAAAATTAGCTTTCTCGTGGTATACCGTGCATTATATGGCGCATCCTTTTTAAAAAAGGTAAACTATGGGCTCTGTGTTGGGCAGCGTCAAAACTCGGGCAAATGGTAATGGCCAGTATTGTCGAATCAGGGTCCGAAAATTTCGGGACTTGATTTCTTAAAATCTATGGGAGCGATTTAATGACCGTGCATAATGGCGCATCTTCTGTAAAAATAGTTCTTTAGGGTACGGCATTATACGCATCCTCTCCATAAAAAAGGTAAACTTTTGGGCAGCGTCAGAAATCTGTGATGCTGTTAATGGCCAGTATTGGCGAATCAGGGTCCGAAAATTTCGGGACTTGATTTTAATGTGGGACTGGTACCATTCGAATGGGTTAAAAATTAGCTTTCTCGTGGTATACCGTGCATTATAGCGCATCCCCTGTAAAAAACGGTAAAAGTTGGGCAGCGTCAAAATTCGGGAAAATGATAATGGCCAGTATTGGCGAATCAGGGTCCGAAAATTTCGGGACTTGATTTCTCAAATTGTGGGAGCGATTTTAATGGGACTGGTACCATTCGAATGGGTTAAAAATTAGCTTTCTCGTGGTATACCGTGCATTATAGCGCATCCCCTGTAAAAAAAACGGTATTAGTTGGGCAGCGTCAAAACTCGGGAAAATGATAATGGCCAGTATTGGCGAATCAGGGTCCGAATATTTCGGGACTTGATTTTCAAAATCTGTGGGGCGATTTTAATGGGACTGGTACCATTCGAATGGGTTAAAAATTAGCTTTCTCGTGGTATACCGTGCATTATAGCGCATCCTTTGTAAAAAAGGTAAACATTATTTTGGGCAGCGTCAAAACTCGGGAAAATGGTAATGGCCAGTATTGTCGAATCAGGGTCAAAGATCGGGACTTGATTTCTCAAAATCTGTGGACGCGATTTTAATGGGACTGGTACCATTCGAATGGGTTAAAAATTAGCTTTCTCGTGGTATACCGTGCATTATAGCGCATCCCCTATAAAAGAAAACGGTGTTGGGCAGTGTCAAAATTCGGGAAAATGGTAATGGCCAGTATTGGCGAATCAGGGTCCGAAAATTTCGGGACTTGATTTTCAAAATCTTGGGGGTAATGGGACTGGTACCATTCGAATGGGTTAAAAATTAGCTTTCTCGTGGTATACCGTGCAATATAGCGCATCCTCTTTAAAAAAAGGTAAACATTATGTTAGGCAGCGTCAAAACTCGGGAAAATGATAATGGCCAGTATAGGCGAATCAGGGTCCGAAAATTTCGGGACTTGATTTCTTAAAATCTGTGGGAGCGATTTTAATACCGTGCATAATGGCGCATCTTCTGTAAAAAAAAGCTAGGTAGGCATTCAACTTCCATAATAGCGAGCGCCTTGTTAGGCAGCGCAGAAATATGTGGATGCTGTTAATGGCCAGTGTTGGCGAATCAGGGTCCGAATATTTCGGGACTTGATTTTAATGGGACTGGTACCATTCGAATGGGTTAAAAATTAGCTTTCTCGTGGTATACCGTGCATAATAGCGCATCCTCTGTAAAAAACGGTGTTGGGCAGCGTCAAAATTGGGGAAAATGATAATGGCCAGTATTGGCGAATCAGGGTCCGAATATTTCGGGACTTTGATTTTAATGGGACTGGTACCATTCGAATGGGTTAAAAATTAGCTTTCTCGTGGTATATCGTGCAAAATGGCGCATCCTTTTGGAGCAAAATGGAGCGACTGCCGTGTTAGGCAGCGTCAAAACTCGGGCAAATGATAATGGCCAGTATAAGCGAATCAGGGTCCGAATATTTCGGGACTTGAATTCTTAAAATCTGTGGGAGCGATTTTATGGGTGTTTGGTTAATAATACCGTGCATAATGGCGCATCTTCTGTAAAAAAAGCTAGGTAGGCATTCAACTTCCATAATAGGGCGCCTTGTTAGGCAGCGCAGAAATATGTGATGTGTTAATGGCCAGTATTGGCGAATCAGGGTCCGAAGATTTCGGGACTTGATTTTAATGGGACTGGTACCATTCGAATGGGTTAAAAATTAGCTTTCTCGTGGTATACCGTGCATAATAGCGCATCCCCTGTAAAAAAAAAACGGTGTTGGGCAGTGTCAAAATTCGGGAAAATTATAATGGCCAGTATTGGCGAATCAGGGTCCGAAAATTTCGGGACTTGATTTTCAAAATTTGGGGGGACTGGTACCATTCGAATGGGTTAAAAATTAGCTTTCTCGTGGTATACCGTGCAAAATGGCGCATCCTTTTTAAAAAAGGTAAACATTCATAATGGTTGGGCAGCGTCAAAACTCGGGCAAATGATAATGGCCAGTATAAGCGAATCAGGGTCCGAATATTTCGGGACTTGAATTCTTAAAATCTGTGGGAGCGATTAATGGACTGGTACCATTCGAATGGCGCATCTTCTGTAAAAAAAGCTCTAGTGGTAGGCATTCAACTTCCATAATAGCGGGCAGCCTTGTTAGGCAGCGCAGAAATATGTGATGCTGTTAATGGCCAGTGTTGGCGAATCAGGGTCCGAAAATTTCGGGACTTGACTTAAGGGATTTTAATGGGACTGGTACCATTCGAATGGGTTAAAAATTAGCTTTCTCGTGGTATACCGTGCATAATAGCGCATCCCCTGTAAAAAAACGGTAAGTTGGGCAGCGTCAAAATTGGGGAACATGATAATGGCCAGTATTGGCGAATCAGGGTCCGAAAATTTCGGGACTTATTTAAAGATTTTAATGGGACTGGTACCATTCGAATGGGTTAAAAATTAGCTTTCTCGTGGTATACCGTGCATAATAGCGCATCCCTCTATAAAAAACGGTGTTGGGCAGTGTCAAAATTCGGGAAAATGATAATGGCCAGTATTGGCGAATCAGGGTCGAATTTCAGTTTCCAATATTTGGGAGCTTGATTTTAATGGGACTGGTACCATTCGAATGGGTTAAAAATTAGCTTTCTCGTGGTATATCGTGCAAAATGGCGCATCCTTTTTAAAAAAAAGGTAAACATTCATAATGGCGGCTGCCGTGTTAGGCAGCGTCAAAACTCGGGCAAATGATAATGGCCAGTATAAGCGAATCAGGGTCCGAATATTTCGGGACTTGAATTCTTAAAATCTGTGGGAGCGATTTTTAATACCGTGCATAATGGCGCATCTTCTGTAAAAAGCTAGGGTAGGCATTAACTTCCATAATAGCGGGCGCCTTGTTAGGCAGCGCAGAAATATGTGATGCTGTTAATGGCCAGTGTTGGCGAATCAGGGTCCGAAATATTTCGGGACTTGATTTTAAAATTTGGTTTTAATGGGACTGGTACCATTCGAATGGGTTAAAAATTAGCTTTCTCGTGGTATTCCGTGCATTATAGCGCATCCCCTATAAAAAACGGTAAGTTGGGCAGCGTCAAAACTCGGGAAAATGATAATGGCCAGTATTGGCGAATCAGGGTCCGAATATTTCGGGACTTTTTGATTTTAATGGGACTGGTACCATTCGAATGGGTTAAAAATTAGCTTTCTCGTGGTATTCCGTGCATCATAGCGCATCCCCTATAAAAAACGGTGTTGGGCAGCGTCAAAATTGGGGAAAATGATAATGGCCAGTATTGGCGAATCAGGGTCCGAATATTTCGGGAACTTGGGGCGATTTTAATGGGACTGGTACCATTCGAATGGGTTAAAAATTAGCTTTCTCGTGGTATACCGTGCATAATAGCGCATCCCCTATAAAAAACGGTAATTGTTGGGCAGTGTCAAAATTCGGGAAAATGATAATGGCCAGTATTGGCGAATCAGGGTCCGAATATTTCGGGACTTTTTGATTTTAATGGGACTGGTACCATTCGAATGGGTTAAAAATTAGCTTTCTCGTGGTATACCGTGCAAAATGGCGCATCCTTTTTAAAAAAAGGTAAACATTCATAATGGGGCTGCGTGTAGCAGCGTCAAAATTGGGAAAATGATAATGGCCAGTATTGGCGAATCAGAGTCCGAAAATTTCGGGACTTGATTTTAATGGGACTGGTACCATTCGAATGGGTTAAAAATTAGCTTTCTCGTGGTATACCGTGCATAATAGCGCATCCTCTATAAAAAACGGTAGTTGGGCAGTGTCAAAATTCGGGAAAATGATAATGGCCAGTATTGGCGAATCAGGGTCCGAATATTTCGGGACTTGATTTTAATGGGACTGGTACCATTCGAATGGGTTAAAAATTAACTTTCTCGCGGTATATCGTGCAAAATGGCGCATCCTTTTTAAAAAAGGTAAACATTCATAATGGCGGCTGCCGTGTTGGGCAGCGTCAAAACTCGGGCAAATGATAATGGCCAGTATAAACGAATCAGGGTCCGAATATTTCGGGACTTGAATTCTTAAAATCTGTGGGAGCGAAATACCGTGCATAATGGCGCATCTTCTGTAAAAAAAGCTAGGTAGGCATTCAACTTCCATAATAGCGGGCGCCTTGTTAGGCAGCGCAGAAATATGTGATGCTGTTAATGGCCAGTGTTGGCGAATCAGGGTCCCAATATTTCGGGACTTGATTTTAATGGGACTGGTAACATTCGAATGGGTTAAAAATAAGCTTTCTCGTGGTATACCGTGCATAATAGCGCATCCCCTGTAAAAAACGGTAAAGTTGGGCAGTGTCAAAATTCGGGAAAATGATAATGGCCAGTATTGGCGAATCAGGGTCCGAATATTTCGGGACTTGATTTTAATGGGACTGGTACCATTCGAATGGGTTAAAAATTAACTTTCTCGCGGTATATCGTGCAAAATGGCGCATCCTTTTTAAAAAAGGTAAACATTCATATGGGGCGTGTTAGGCAGCGTCAAAACTCGGGCAAATGATAATGGCCAGTATAAGCGAATCAGGGTCCGAATATTTCGGGACTTGAATTCTTAAAATCTGTGGGAGCGAAATACCGTGCATAATGGCGCATATTCTGTAAAAAAAAGCTAGGGTAGGCATTCAACTTCCATAATAGCGGGCGCCTTGTTAGGCAGCGTCAGAAATATGTGATGCTGTTAATGGCCAGTGTTGGCGAATCAGGGTCCGAATATTTCGGGACTTGATTTTAATTAATGGGACTGGTACCATTCGAATGGGTTAAAAATTAGCTTTCTCGTGGTATTCCGTGCATCATAGCGCATCCCCTATAAAAAACGGTGTTGGGCAGCGTCAAAATTGGGGAAAATGATAATGGCCAGTATTGGCGAATCAGGGTCCGAATATTTCGGGACTTGAATTTTAATGGGACTGGTACCATTCGAATGGGTTAAAAATTAGCTTTCTCGTGGTATTCCGTGCATCATAGCGCATCCCCTATAAAAAACGGTAATTAGTTGGGCAGCGTCAAAATTGGGAAAAATGATAATGGCCAGTATTGGCGAATCAGGGTCCGAATATTTCGGGACTTGATTTTAATGGGACTGGTACCATTCGAATGGGTTAAAAATTAGCTTTCTCGTGGTATACCGTGCATAATAGCGCATCCCCTATAAAAAACGGTGTTGGGCAGTGTCAAAATTCGGGAAAATGATAATGGCCAGTATTGGCGAATCAGAGTCCGAAAATTTCGGCTTGATTCTTTGGATTTTAATGGGACTGGTACCATTCGAATGGGTTAAAAATTAGCTTTCTCGTGGTATATCGTGCAAAATGGCGCATCCTTTTAAAAAAGGTAAACATTCATAATGGGGCTGCGGCAGCGTCAAAACTCGGGCAAATGATAATGGCCAGTATAAGCGAATCAGGGTCCGAATATTTCGGGACTTGAATTCTTAAAATCTGTGGGAGCGAAATACCGTGCATAATGGCGCATCTTCTGTTAAAAAAAGCTAGGGTAGGCATTTAACTTCCATAATAGCGGGCGCCTTGTTAGGCAGCGCAGAAATGGATATGATGCTGTTAATGGCCAGTGTTGGCGAATCAGGGTCCGAATATTTCGGAAGATCTGTGGGATTTTAATGGGACTGGTACCATTCGAATGGGTTAAAAATTAGCTTTCTCGTGGTATATCGTGCAAAATGGCGCATCCTTTTTAAAAAAGGTAAACATTCATAATGGCGGCTGCCGTGTTAGGCAGCGTCAAAACTCGGGCAAATGATAATGGCCAGTATAAACGAATCAGGGTCCGAATATTTCGGGACTTGAATTCTTAAAATCTGTGGGAGCGATTTTAATGACTCGTGCATAATGGCGCATCTTCTGTAAAAAAAAAAAGCTAGGGTAGGCATTCAACTTCCATAATAGTGGGCGCCTTGTTAGGCAGCGTCAGAAATATGTGATGCTGTTAATGGCCAGTGTTGGCGAATCAGGGTCCGAATATTTCGGGACTTGATTTTAATGGGACTGGTACCATTCGAATGGGTTAAAAATTAGCTTTCTCGTGGTATTCCGTGCATCATAGCGCATCCCCTATAAAAAACGGTAAGTTGGGCAGCGTCAAAATTGGGGAAAATGATAATGGCCAGTATTGGCGAATCAGGGTCCGAATATTTCGGGACTTGATTTCTAAAATTTGGAGTGGGACTGGTACCATTCGAATGGGTTAAAAATTAGCTTTCTCGTGGTATTCCGTGCATCATAGCGCATCCCCTATAAAAAACGGTGTTGGGCAGCGTCAAAATTGGGGAAAATGATAATGGCCAGTATTGGCGAATCAGGGTCCGAATATTTCGGGACTTGATTTTAATGGGACTGGTACCATTCGAATGGGTTAAAATTAGCTTTCTCGTGGTATACCGTGCATAATAGCGCATCCCCTATAAAAAACGGTAATTAGTTGGGCAGTGTCAAAATTCGGGAAAATGATAATGGCCAGTATTGGCGAATCAGGGTCCGAATATTTCGGGACTTGATTTTAATGGGACTGGTACCATTCGAATGGGTTAAAAATTAGCTTTCTCGTGGTATACCGTGCAAAATGGCGCATCCTTTTTAAAAAAGGTAAACATTCATAATGGCGGCTGCCGTGTTAGGCAGCGTCAAAATTGGGGAAAATGATAATGGCCAGTATTGGCGAATCAGAGTCCGAAAATTTCGGGACTTGATTTTAATGGGACTGGTACCATTCGAATGGGTTAAAAATTAGCTTTCTCGTGGTATACCGTGCATAATAGCGCATCCCCTATAAAAAACGGTGTTGGGCAGTGTCAAAATTCGGGAAAATGATAATGGCCAGTATTGGCGAATCAGGGTCCGAATATTTCGGGACTTGATTTTAATGGGACTGGTACCATTCGAATGGGTTAAAAATTAGCTTTCTCGTGGTATATCGTGCAAAATGGCGCATCCTTTTTAAAAAAGGTAAACATTCATAATGGCGGCTGCCATGTTAGGCAGCGTCAAAACTCGGGCAAATGATAATGGCCAGTATAAGCGAATCAGGGTCCGAATATTTCGGGACTTGAATTCTTAAAATCTGTGGGAGCGAAATACCGTGCATAATGGCGCATCTTCTGTAAAAAAAGCTAGGGTAGGCATTCAACTTCCATAATGCGGGCGCCTTGTTAGGCAGCGCAGAAATATGTGATGCTGTTAATGGCCAGTGTTGGCGAATCAGGGTCCGAATATTTCGGGACTTGATTTTAATGGGACTGGTACCATTCGAATGGGTTAAAAATTAGCTTTCTCGTGGTATATCGTGCAAAATGGCGCATCCTTTTTAAAAAAGGTAAACATTCATAATGGCGGCTGCCGTGTTAGGCAGCGTCAAAACTCGGGCAAATGATAATGGCCAGTATAAACGAATCAGGGTCCGAATATTTCGGGACTTGAATTCTTAAAATCTGTGGGAGCGAAATACCGTGCATAATGGCGCATCTTCTGTAAAAAAGCTAGGGTAGGCATTCAACTTCCATAATAGCGGGCGCCTTGTTAGGCAGCGCAGAAATATGTGATGCTGTTAATGGCCAGTGTTGGCGAATCAGGGTCCGAATATTTCGGGACTTGATTTTAATGGGACTGGTACCATTCGAATGGGTTAAAAATTAGCTTTCTCGTGGTATTCCGTGCATCATAGCGCATCCCCTATAAAAAACGGTATGTTGGGCAGCGTCAAAATTGGGGAAAATGATAATGGCCAGTATTGGCGAATCAGGGTCCGAATATTTCGGGACTTGATTTTAATGGGACTGGTACCATTCGAATGGGTTAAAAATTAGCTTTCTCGTGGTATTCCGTGCATCATAGCGCATCCCCTATAAAAAACGGTGTTGGGCAGCGTCAAAATTGGGGAAAATGATAATGGCCAGTATTGGCGAATCAGGGTCCGAATATTTCGGGACTTGATTTTAATGGGACTGGTACCATTCGAATGGGTTAAAAATTAGCTTTCTCGTGGTATACCGTGCATAATAGCGCATCCCCTATAAAAAACGGTGTTGGGCAGTGTCAAAATTCGGGAAAATGATAATGGCCAGTATTGGCGAATCAGAGTCCGAATATTTCGGGACTTGATTTTAATGGGACTGGTACCATTCGAATGGGTTAAAAATTAGCTTTCTCGTGGTATATCGTGCAAAATGGCGCATCCTTTTTAAAAAAGGTAAACATTCATAATGGCGGCTGCCGTGTTAGGCAGCGTCAAAACTCGGGCAAATGTTAATGGCCAGTATAAGCGAATCAGGGTCCGAATATTTCGGGACTTGAATTCTTAAAATCTGTGGGAGCGAAATACCGTGCATAATGGCGCATCTTCTGTAAAAAAAGCTAGGGTAGGCATTTAACTTCCATAATAGCGGGCGCCTTGTTAGGCAGCGCAGAAATATATGATGCTGTTAATGGCCAGTGTTGGCGAATCAGGGTCCGAATATTTCGGGACTTGATTTTAATGGGACTGGTACCATTCGAATGGGTTAAAAATTAGCTTTCTCGTGGTATATCGTGCAAATGGCGCATCCTTTTTAAAAAAGGTAAACATTCATAATGGCGGCGCCTGTTAGGCAGCGTCAAAACTCGGGCAAATGATAATGGCCAGTATAAACGAATCAGGGTCCGAATATTTCGGGACTTGAATTCTTAAAATCTGTGGGAGCGAAATACCGTGCATAATGGCGCATCTTCTGTAAAAAAAAGCTGGTAGGCATTCAACTTCCATAATAGCGGGCGCCTTGTTAGGCAGCGCAGAAATATATGATGCTGTTAATGGCCAGTGTTGGCGAATCAGGGTCCGAAATATTTCGGGACTTGATTTTAATGGGACTGGTACCATTCGAATGGGTTAAAAATTAGCTTTCTCGTGGTATATCGTGCAAAATGGCGCATCCTTTTTTAAAAAGGTAAACATTCATAATGGCGGCTGCCGTGTTAGGCAGCGTCAAAACTCGGGCAAATGATAATGGCCAGTATAAACGAATCAGGGTCCGAATATTTCGGGACTTGAATTCTTAAAATCTGTGGGAGCGAAATACCGTGCTTAATGGCGCATCTTCTGTAAAAAAAAGCTAGGGTAGGCATTCAACTTCCATAATAGCGGGCGCCTTGTTAGGCAGCGCAGAAATATGTGATGCTGTTAATGGCCAGTGTTGGCGAATCAGGGTCCCAATATTTCGGGACTTTGATTTTAATGGGACTGGTACCATTCGAATGGGTTAAAAATTAGCTTTCTCGTGGTATACCGTGCATAATAAAGCATCCCCTATAAAAAACGGTGTTGGGCAGTGTCAAAATTCGGGAAAATTATAATGGCCAGTATTGGCGAATCAGGGTCCGAATATTTCGGGACTTGATTTTAATGGGACTGGTACCATTCGAATGGGTTAAAAATTAGCTTTCTCGTGGTATTCCGTGCATCATAGCGCATCCCCTATAAAAAACGGTGTTGGGCAGCGTCAAAATTGGGGAAAATGATAATGGCCAGTATTGGCGAATCAGGGTCCGAATATTTCGGGACTTGATTTTAATGGGACTGGTACCATTCGAATGGGTTAAAAATTAGCTTTCTCGTGGTATACCGTGCATAATAGCGCATCCCCTATAAAAACGGTGTTGGGCAGCGTCAAAATTGGGGAACATGATAATGGCCAGTATTGGCGAATCAGAGTCCGAAAATTTCGGGACTTGATTTTAATGGGACTGGTACCATTCGAATGGGTTAAAAATTAGCTTTCTCGTGGTATTCCGTGCATCATAGCGCATCCCCTATAAAAAACGGTGTTGGGCAGCGTCAAAATTGGGGAAAATGATAATGGCCAGTATTGGCGAATCAGGGTCCGAATATTTCGGGACTTGATTTTAATGGGACTGGTACCATTCGAATGGGTTAAAAATTAGCTTTCTCGTGGTATACCGTGCATAATAGCGCATCCCCTATAAAAAACGGTGTTGGGCAGTGTCAAAATTCGGGAAAATGATAATGGCCAGTATTGGCGAATCAGGGTCCGAATATTTCGGGACTTGATTTTAATGGGACTGGTACCATTCGAATGGGTTAAAAATAAGCTTTCTCGTGGTATATCGTGCAAAATGGCGCATCCTTTTTAAAAAAGGTAAACATTCATAATGGCGGCTGCCGCGTTAGGCAGCGTCAAAACTCGGGCAAATGATAATGGCCAGTATAAGCGAATCAGGGTCCGAATATTTCGGGACTTGAATTCTTAAAATCTGTGGGAGCGAAATACCGTGCATAATGGCGCATCTTCTGTAAAAAAAAGCTAGGGGTAGGCATTTAACTTCCATAATAGCGGGCGCCTTGTTAGGCAGCGCAGAAATATGTGATGCTGTTAATGGCCAGTGTTGGCGAATCAGGGTCCGAATATTTCGGGACTTGATTTTAATGGGACTGGTACCATTCGAATGGGTTAAAAATTAGCTTTCTCGTGGTATACCGTGCATAATAGCGCATCCCCTATAAAAAACGGTGTTGGGCAGTGTCAAAATTCGGGAAAATTATAATGGCCAGTATTGGCGAATCAGGGTCCGAATATTTCGGGACTTGATTTTAATGGGACTGGTACCATTCGAATGGGTAAAAATTAGCTTTCTCGTGGTATATCGTGCAAAATGGCGCATCCTTTTTAAAAAAGGTAAACATTCATAATGGCGGCTGGCGTGTTAGGCAGCGTCAAAACTCGGGCAAATGATAATAGCCAGTATAAGCGAATCAGGGTCCGAATATTTCGGGACTTGAATTCTTAAAATCTGTGGGAGCGAAATACCGTGCATAATGGCGCATCTTCTGTAAAAAAGCTAGGGTGGCATTCAACTTCCATAATAGCGGGCGCCTTGTTAGGCAGCGCAGAAATATGTGATGCTGTTAATGGCCAGTGTTGGCGAATCAGGGTCCGAATATTTCGGGACTTGATTTTAATGGGACTGGTACCATTCGAATGGGTTAAAAATTAGCTTTCTCGTGGTATACCGTGCATAATAGCGCATCCCCTATAAAAAACGGTGTTGGGCAGCGTCAAAATTGGGGAACATGATAATGGCCAGTATTGGCGAATCAGAGTCCGAAAATTTCGGGACTTGATTTTAATGGGACTGGTACCATTCGAATGGGTTAAAAATTAGCTTTCTCGTGGTATATCGTGCAAAATGGCGCATCCTTTTTAAAAAAGGTAAACATTCATAATGGCCGCTGCCGTGTTAGGCAGCGTCAAAACTCGGGCAAATGATAATGGCCAGTATAAGCGAATCAGGGTCCGAATATTTCGGGACTTGAATTCTTAAAATCTGTGGGAGCGAAATACCGTGCATAATGGCGCATCTTCTGTAAAAAAAGCTAGGGTAGGCATTCAACTTCCATAATAGCGGGCGCCTTGTTAGGCAGCGCAGAAATATGTGATGCTGTTAATGGCCAGTGTTGGCGAATCAGGGTCCGAATATTTCGGGACTTGATTTTAATGGGACTGGTACCATTCGAATGGGTTAAAAATTAGCTTTCTCGTGGTATACCGTGCATAATGGCGCATTCTTTTAAAAAAGGTAAACATTCATAATGGCGGCTGCCGTGTTAGGCAGCGTCAAAACTCGGGCAAATGATAATGGCCAGTATAAGCGAATCAGGGTCCGAATATTTCGGGACTTGAATTCTTAAAATCTGTGGGAGCGAAATACCGTGCATAATGGCGCATCTTCTGTAAAAAAAGCTAGGGTAGGCATTCAACTTCCATAATAGCGGGCGCCTTGTTAGGCAGCGCAGAAATATGTGATACTGTTAATGGCCAGTGATGGCGAATAAGGGTCCGAATATTTCGGGACTTGATGTTAATGGGACTGGTACCATTCGAATGGGTTAAAAATTAGCTTTCTCGTGGTATATCGTGCAAAATGGCGCATCCTTTTAAAAAAGGTAAACATTCATAATGGCGGCTGCCGTGTTAGGCAGCGTCAAAACTCGGGCAAATGATAATGGCCAGTATAAGCGAATCAGGGTCCGAATATTTCGGGACTTGAATTCTTAAAATCTGTGGGAGCGAAATACCGTGCATAATGGCGCATCTTCTGTAAAAAAAGCTAGGGTAGGCATTCAACTTCCATAATAGCGGGCGCCTTGTTAGGCAGCGCAGAAATATGTGATGCTGTTAATGGTCAGTGTTGGCGAATCAGGGTCCGAATATTTCGGGACTTGATTTTAATGGGACTGGTACCATTCGAATGGGTTAAAAATTAGCTTTCTCGTGGTATATCGTGCAAAATGGCGCATCCTTTTTAAAAAAGGTAAACATTCATAATGGCGGCTGCCGTGTTAGGCAGCGTCAAAACTCGGGCAAATGATAATGGCCAGTATAAACGAATCATTGCCCGAGTTTCGGGACTTGAATTCTTAAAATCTGTGGGAGCGAAATACCGTGCATAATGGCGCATCTTCTGTAAAAAAAGCTAGGGTAGGCATTCAACTTTTATAATAGCGGGCGCCTTGTTAGGCAGCCCAGAAATATGTGATGCTGTTAATGGCCAGTGTTGGCGAATCAGGGTCCGAATATTTCGGGACTTGATTTTAATGGGACTGGTACCATTCGAATGGGTTAAAAATTAGCTTTCTCGTGGTATACCGTGCATAATAGCGCATCCCCTATAAAAAACGGTGTTGGGCAGTGTCAAAATTCGGGAAAATGATAATGGCCAGTATTGGCGAATCAGGGTCCGAATATTTCGGGACTTGATTTTAATGGGACTGGTACCATTCGAGTGGGTTAAAAATTAGCTTTCTCGTGGTATATCGTGCAAAAAGGCGCATCCTTTTTAAAAAAGGTAAACATTCATAATGGCGGCTGCCGTGTTAGGCAGCGTCAAAACTCGGGCAAATGATAATGGCCAGTATAAACGAATCAGGGTCCGAATATTTCGGGACTTGAATTCTTAAAATCTGTGGGAGCGAAATACCGTGCATAATGGCGCATCTTCTGTAAAATAAGCTAGGGTAGGCATTCAACTTCCATTATAGCGGGCGCCTTGTTAGGCAGCGCAGAAATATGTGATGCTGTTAATGGCCAGTGTTGGCGAATCAGGGTCCGAATATTTCGGGACTTGATTTTAATGGGACTGGTACCATTCGAATGGGTTAAAAATTAGCTTTCTCGTGGTATACCGTGCATAATAGCGCATCCTCTAAAAAAAACGGTGTTGGGCAGCGTCAAAATTGGGAACATGATAATGGCCAGTATTGGCGAATCAGAGTCCGAAAATTTCGGGACTTGATTTTAATGGGACTGGTACCATTCGAATGGGTTAAAAATTAGCTTTCTCGTGGTATACCGTGCATAATAGCGCATCCCCCTATAAAAAACGGTGTTGGGCAGCGTCAAAATTGGGGAACATGATAATGGCCAGTATTGGCGAATCAGAGTCCGAAAATTTCGGGACTTGATTTTAATGGGACTGGTACCATTCGAATGGGTTAAAAATTAGCTTTCTCGTGGTATACCGTGCATAATAGCGCATCCCCTATAAAAAACGGTGTTGGGCAGTGTCAAAATTCGGGAAAATGATAATGGCCAGTATTGGCGAATCAGGGTCCGAATATTTCGGGACTTGATTTTAATGGGACTGGTACCATTCGAATGGGTTAAAAATTAGCTTTCTCGTGGTATATCGTGCAAAATGGCGCATCCTTTTAAAAAAGGTAAACATTCATAATGGCGGCTGCCGTGTTAGGCAGCGTCAAAACTCGGGCAAATGATAATGGCCAGTATAAGCGAATCAGGGTCCGAATATTTCGGGACTTGAATTCTTAAAATCTGTGGGAGCGAAATACCGTGCATAATGGCGCATCTTCTGTAAAATAAGCTAGGGTAGGCATTCAACTTCCATTATAGCGGGCGCCTTGTTAGGCAGCGCAGAAATATGTGATGCTGTTAATGGCCAGTGTTGGCGAATCAGGGTCCGAATATTTCGGAACTTGATTTTAATGGGACTGGTACCATTCGAATGGGTTAAAAATTAGCTTTCTCGTGGTATACCGTGCATAATAGCGCATCCCCTATAAAAACGGTGTTGGGCA